>CM056578.1:126075308-126427399 GCA_029721435.1 Gymnothorax reevesii
TGTGCGGTAGAGAGAGAACGAGACAGCGTGTGTGTGAGTGTGCGGGAGAGAGAGAGAACGAGACAGCGTGTGTGTGTGTGCGGTAGAGAGAGAACGAGACAGCGTGTGTGTGTGTGTGTGTGTGTGTGTGTGTGTGTGTGCGGGAGAGAGAGAGAACGAGACAGCGTGTGTGTGTGTGCGGGAGAGAGGGAACGAGACAGCGTGTGTGTGAGTGTGCGGGAGAGAGAGGGAACGAGACAGCGTGTGTGTGTGTGTGCGGTAGAGAGAGAACGAGACAGCGTGTGTGTGTGTGTGTGTGTGTGTGTGCGCGTGCGTGTGTGAGTGCACACGCGCACGCACGTGCAGCCCTGTTGTGGGAGGTTGGGTTTATCGGCAGTTGAAGGCAGTGCTGAAAAATGTAGGTCCTCTGTGGTTGCTGAGGAAATTGTCACTTGTTCTTCCCCTTTTATTGGTTGTAACATTGAGTTCAGCATTAAACTCAGAGCTGTAGTCCCTGTCTTTAAAACCTTCCAAATGAGTCCTTTTCTGTCAGTTTCATACTTTAGTGGAATTGTCAAAAAGAACTTCCTTATTTCATTAAGTATGTATTAGGTTTGTGTCCTTCATAATTCTGGAAAATTGATTGTGGTCCATTTCATACTCCGAACGCGGCATGATTCTTAGTGCTGTCTTGTTCTGTTGCTTTTGTCTGTGTCATCAGTCAGCTGACCATTTCTCTCACGCATCTCTTTGGCAGGACCCAGCTGGGATTTTCGAGCTGGTTGAAGTTGTGGGCAATGGAACCTATGGGCAAGTGTACAAGGTAAGACGGGGTCAGGCTGACTGCAGTAAAACAGACCCATGTCGATTCTAACCTCCTCCTCTGTCTCAATGATGGGTTTGTCAAATGCAGCTGCTTCATTCAAGACAGGCCAATTTTAAATTCCAGTGATCCCAAATATGTCCTGCTGAATTACATGGAAATGTGTGTCAAAAGATGAATAAGATTGAGATGCTTTCTGTTTGACGTACTGCTGCGGTCATAAAACATGGGCATCTGGGATTGAGTGTTTCACTCGGTATAAACATGCTACAGCCTCAGTAAAGGGCTGCTATTAGCAGATACAGAGTAAGTATGTGAAAATGTGGGGGAAAAATGTTTTTTCTAACTTTTAACCTACTTAAAATTCCACCAAGTCATTTTCCCAAATCTCTTCTTTGCGTCAAGAGGCACCCTGCTTATCTGTGCAGCGCCACCCACCAGCACAGATGAAAAATGGCATGATTACGACTCATGGTTGCTCCTGCCTGCCCTGGAGGGCACTCTGCCCTCGTTTCATGGCAAAAAGTTAAAATAATTCAGTCGCCCTTGTTATCTCACGCAAGTGATGTCAGATCAGATTGAAGATTTTTTTGTTGTCCCATTGTCATTTGTGCGTTAAAGTCCTTGGAAAAATTTTAAGAAGCTTTTGCCAACACTTCTTAGTTTGCCTGATGACATTGGTAAGCATTTATTATCCAAAGTTGTTATTCACTGCGGCCCCATGTCCCAGGGCTTTGTTGTTCATAATATTTATTTCACTGACAATCTAGAGAAATGACTAAAATGATGAGCAATTAATTTGAGATGAGCATGCCATCGGATGTTGCAGTTAATGGTGGAATAGAAGTGGTCCTATAAAGTTCCATCGGACGGGATTAATTTCACAGAACTATCACAGGACCTCAGTAATGCATTTTCTAAGTGACTAAAAATTTCCTGAGGATTTGAATAGCAGAAGATTAGTATTACTTTGGGTTATTTACACAGCATTTTATAGCTGACTGAATTTTGGTTTAATAATGGCATAGTATAATCTGTTGTGTGTTTTACACCTGGGGTTCGATTTACCCAATTTCACGACATAAGGACCAGAGGATTTTTAAAAAATGTCCTGATACCTGAAACTATGCAACTGAAAGAGGGTGGACTTTCTTTTACCTCATGACTTTAAAGTCAAATAGACCAGTTCCTGACATTTTAAAGATTATTCTTCCTGGTTAAAGCTTATACGTCTGTCAGGCTAGTGTAAAAAGTTATTTCACTGACCATTATTTGGATCGAGTAAAACTAGTAAAAAATAAACAATTTGCTCACTATTTCGATCGGCCTGATTTTGGGTTTTGCTGCATTCCTGATGTTATTTGCTTCAAGCGTTTGCCAAGCCGCCCATCTGAAGGGAAATCTTACCTCTGCCATCAGAATGCAATCGCCAGTCATCTCTATCTCGCGTTAGGGAACATCCTTTGTATACAGAAATGTACTTTGGCATTTAGCTAATTATTTAGTTGCAGATAGATTGCATGGAGAGAGAAGCTGTGACTTCGATTGCCAGTGGATTATTGTCATATTTTAAAAAATGTGTTTAAGGAAAATGATTTAGATCGTGCCAGGACTAATTGTTGTTATGAAGGGATGTTCTGGCCACCACCAATTTTCAGCTCTGGCTAGCTAAGCCAGTGAAACCCTATGTTCTCAAAGTTAACCGAATGAGTTATTGGTCAGATGACTGGACAATTGGACAATATGCTAAGTTTGCATGGAATTCTCATGAAATGCCACAGATTTGTTTACAAGCTTGACTGTTCTAAAAGCGGTAGCCTATAGCCTGTTTTGTGTTCAGCAGAAATTTAAAAAAAAAAAACTGAAGACAAACTGAACTGAAATTTAGATTTTTTTTTTAATTAATAATGTGGATAGAGACTTACTTTTTGTGTAATCAAAGTGTGACACAAGACTGAGATTAAGAAGCTGTGTTCAGTCTGTTGTGATGGTTTCCAAGTGGGTCTGGCAAAATGGTTCAACTTTTGGAGCTGTGAAAAATATGCAAAACTTAGCAAATTACACTGAAACAGTGAAATTTCATGCTTATTCAGTTCGCATCACCGAGCATCAAAATTTCATTGAGGTTAAAACCTGTACATCTGACCTTTAAAAGACACTGAAATTTTTAATGGATGAGGATTGTCTGTAGAAGTTAGCTGGATGGCAAATTCGGACAGGACTTAAATAGCAGAAATGCTTCGGTAGGTGTTACATGACCCCACAATAGAACTAATTTCAACCGAATAGGGCAGTGGTTGTAAAAATGATTAAACATTTTTCTTACATATTCTACAGGAAGCAAGCAACTTTGAAGCTGTTTGTTTTGCAGAAGCCTTCTTGCACTTTTTGGGCACGATGGCTTTAGACTCTGTTGCATAGTCATCATCCTTCATTTATTTTGTTGAGCCACATGTAAATTTTATGTGCCAATAAGGTGCAGAAATCTGGACAGGTACCCGGCAGCAGCTCCAGGTAATGATCACGTAGCCCTCTGTGCCCAATGCATTTTACCGGATTGCAAAGCTCATCTATTGCAAATAATCTCCAGAGATGTTCAACTGCGTCCGAGTCGGGGCTCTAGCTGGGCCACTCAAGGACATTCTCAGAATTGTCCCGAAGCTACTCCTGCGTTGCTTTGGTTGTGTGCTTAGAGTCATTGTCCTGTTGGAAGGTAAACCTTTGGCCGAATCTTAAGCCCAACGCCCACTGGCCCCAAAGCGAAACATTGCGTCAAACTCCAAACGCTTTTAAACGCCCACTGGAAGGATCAGTTGCATCAATATTGACGGATGACAACAGGACTAAGAAGCAAGCCTTGGGTGTCACTCTCAAAATATTAATATATTCAAAAAACTCCAGAAGGTTTGTTAGGCATGACCTTCCCTTCCGAAGACCATGTTGGCTATCCCTCAAGATACTGTTACTGATACTGTTCAAGAAACAAGTCCAGCTCATCTTTTATGATAGATTCCAATATTTTGCACGCAATGCAAGTTAATCTGACGGGCCTGTAATTTCCTGGCTCGGTACAGCCCCTTTTCTTATATATTGGTATTATATTGCCGTTTCTAATCATTTGGTATTTCTCTAGTTTCTAAAGACCGTCTGAAGATGGCGGAAAGCAGCTTAAAGATGATCTCACTAACTTCCCTGAGCACTCTAGGATATAAGCCATCAGGACCCACCGCCTTATCTGCCTTTAGTTTATGCAACTTGTCTAATACTTCTTTATCCCGAACCTCAATATCCGCTAAATCTTGAGCATTTGACATGCCCTCTGGCCAAATAAAGACCCCCTCTGAGGTAAAATTCTCAACGAAGTAACTGTTTAAGGCATCCGCAATATGCTTGTTATCATATAGCAGCGATCCGTTTTTATTCTTCATGCACGTAACCTGCTCTTTAACTTTCCTTTTTCTGCTGCAGTACTGAAAGAAGCACTTAGGGTTAGTTTTTGCCCCCTCTGCAATTTGTCTTTCATACAGTCTTCTAGCATTCCTCAGCTCTTTTTTGACCACAGCCTGCATTTTACAGTATTCAGCCTTAGTGTTCTCATTGTTATCCTTTATGTACATCCTATAAAGATTCCTCTTTTCCCTCAAAATCCTACAAATACTTTGTCATCCACTGAGGATTCTGCTTTTTCAGCTTACTTTTGGACACCTTTGAAATGAATCTGCATTGTGATTCAAGTAAAACCCCCTTAAACCTTTCCCACATCTCATTTACGGACTCACAGTCCAGGAGTGTCTCCCATTTTATTTCAGCTAGATATGAGCGCATCCTGTCAGTTTGCTCGCCTAAAATTGAAAATTTTTGCTCTAGAATACACCTTTCTAACTTCCCATGAAACATCAAAATTAACAGCAGAGTGATCACTTGTCCCAAGTGGCTCCAGTACCTCAACATTGCTAATTCTATCAGGGTCATTACAGAGCACTAAGTCTAAAATTGCCTTCATTCTGGTAGGTTTAACAACATACTGCAGCAAGAAATTATCATTTATAACATCTAGAAATTCTTCCTTCCCCCTACCCTGTCCTTTCACCATTTCCCAATTGATACCAGGATAATTTATGTCTCCCATAATAATAGTCCCACCACCTCTACAAGCTTGCGTAATCCTCCTAAAAAGCATTTCATTGATTGTACTGTCCATAGCTGGTGGTCGATAGCATACTCCTATGTTTAAACCTGTCTCCTGTTTGCCAGTGAGCCTGACCCAGATATCCTCACAGGACAAGGAATGTTCAATTTCGAGAATTTCCTCTACATTAATATTTTCGTTCACATAGAGTGCTACGCCCCCTCCTCGCCTATTACATCTATCCTTCCTAAAGAGCTTATAACCTTCTATATTGTATTCATCTCCATCCTCTTCACATAGCCATGTCTCTGTAATCTCAACTATGTCATAGCCCTCACTAATCATTACAGCCTCAAGTTGTATTTTTTATGCTTCTTGCATTTAAATAAAAACATTTCAGGTTATTACTAATGCTCTTCCCCCTCGAGCCCCCCACTACGCTTTGTTGCTTTAAAAGTAAATCATTGATAGTGCATGTAACACAGTCAGCTTCCATCGGGACAGTCTGCATTTCCCTATGTGTAACACTCACTAACCTCCCTGCCCCCCCAAGTCCCTAGTTTAAATAATCCTGTGCTACCCTCAACATACGCTGGCCCAGTGCAAAGGAACCCCTTCGGTTCAGGTGCAGCACGTCAGGCTTGAACAGGTCACCCCTGTCCCAGAAAAAGTTCCAGTGCCCCATAAACCTATACCCCTCTTTCCTACACCAGGTTCGTAGCCACATGTTAAACCTCCAGATAAAATTCTGCTTTTCTCTGCTTGCATGTGGTACCGGTAGAATCCCGGAGAACACTACCGTAGAGGATCTGCTCCTAAGCTAATTCCACAAATTTGCCTTGCAGGACCTCAAACCCACCCTTACCTATGTCATTTGTCCCAACATAGACCATGACAACTCGATCCCTCCCCGCTCTAGCCAGGAGCTTGTCCACCCGTTCCAGGAGGTCTCCTATCTGGGCACCAGGCAGGCAACACACCGTACGAGACTCCTTGTGGCGCGAACAGACTAAGCTATCTATTCCTCTAAGTATTGAGTCCCCCACTATCCATAACTCTCTTTTCTGAGGGGTAGAGGCTAACAGGGTGCCCTGCTGCTCATCAGTCCCCTCACTCTCAGGGTCAGGGGCTAAGTCGAGTTCCTGCAAGGGCTGGAATCGGTTGGACACCTCAACCACTGGAGGAGCTGTCGCTGTACGGCGTGCACGCCCTTTCCTGCCCTGTCGACCTACAGTCACCCAACTTTCTCTCCCTACCTGCTCTGGGATCCCAGTACCACCCTGCTTCGGCGTACACACCATTTCTCTAAACCACATATTACTTAGTTCGCAATCAGTAGAGTTCCTAGAGGAACTATGTAGTGCCCCCAACTGGCCCTGAAGATCAAGGATCTTGCTCTCCAGATGCTCAATTAGCTGGCACCGGTGGCAGACAAACCCACCCTGGAAATCTCTTTCCAAAACTGCGATCATCCTTCAACCGTCACTTAGTTTTGGCCACATTTTGAACCCCCTACCTTATGGCCTTGCTCAACCTAGATAAAAGAAAATCACTAATGCCGAGACAGAAGCTGAGGAACCACAATTTATTAATTTATTTATTAACCTAGGAAGTCCTAAGCAGCAGTCACAATAGAAACCCCGGGGAAACTATGTAAATGGATTGTAAGCCTCTTTTAACAGGGGCTTAGTATCAGTTAACAGAAATGAAATACCAAATTAAGCCAAACTCTACATGTAATAAGCACTCCTAATAAGCTGGCTTGAGTTTATATAGTCCCAGTACTATTAATATACTAAACTAAAAATATCACAGGGCTCAGCTGAGAACCCAGATAAAACAGACTGGCTCCAACGCCCAGGAGAAACTGAAGGAGGCGGAGCACTCCGGTTGATAACTTACCTTTTAAGTTACAACCTAAAGTGACTGCTGCACTACTAACTAAATACTAAATCTCAGGTCCCCAGCCAAGAATGCAAACAGTACTTATCTAGCTAGCTAGCCGAAAATACAACCAAGGGTAAGCGAAAAAAAAAAAAAGAGTAAAGCCCCGGTTCCCTTTAATTAAAACAGACCGAATTAACAAGTCGTTTACTCTGTGAGCGAATTAAAAACGGTACTTCCCCCAAAAAGCTGTCCTAAGCACCTGAACAAGCAGTTAAACTTTAATCAGCTAATCAAGGCACAGCAACCGGAGGAAAGTGCAAAGATAGGTTATTTACAATGTGTTTAATCAGAAGAGCCCTTTCGTGATAATAAAATGCGAGAAGGACAAAAACCCCGGTTCGCGTTAATATTCAGCTTGGCAATGCGTTTATGCGGCAATGCAGTCAGGATAGAGAACGAAGGGGACTAGAAGACTGTATGAAAGGCAGCAACAAAGTATGCACCTAGCCGGGCTATAGTTAGATATCCATGTAATTTGATTATATTCTTGGCAATCAGCTACAGAAAAAAAAAAAAACAGACAAGTACCACAGTCCCTGAAAACTGTACTTACTTTGTATATCGCACAATTCACTTAGTTTGACAATTATTTAGCATTTAATTTATTCTCTAAATTTAGCGTTTAAATTAATTTTACTTTACCTGACTTTGCTTTGCTCCCGGGAAACTGAAACCCCCCCCCCAAAAAACCCCCGTCGCCATTGACCAGATTAGCAACTTAATTCGGCTGTTTGCTCACCGAGTTGTTACGGGGGAAAAAGGGGGAAGATTCTCCCTGTCTCTACTGTGACAAAGGTTATACCTCGGGAGCAAATCGTCTAATCTCTATTATTGTTTGAGTCTTAAGACACAAATTATTTTAAGAAAACCCCGTCAACACGAACTTAAATTCTCAGCTTCAATCCCACACGACTTCCTCTCTTCCTCTCTCAACTCAAGCAGAATGATCACCAACAAACAGTAATGAATAATTAATAATAATTGTAATAAGTAATAATTGTTATGCCCATACAAGCTCCATATGTACCTTAATTAGTAGCCCAAAGATTTAGTTGCTGGAGATAGAATTCTAATTTTGACAAATATTTTGATTATTTAAAATTTGTTATAGCCCATTGATTTCTTCCCATTTTCCGAGCCTCTGAGCATCAGCCCATGACACAAGGGGTATGATTTTATATTTTCTCCCTGGTCTCTATAAGTAGTACTACTTGTGTAATTAAACTTAGATCTGTACCACTGTTGGATTTCTCATAGTAGCCCCCTCAAAATGTCCCAGAAATAAGGATTTGCCCAGGAGTACAGACCCCAGACCCCCCCCCCCCCCCCCCAACTTAAAGGCCTGAAACTTGAGGTCGATGTGGAATTTTGATTAAATATTTGTGGAGAGTACTTCGGATAAATTGATAAATGATCTATCAAAGTAGGAAGAAATTCAGAGATGGTCATCTAGGAAGGTTAGTCCAATTGACAGGGACTCACCCAGGTGCGTTGTTATTGTGTTGACGCTTCAGAAATTGAGCTGTGATGAAAAGTAAAAATCTGACGCGCGTTACACGCTGCCAGTGGGCGTTGCTCCATTGAAATTGTGACCAATTTTTTGACACGTGTCTCATGCCTCCAGTGGACGTTGGGCTTTAGGTCCTGCGCATTCTGGAACAGGTTTTCATTAAGGATCGCCCAGTACTGTGCTCTATTCATCTTTCCCTGCACCCTGACCTGTACCCCAGTGTCTGCACCCCCACAGCCTGATGCTGCCGCCGCCGTGCTTAACAGTTGGGATTGTATTAAACAGGTGATGAACGGTGCCCAGTTTCCTCCAAACACGACTCTGAGGCGAAACAGTTCAGTCTTTGTTTCATCAGACCAGAGAATCTCGCTTCTCACAGTCCAAGTCCTTCGAGGGCCCCTGGCAAACTGGAGCAGGCTTCTGTCTGGCCACCCTGCCATAAAGCAGTGATCTTTTGCGCGCTGCAGTGATTCCTGTCCTTCTGCAAGTTTCTCCCACCTCCAAATGGGATATTTGGAACTCAGCCAGAGTGACCATTAGGTTCTTGGTTCCCTTTTACCGAAGCCCTTCTCTCCCAAATGCTCCGTTTGGTCAGGTGGCCAGCTCTCGGAAGAGTCCTGGTTGTTCCATGCTGCTTCAGTTTAAGAATTACGGAGGTACCTGTGCTCTTGGAAACCCTCAGTGCGGCAGAAATCTTTTGTCGTCTTCCCCAGTTCTATGCCTGGACACAATCCTGCCTCCGAGCTCTGCAGGCAGGTCCTTCCACCTCATGGCTTGCTTTTTGCTCTGAGGTGCACTGACAGCTGTGAGACAGCTGTGTGTCTTTTCAGATCATGTCCAGTTCGTGAAAGGAGGAGTCCAATCAAGGTGGAGGAACAT
Source organism: Gymnothorax reevesii (assembly GCA_029721435.1). Taxonomy (NCBI): domain Eukaryota; kingdom Metazoa; phylum Chordata; class Actinopteri; order Anguilliformes; family Muraenidae; genus Gymnothorax; species Gymnothorax reevesii. Next base: position 126,084,576 of record CM056578.1, read on the forward strand.
CTTGAAGATGATCAAGAGAAACGAAAGACACCTTACCAAAATTTCAAGAGTCATAGCAAAGGGTCTGAATACTTACGTCAATGTGATAAAGTTTCCTTTTTAATGAAGGAAGAGTTATACTTAAGCGCCCAGATGTCCCTCTGTTTGTGAGGACTTGAATTCGAGGAGCGAAATGAACACGTCCAGTCAATGCCAGCTGACACCGGTCAGTCCTTCAGGCCAGTCCAAGCTTATTACTTGTGCCATAACTGAAATTTATTCCAATTAGTGTATTTTGAACTCTAATTCTATACGAAATTACTTATTGACATTCATAGTTATTTATAGAACTGGAATCCACTTATAAGTTATTCAAATTAGATGTGTAATGAAATATGAACTGAAGACTATACATATCGGTATTTGTACCAAGGAGCATCATGCATTGAAAATAGTTTAACCACTTGTTTCCAGTATATTTACATTACTGCAACTCTCACCTGCCCAATTTCTCATCAGTTGGCCAATCGAAGTTGCCCGGAAACGTGTGTGCTCATATTACTGCCGACCGGCTCAAGTCCCTTATCATGTTGCTTGCTTTGCATCTAAACACATAAAACCGTTATGAATGCTTTTTGCTTTGCATCTAAACACAGACAATAGTTTGACTTCATGTGACATTATGATTGGTCTTGTGCAATATAAGAAGTAGCGTGCGTACATTCCATTACTTTCGGTTTGAAAATTTTTTGTAAAAGATGTGTATAGCGTAATTAATTGCATCCTTATCATATGTAATGGCTATTTGTCCATATCGTCAACAAAAAAAAAAAAAAAAAAAAACAAATCAAATGGCCGTTCTGGCACCGTCTAGGTTAGGCTTTACGCAGGTCAAGCAAACAATTCAAAGTCCATACCAAACAATGCGTTTTGGGTTGGTTTATTCACCGTTGTCAGCAAGTCACAGCCAGCAAAGTCAGCACGCACCCTCTCCGATCCCTGGTAAAAAACCGTATGCCCACGATGCTCTCTCAGACCCATCCCACTTGACCTATATAAGCAAATTAGGCACCTGATGGACCATTCAAAAAACGTAAGCATATACCAAACTTCCATAATGGAAAACACAATAAATACTAAAGAAACAAACCCAATTTAACATTAACAATGTGCAAAATAATATTATTATTATTATTATTATTATTATTATTATTATTATTATTATTATATAAACCAAGGATGTTAATACTAAAGAAAATTAAACCACAAATAGCTCCAACAACCCAGCCCCTAATTGTGAACATGAAACCCACAATTACTTTTAGCATAAGCATAAGGCAGCTATTTCCCCAATCTATGTCCTACGCTACAAAAATCTTCAGGATTTCTTCTTCTTGGTTCCCTGAAACAAATCAAATAGATAAAGAGGAGACAGGAGAGAGAGAGAAACTGAGGTATACTTTCAGGTGACGGCCTCAAGGAGGAAACAGAGCTTGGTAACAGGTCTCTCCAAAATACCGGTCTTAGTCTGAACCCTCACAGAACGGACCAAGCCTTTGGAATCAGCTGTGGTGCTCAAAACTCAGCCCATCATCCAGGATCCTCTTGGCGCTGTGGCATCAGCAATGATGACATCTCCCGGAGAGAAGCTCCTCTTCGGTCTCACCCATTTTTGTCTTTCTTTCATCACCAGTAGGTATTCTGATGTCCACCTTTTCCAGAAGAGCAATACACTGCGTTTGCCTCCACCTTCTCTTAATGTACACATCAGATGGTTTAAACAAACCTGGTGGCAAAATAGGTTTCCCTTTTAACAGAAGAATATGGTTAGGAGTGAGTGCTTCTAAATCATTAGGATCATCTGAAACTCTCGTGATCGGCCTATCATTTAATATTGCCTCCACCTCACAAAACAGAGTCTGCAGGCCCTCCTTATCCAGAGTTTGCTGTCCAACAACAGAGGCAAGTACACTTCGTACTGAGCGTATCAGACGCTCCCAAACGCCACCTTGATGTGAGGCCACTGGGGTGTTGAAGCTCCGCTTTACCCCCTCTTGGACAGAGGTACTCTCCATCTTTGATTGGTTTAAAGCAGCCAGTGCTCGTTTTAGTTCCTTCTTTGCCCCAATAAAATTTGTGCCATTGTCTGACCTTATGCTTGCCAAAGGACCCCTTCTGCAAATGAATCTTCTCACAGCATTTATGCAAGAATCCGTATCGAGAGAATGTGCCACTGAAGATGTACAGCACGGCTACTCAAACAGGTGAAAATTACCCCATACCTTTTCAGAATGGTTCGTCCTCTTTTCACATCAAGTGGTCGAAAATAATCCACTCCCACATCTGTAAACCGTGCCTTGTCTGGCAAAACTCTCTCTTTAGGCAGGTCTGACATCTTTTGCTCACCTAGCCTTCCTCTGTATCGTCTGCATACCGTACACTCAGAAATGATTCTTCTGGCTGCAGAATTGGCATTAATGATCCAATATTTCTGTCTTAACTTGTTCAGCATGTGATTACGGCCAGCATGTCCAAGTTGTTGATGGATATGACGTAATATCAGCTGGGATACATGTTGATCTTTAGATAGGATCACAGGATGCTTTACTTCCAATGGCAGTGCAGATCTAGACAAGCGACCACCAACTCTGAGTATGCCATCTTCCAAGAAGGGATCAAGACGACACAGGGGACTGTCTTTGGACACATTCTTTGAGTCTTGTATTAGGGATGCAATTTCACTGCTGAATCTTTGCCTTTGTACATAATGGACTATTGCTCTTTCAGCTTTGTCACAGTGTTCAGGGATCAAGCTGGATTTTCCAAATGTGGCTTCAAACCCTTTTAACTCCTGGTCCACTTTGGCTAGCCACAAGTTCCTTCCTTTCTGACTCAAAAGCAGAAGACACTGTTTTAGCCGTAGGAGCCAGGCCACTGATGTTCTAAGCTTCCTCCAAGATGAAAAATAATGGATGAGGTGATCTGTGGGAGTGTCACTGTATTTAACAATGACATTCACTCTTGGCTCCTTCTTTACCTCTGGATCATCAACAGAAACTAAAGATGGATCAATGTCAAATACTAGCCACTCGCTTGCAGGCAAAGACAGAAACTCAGGGCCCTTCAGCCACTTTCCATGCGCCAGTCAGCCCACGAGATGCCTCATCAGCAGGGTTGTCTCTGGTGTTCACATATCTCCATTGCTGCATATCTGTCGCTTCTCTAATGACTGAAACTCTGTTGGCTACAAAAGTGTGGAAGTGTCTTGTTTCATTTAAGATGTACTTGAGGACAGTAGTACTGTCAGTCCAAAAAAATGACCTTTCAAGTGGTAACTGAAATTCTCTCAACATCTTATCCACACGAACAGCCAGCACAGCTGCAGCAAGCTCAAGGCGAGGAATGGTGACTTGTTTCAAAGGTGCAACTCTAGCTTTTCCTACAACAAATGAGATCTGCACACTGTCAGTATTTTCAAGCCTCAAGTAGGAGACTGTGCCATACCCAACCTGACTGGCATCTGAAAAATGATGGAGCGCCGCCTTTACTGGGGTCCCAAAACTTCGAGGCTTCATGCATCGCTCCATTTTAAATCTACTCATACGCTGGAGGTCAGTAAGCCATTCAGACCTGCGTTTAGAGAGCTCAGATATGGTATCGGCTCGTCCCACTTTAAGTTCATCCTGCACAGCTCCTGCAACAACAACTTGGCTGGGATAACAAAAGGGGACAGAAACCCTAGTGGATCATAAAGAGAACTCACCACAAATAAGATGCCCCTCCTGGTATGTGGCCACTCCTGCACTGCAGTTCTGAAGCTGAACGTGTCACCTTCAACACACCACTCCATCCCAAGTGCCCTTTCTAGGGGAAGCTGATCCCGGTCCAAAACATTTCCTTTGTGTCTGCTGCTCTAATGCCATTTGGAATTAACGCCAACACTTCCCGACTGTTAGTGACCCATTTTTGAAGATTAAAACGCCCAATTTGCTGAGTGAATGTATGTATCAGTTGTATTGTATCCTCTTCTGTGGCTGTAGATTTAAGACCGTCATCCACATAAAAGTTGCATTTAACTGCATTAATGACAGTAAGAGAGTACTCACATGCATTGTCCTCTGCTGTTCTTCTCAGAACATAATTAGAGCAGCTTGGTGAGGATACAGCTCTGAATAAATGCACTCTCATCCTGTATTCCTGCGGTTCATTATTAACATCTCCATTAGGCCACCAGACAAAGTGCAGAAAGTTGACTTGTTTGTGTGGAACCAAAACCTGATGGAACATGGCATGGATATCAGCCACAACAGCAACAGGCTCTTCTCTGAACCGAAGGAGGACCCCGATGAGCGAGTTGCTTAAATCTGGGCCCTGCAGAGGATCACTGTTAAGTGATGTTCCTTTATATGTACATGCACAGTCAAAAACAACACGGAGCTTTCCTTTGGTGGGGTGATATACACCATGGTGGGGAATGTACCACACTTTCCCTCCTCTAAAGCCTGTTCATCCATGGGTACTCTTTCAGCATAGCCTTGCTCCAGCATGTTGTTCAAGAAGTCTGTGTATTCTCTTTTAAATGCAATGTCTCTTATAAATCTTCTCCTCAAGCTTTGAAGTCTCTGTAATGCAATGCAGCAGTTGTTGGGAAAAACAGGATCTTCTGCTCTGAAAGGTAAGTCAATACAATAATGTCCGTTTTGTAGCTCTGTTGTGTTCTTTACAATGTTCATGAATTTAATGTCCTCTCTTGACATCTACAGTAGTTCATCACATGTCCTTTCACTAAAATCATGATTGTACTGCTGTCTTAACATGTTCTCCAAGTGCTCAACAGATATGCGATTGGCAGTTACAACAGTACAGCCTGTTTGGATATTACCTCCAGAATCTCCATCACGAAGTGGCCCATTTATAACCCAACCAACCCTTGTCCTTACTGCATAAGGTCCATCACATTGGCTGTTGATTAGCTCCCATGGTTCAAGTACTTTGGGAGCATCAGTACAAATAAGCAAATCCACATCTGAAACTACTGCAGGCATCTTGATGCTGCTCAAGTAGGGCCATTTAGCAACATCCTCTTGACGTGGGATATTTCTTCTTGACACTGGCATTGTAGCTTGTGTTAAAACAGATGGCAACTCAATAAAGTCCTCTTGGTCAAGGCCACATACCTCCAGTCCAGTAATATAACAGTAGTTTTGACATTTTTAATCTGCCCCATTGTCCTTAGTATAATGTTCTCTACTTTGCCAGTTACTCCCAACCGCTTTGCTACATTAGTAGTACAGAATGTACCCAAACTCCCCGGGTCATGAAAGGCATACAGGGGCTGCCAAGCTGTCATAGAATTACAGTCCTACTACATTTTTGGTTGTAACTCTATTACTAAAAGTCAAGTATGATGTGACATATTGAAGGTATTAATTTGTTCTTTAATATTTAGTGAAAATATATTTTTAGAAATTTTCATTGAAGAAACAAGCAAAAACTACTCCGTCACGGAATTACACAAAATTGAAGTGGTTTTTTTAAATGTTGTGTTTAATTATTCAGAAAATGATGTTCCTGTCATAGTTAAGTTATGAAACCTCAATATGTTCATATTTAAGGTGTTTTTTGTTAATACTGTAAGTTATAGAAACAAATATTGACTTTAACCCTGCTTTATGGGCAAGAAATTTCAAAAAGTCAATGTCACGGAATTACAAGAGGCAATTTGTCACGGAATGACAGCAATAGTATTATTAGTAGTAGCAATAGTATTATTAGTTTCAATGTACTTATTTCAATATATTATACATATATACATAATTATTTACATTTTTACAGTTAAGCAATATATTACAATGTTTTCCACTTATAATGACCAATTATAACACATACTTCAAATTTTTTTATTTTATTCTCCATGTCAACATTGGCTTGGCGGCCCCCATACGTGTACACTCTCTCGTTCCATCTTTTATTGCAGTAACATTGGTGGCAAAGGTACCTCCTTTTCTCCTCTGCTTCATGTGATTTGATGCTTTGGCTTGGTTGGCTGAAGATGCATCATTAATACCAAACAATGGGTCTGAATCAATTTTTACTTGTTTTTCAATAAAGTTTACAAGATCAACAAATACTGCCCTACTCCCTGTTTGTTCATGAATGTCACATGCAACATTTCTCCATTTTTCCCGCAGCCTGTAAGGAAGCTTCATTACAATAGTCCTGAGGTTTGCTGGCATGTCCAACTCTTTCATATATTTGATCTGATGTACCAAATTGGAACAACCTCGAAGGAATAAAGCAAACGATTGCAGTGCACTTACATCCTCAGGTTTAATTAAGGGCCAGTTGTTAATTTTGTCCATGTAAGCAGAGGAAATTTTATGTTCACCCCCAAAGTGTTCAGTGAGGAGTATCTTTGCACTTTGGTACCCACATTCAGAGGGAAGATGCTGGCAGCTTCTAACAAGGTTTCTTGGCTGACCCCTGGTGTTCTGTTCCAGGAAATACAAGCAGTCACTAAGATTTGTTGTTTTATTCTCAACACAATTTTCAAACGCTCTCAAAAAGGATTTAAAATACAAGGGGGTCACCATCAAACACAGGTATATTCCTCATAGGTAGAGCAGAGGCTGAATTTTGCTGGACTAACAAAGTAGTGATCTCATTTTGGCGTTGCATGATGTTAAAGAGGTCCTGAGTGGGCTGAGTTTGGTGTCCTCCTTGTGCATCATGTGTCACTTGTGCTGGTGCTGTCCAAGTTGGAGTATTTGTTACTGGTAGTTGTAATATCCCAGTGCGTTTTGGTTTAACAGTGACAACTTGAGAGTTCAGTGTGGGGTTAGATTCACCTTGGGTTGGTACAAAATGCTCAGCATTAGGATTTAATCCATTTGACATTTTGGACTTTAACATAAGAGTTCATGCCATCTGATAGGCCTACTCTGGAACAACACATTGAACTTAACTCAAATACTTAAAGTTTTGCATTGGTGTCTTATTTCAGTTTCCAGAGCCAGTTGTTCCTTTTCTCTCCTTAATTGTTCCTGTTCCCTCCTGAGTTGTTCCTTTTCCAAACGTATTCTTTCCTCCCTTGCCTCCAAAAGGTGTTTCTTTTTTAAAGCAGCCATACGTTCTACTAATGCTGCCTTTTCTCCTTAAACTTTAATTTTAGCCGAACTGGCGGAAGAGGTTTTAGAGAGTCTAGAGCCGGCTTTAGAGTTCGCTCTGGGACCAGAGACATTTGACACGCTGTCTTCAGGCCTTACATCATCAATATCGTTTTCATTTCCAGCGGGCTTATCGTCATTCGATGGTTCATATGAGTGCCCGGCTTTAAATAGCCAACACTTTACTTCTCCAATAAAATTAGAAAATGCTGTCACTTTTTGTTCAAAATATCTATTCTGCTTCTCTACCTCATCCTCTGGCAAATCCAATGACAAAAGCGACGCGCGCTTCTGCGTGGCTTCTTCAAAACATGTCATCAATTTACTCAAGACGGAATTAACAGCGCTTACATTGTCCATGGATTGCATTAAATCATTCAACTGATTCATATACCTTTTGACTTATTTTCATCTAATAACCCTCTTTTCTTGACAAGTTTGTATGAAAACCATCATGCCTTTTGCTGTAAAACTAATGCGGCGTTTAGTCAAAGGCGCAGATTGCAAACCGACGCCAATCGCTGGCACTGCGTCCTGTGGTGGCTCACTGACAACTTTTGATGCAGTGTCGGACATTGTCTCCAGTTACTTGCTTATTTTATCTCGTTTATTCCTTTTCAATCCCCAAATTTTAAAACTGACTTGCAGTGCATAAGCCTCCCATAGGCTTACCTTGCAGCAGACTTGAGCTGGTGATGGCGGCTTGATGCGCGCGTCCGAGTGCGTTCCCGAAGTTGTAGCAGGCTTTTCAACGTCCAATAAACTTCAATAGTTTGATGCACCAATAATCCAAACCGTGAAAAATACATCCAGCGCTCCAGTAGCGTCACCGTTATCCAGCACGATGTCCTCTGAAAACTTTTCACTTTAGGATGGATTGGATTGAATAGTCCTTGCTACATCCAGGCCGCAAATCCGCGTCTCCTCGCATGAATAATTATCCAATACAAACAAAGCAAATGGCCATACTGGCGCCGTCTATGTTAGGCTTTACGCAGGTCAACCAAACAATTCAAAGTCCATGCCAAACAATGCATTTTGGGTTGGGTTATTCACCGTTGTCCGCAAGATACAGCCAGCAAAGTCAGCACGCACCCTCTCCGATCCCTGGTAAAAAACCGCATGCCCACGATGCTCTCTCAGACCCATCCCACTTGACCTGTATATGCAAATTAGGCACCTGACTGCCCGTTCAAAAAACGTAAGCATATATACCAAACTTCCATAATGGAAAACACAATAAGTACTAAAGAAACATAAACCCAATTTAACATTAACAATGTGCAAAATAATAATAGTAATAACAATAATATTATATATACCAAGGATGTTAATTCTAAAGACAATTAAACCACAAATGGCTCCAACATCATATATCGCATGAACTTAAGTCAGTGTTTGGATGGTTAAGATGCTAAACAGCACAGTTCTTATAACCCAACAACCATCAGTGAAAATAATCTGGGCCAGCGTGCACGGCAGCACTCACTGCTGCCCTGTTAAACACAACTCGCATGAGCTATTGTTCATAGACGGATCGGGGACTCAAGCCCGGCGATTGTTCGCGAGTAAACAGTGCTCCAAGCGCTAAGTGGTTAAAATGCACTATTGGGTATTTACAAGCATTATTTATAACATATACATCATGGTGGTATATCCTGTATGTAGAGGGCAGAGGATATTTGTGATGTGATGACAGACAGCGGTATCTTCAAACATAGCTGACAAGTAGTCCTGCGGTTATAACCACGGCGCTTGAAAACGTTCCAAGGCTGATTATTATTATGCTTGTTCAATATTTATGTTTTTTTTTTTTAAATAAAATAACATTAGAATTTAAGGATATGCACTCAAAACACAAAAAATGTAAAAGGAAAAGCAGAAAAAAAAAATATTTTCTTGGACGAGAACCCACGATTTAAATGCAAGCAAATACTTGTCGGTCGGCACTTTTTCCATTACGTCATGTTAACAGGGATATTTAGTTTTGAACATTTTTTGCTGTCTTATTTTGCTGAAAGCCAACATGTGTAATGAATAATAAAGTTGTGATTTTCGTTAGGAAGGACCATCTCTGACCAGAACCATTTTTTAGTATGTGGCGACATTTGCTTAATAATAGATGCATTATGAAAAAACTTGTCCGGTCATCATGGTTCTTCATGTATAGATTTACATTTGAATGGGCATATGTAGCTACATTTTGCACAGAATTGTTTAAGTTCATCACTTTAAGCACTAGTCATGGCAAACCTAAGGAACCTATTGGACAAAAAGTCCAATTCAGCTCCATTGGAGTTACTGGAGTATTCTGGAGTGGATTCAAAACTGGTTACAGGACTGAACACAAAGAGTGGAGGTCAGTGGTGTCTCATCTGGGCTGGGTATGGTGGGGAGTGGCGTCCCCCAGGGATCGGTGTTGGGACCCCTGCTGCTCCTCATCTACATTAATGACCTTGATAGGAATATTGAGAGCAGATTAGTTAAATTTGCAGATGATACTAAATTGGGGGTTTGGCAAATTGTTTAGAGTCCACTAAAGTTATTCAGGATGATTTTGATAGAATCCAGAATTGGGCAGAAATGTAGCATATTAAATTTAATGTAGCAAAATGTGAAGTTGTACATGCAGTTAATAAAAACATTAGACAGGATTACTTCATGTGAGGTTTAAAACTGGAATTTGCTGCACAAGAGAAAGATCTGGGAGTGATTGTTGACCAAACCCTCACAGGTTCTAGCCATTGTGCCGTAGCAGTTAAAAAAGCTAATCAGATGCTGGGATACATTGCCAAAAGTATTGAGTACAAATCCAAGGAGGTGATGCTTCTTTGTACAACACATTCATTAGACCACATCTGGAGTATTGTGTACAGTTCTGGGGACCAGTCTTTAAGAAAAACATAGAGGCTCTAGAGAAAGTTCAGAGAAGAATTCTTCATCTGTCCTCTATTTTTGTAAAATGCTTACTTCTCCCTCCATTTTGTGATGTAATTACAGTCACAAAGTGGAGGATCAGAGTATTGCATGCTTGCTGTTGTTGTTTAAAAATGACTTGGTGGACCTTTTTAAGGGGAAATTCAAGGAAAAATCAGAGTTTAAGGAGTTATTTAGTCTGTAATTACTCTGTCTGACTCCTGCTAATGTAACTTACTAGGTTAAACGTAGACTGTCAAGACCATTTACGTCCACATGAAAACACACTTACTATCGAAATACTCTGCATTCAAAACGAAGGCCTCATTTGTTCTATGGCCCAGTTGTGTGGTTCATGATAACACGTGCTGGGTTATATTTTTCAGGAACAGGAGCTGTTTGCGACTGTCTATTACGAAACGCAAGTCAGCAAACCGCCGCTGCGCTTTGCCGTCGTTCTCCACTCACCATCTCCCCCTCCATCCTGTCGCCTCTGCTCCTCCCCCATCCGTCCTGTCCCCTCCCTCCTCTGCTCCTCCCCCATCCGTCCTGTCGCCTCCCTCCTCTGCTCCTCCCCCCTCCGTCCTGTCGCCTCCCTCCTCTGCTCCTCCCCCTCCGTCCTGTCGCCTCCCTCCTCTGCTCCTCCCCCCTCCGTCCTGTCGCCTCCCTCCTCTGCTCCTCCCCCCTCCGTCCTGTCGCCTCCCTCCTCTGCTCCTCCCCCCTCCGTCCTGTCGCCTCCCTCCTCTGCTCCTCCCCCATCCGTCCTGTCGCCTCCCTCCTCTGCTCCTCCCCCCTCCGTCCTGTCGCCTCCCTCCTCTGCTCCTCCCCCCATCCGTCCTGTCGCCTCCCTCCTCTGCTCCTCCCCCTCCGTCCTGTCGCTTCCCTCCTCTGCTCCTCCCCCCTCCGTCCTGTCGCCTCCCTCCTCTGCTCCTCCCCCCTCCGTCCTGTTGCTTCCCTCCTCTGCTCCTGTCGCCTCCTTCCTCTGCTCCTCCCCCATCCGTCCTGTCGCCTCCCTCCTCTGCTCCTCCCCCCTCCGTCCTGTCGCCTCCCTCCTCTGCTCCTACCCCTCCGTCCTGTCGCTTCCCTCCTCTGCTCCTCCCCCCTCCGTCCTGTCGCCTCCCTCCTCTGCTCCTCCCCCATCCGTCCTGTCGCTTCCCTCCTCTGCTCCTCCCCCCTCCGTCCTGTCGCCTCCCTCCTCTGCTCCTACCCCTTCGTCCTGTCGCTTCCCTCCTCTGCTCCTCCCCCCTCCGTCCTGTCGCCTCCCTCCTCTGCTCCTCCCCCCTCCGTCCTGTCGCTTCCCTCCTCTGCTCCTCCCCCCTCCGTCCTGTCGCCTCCCTCCTCTGCTCCTACCCCTCCGTCCTGTCGCTTCCCTCCTCTGCTCCTCCCCACTCCGTCCTGTCGCCTCCCTCCTCTGCTCCTCCCCCCTCCGTCCTGTCGCCTCCCTCCTCTGCTCCTACCCCTCCGTCCTGTCGCTTCCCTCCTCTGCTCCTCCCCCCTCCGTCCTGTCGCCTCCCTCCTCTGCTCCTCCCCCATCCGTCCTGTCGCTTCCCTCCTCTGCTCCTCCCCCCTCCGTCCTGTCGCTTCCCTCCTCTGCTCCTCCCCCCTCCGTCCTGTCGCCTCCCTCCTCTGCTCCTCCCCCCTCCGTCCTGTCGCCTCCCTCCTCTGCTCCTACCCCTCCATCCTGTCGCTTCCCTCCTCTGCTCCTCCCCCCTCCGTTCTGTCGCCTCCCTCCTCTGCTCCTCCCCCCTCCGTCCTGTCGCCTCCCTCCTCTGCTCCTCCCCCATCCGTCCTGTCGCCTCCCTCCTCTGCTCCTCCCCCCTCCGTCCTGTCGCCTCCCTCCTCTGCTCCTCCCCCATTCGTCCTGTCGCCTCCCTCCTCTGCTCCTACCCCTCCCTCCTGTCGCTTCCCTCCTCTGCTCCTCCCCCCGCCGCCCCGTCGCCTCCCTCCTCTGCTCCTACCCCTCCGTCCTGTCGCTTCCCTCCTCTGCTCCTCCCCCCTCCGTCCTGTCGCCTCCCTCCTCTGCTCCTCCCCCATCCGTCCTGTCGCTTCCCTCTTCTGCTCCTCCCCCATCCGTCCTGTCCCCTCCCTCCTCTGCTCCTACCCCTCCGCCCTCCCCCTTCCCTCCTCTGCTCCCCCCCCCTCCGTCCTGTCGCCTCCCTCCTCTGCTCCTCCCCCATCCGTCCTGTCGCCTCCCTCCTCTGCTCCTCCCCCATCCGTCCTGTCGCCTCCCTCCTCTGCTCCTCCCCCATCCGTTCTGTCGCCTCCCTCCTCTGCTCCTACCCCTCCGTCCTGTCGCTTCCCTCCTCTGCTCCTCCCCCCTCCGTCCTGTCGCCTCCCTCTTCTGCTCCTCCCCCCTCCGTCCTGTCGCCTCCCTCCTCTGCTCCTCCCCCATCCGTCCTGTCGCCTCCCTCCTCTGCTCCTCCCCCCTCTGTCCTGTTGCTTCCCTCCTCTGCTCCTCCCCCCTCCGTCCTGTCGCCTCCCTCCTCTGCTCCTCCCCCATTCGTCCTGTCGCCTCCCTCCTCTGCTCCTACCCCTCCGTCCTGTCGCTTCCCTCCTCTGCTCCTCCCCCCTCCGTCCTGTCGCCTCCCTCCTCTGCTCCTTCCCCCTTCCCCCTGTCGCTTCCCTCCTCTGCTCCTCCCCCCTCCGTCCTGTCGCCTCCCTCCTCTGCTCCTTCCCCCTTCGTCCTGTCGCTTCCCTCCTCTGCTCCTCCCCCCTCCGTCCTGTCGCCTCCCTCCTCTGCTCCTCCCCCCAGGGTCGCCATGTTAAGACCGGACAGCTGGCTGCCATCAAGGTGATGGATGTTACCGAGGAGGAAGAGGAGGAGATTAAGGCTGAGATTAACATGCTGAAGAAGTACAGCCACCACCGCAACATCGCCACCTACTACGGCGCCTTCGTCAAGAAGAGCCCCCCTGGGCACGATGACCAGCTCTGGGTCTGTGGCCACACCTCTGAGCGTTTCTGTCTGTCTGTCTGTCTGTCTGCGGAGTTTGGGTTGTCTCTGTCTGACTGAAAATGTGCATCATATCAGTGAGTACGTCTGCCATTTAATCCCAGCCAGTCAGGAAACGGTATATTGAGCCTGGTAAAAATATGAGATGCACTAAATGAGGTCAGAATGAGTCCAAACGTAAAGGGGGAGCCTCTCTGATGCAGACGTTTTACTGCAGGATGGTAGCCTGACTTGTTCCAGAATCTCGGGTTCTACTTCGATTGCGCTCTATAGGCTGAGATTCGGAGGTCGTTGGACTTCGCTTCAGTGACTACAGATTTTCAATACACCGGACACGACACCCACTGTGAATTCTCTGCTGTGAGGTTTTGAGCCATAAATGCAGTTTTTCTTTTTTGATGTAGGAACTCTCGAGGTCTCAACACTCTGGACACGATCAATTAGTTCTGTCAATGAAGCAAAAGATGAGCTGCGCAGTGGGTCATGCGTCATGAGTTGGGGCGAATTTGCGTCACAGGGTCAAAAATGACCATTTTTCGATTTTTGAATCTGTTATTGTGCAGGTTGAACTGCATAGAAAAATGGCATGGGTAGTTTATTTTTTTTTCACTATCAACCCTTGAACAGCCGTTTATAAGATGAACTTTCAGTACAAAATGCATTACGGCCAGAAAACTTTTTTTGCCGTTTTCTCCAAAGTGGCCTTTTTTTTTTCCCAAAACCTCATAAAAACCTTAATATTGGTCAAAACAAGACCTGGTTTGGATCAAAATGATCCTCAGATAAAATGCTATTCAATTCTGTTTGATTTATTCTTTATATTCATAAATTTAATGGAAATACTGGATTTTTATTACGATGAAGTTGGTGGTTTTTGACAGAGAGACATCTCTCTCATAAAATTTGGATGATGGCTGCATCAAAACTAAACACAAATGCTTATTTACTTATGAGAATTTCTCACATGGTAGATTACCGGTTCTAGAATACTGATAATGAGGTTCTCTTACAAACAGCACACAGTATGTCTTCATGATCAGAATTCGAGAGACAGTGCGTATCCTGTAGCTTCTCATGGCTTTTCAGATCAGCTCCTACATACAAGATGCAATCTTTGTGCACAATCGCCAGTTTCTTCTCTCTTTTGTACAAGCGACTGCCCTTAGTAGCCTTTTGGAATTTGTAAAAGTTGCCCAAAATTACTTCAGACCCCTTAGGATATGATTGGCCAGAGCCGGACTTCATACTTTCGTCAAACGTTATAACTCCATCTGAAGTAGCAACGAGCAAGTAGTATTCATCCAAACACTGGGCCAATGGCATAACAGCCACAACTGTACCCTTACAAATCAATGACAAGATCCTCGCCTCCCTCTGAAACATTCATGCCATCTGCTTCAGTAACAACATCCTCTGCTTCAAGTGCACCCCTCGCACCATCTGAGGAGGCGACCTTCCTAAAGCACTGACATGTTCTCCATTTTCACAGGTACTGTAATCCTCAGTAATGCAGGGACTGCAGTAACATGACAGTTCCCTTGATTTTACGCCCCATTTACACCTACTTACATCAAGGAATGAAGTTTCCTAGTATTTGGAACTGTGTTGTACATACTGTCATTGCTTTTGCGATTCACTGGATAGAAATAAGAAAGTTAATATACCTTCCATGAGTAAAATGTACTGAAAACTTGTGGTGAAATATGTCCACTCCAGGAAACAAAAGATGCTTCTCCAGAGCACAATGAACTTAACTGACACCAATTGACAGCCGACTGTCCTTGATCGCCAGTTAAGGGATTCAGTAGAGACACCTGCCATGATTTTTAGGAGCTACAAAGAGCAGTGGGGATGGGTTTATGCATCAGCTTTCAGTTCAGTCTATTTGTACTCCACCTCCGCCACACTCCGCCACAAAAAATCCACCCCTGACTTTTTCGCTTCATCAGCCTGTAACTGTAACATAACAAATTGAAAGCAAATGTGTCTCATACCATTTCAAAGCAGAGATCTAAAGCTACAAAATGGCACCATGTTGACTGGTATAGCACTGGTTTTGAATTTTACATTTTTTGGCCGAAAAAAATTTCAGGTGTGACAAATCCACCTTTTTTGGGTACCCACCTCATGACGCATGACCAGGGTCATTCCGCATCAGCTCTAGTTTCGCTGATAGTGCTGGCTGACTGTCACTTTTGGCGATGGAAGGGGTACAGATGTTTTAAATCAGAGGTTTGTTATACATTGCCTTGACTTCAGTAAAACGAGATGCAGTGATGGATCGTGCAATACAGCGATAAAGCAAAATGGAAAAGGCGGTAGCAATGTATTGTAGCAATGAAGTGAGAAATTCTCCCTTTTTAGCTCTTAAATGTAAAAATCCTGCTCTCCTGACTGGAAAAAGGTGAGGACCTGGATGATTCTGTATGTCGAGACTGGCTGCATTCTGCCTCCGCCGAACGCCACTCTCTGAACCTACTGCAGTCTCCCGTTTTCACAAACGAGCTCTGACCAGAACTGCTGCAGCACCCTCTCACCAATAAAACAAAACTTTTCCTCCTTCATGCACTGTGGGTGACCGTCCGGAAAGGTTCATTCTGTTTGTAGTACCGAATTAGATTTAACGTTCTTGTTTTCAGACAGAAAAGGTTTTATCCTACCTTAACATGTTTTGACGAATATCTTCCGTCTCCTTCAGAAGAGTCACTGATGTTATGAGTGACGTGTCTTATCAGCTGATGTTAGCGAGGCGTGGCCACCCTGACAGATTTGACAGGGCGGCCACGGCTCCTGCTATCCGGCCGCTCCTCCAAGATGGCACTCCAGGTGTGGGAAAGCGTGTATGCCCCCTCGTCCCGGTTCATGGTCCTGTGGGCCCGCTTCCTGATTTCAATTGCCTCCATGATCCAGTGTTCATGTCGGTTGTTCTGAGTGTGGATGACTTTGGCCTTGTCCCAGTCCATAATATGATTTTCCCTCTTGCAGTGGTCTGTGATTGATGATTTAAGGTTTGTCTGTAGTGCTTGTTCCTTAACTGAGCGCGTCTGTCTTGCTGTTGTCTCTTTCTCACATTCTTTTTGGTGTTCTTTTTTACGTGTGTGAAAAGGTCTACCTGTTTCCCCAATGTATGTTTTACGGCAAGACCGGCATGGGATTTCGTACATGACGTCACATTTGTTGCAGTTGTCAGTTTGGTCTTTTGGGTGGACCAGTAGTTGTTGTAATTTTATGTATGGTTTTACCGGGGTGTTGATGTGGAATTTTCTCATGGCCCGTTGAATCCGCTCTGTGACGCCTCTTATGTTGGGTAACGAAACGACTCCTTTGGTTTCTGTATCATTTTTACGTTTCTTTCTGAATTCCCCGGGGTTTTGTTTCAGCTGTACCTGTAGTTTGCCTGTGTTTATGGCCCATAGTGGTACTGGCATTTCTTCAGAGCGTTAGTTATATGATCCTCTTCCTTTTTCTTGTCTGTGTCTTCTGTGATGATGGACACACCATCAAACAGGGTTCTTACCTTGGAAAGTGTGATTTATGGGGTGTTCAGATGACCAAAGCAGGTAGTGATCAGTGTGGGTGGGCTTTCTGTATATTTTAATTTTCATAATGGGTGACTGCAGAAACCAGTGCCTCATACAAACATGAACTTGCACACGCGTGGGTACACACACACACACACCACACACACACACACACACACACTCACATTCTCACATTATTATGACTTCCCTATTTCACTGCAGGCCAGGAGATGGGTGCAATCGCGTCGGCGCCTGTAAACGCCCGCCAGGTCGTCCTCTCCGGCGCGATTTAACATGCCCGTCAGTCACTTCACAGGTGCACCACTATTTAATCCGAGCATTAGCCCATTTGACCTACCCTAGTAGACCATGATGATGACGAAAATGTCATAATCAAATCTAGCAATGCAACATTCTCACAGATCAAGACAACCAGTGCCTGTGAGGAAGCATCTCATATTCAGTTTGGCATATCTGACCCATCATCATAGCCGTAACTAGCAACCTCGAACATCGGTAAAACTTTGAGGGAGGGGAAAAAAATCTTTAA
Organism: Gymnothorax reevesii; assembly: GCA_029721435.1. Classification (NCBI taxonomy): domain Eukaryota; kingdom Metazoa; phylum Chordata; class Actinopteri; order Anguilliformes; family Muraenidae; genus Gymnothorax; species Gymnothorax reevesii. Next base: position 126,101,661 of record CM056578.1, read on the forward strand.
CATTCAGGTTTTGTTCTTGGTATGTTAAGTGTAACCCGTGCAAACATGCAGTGCTACATTTTACCAGAAATCTATTTCTGTTTGCACAGTATTATTCTTTTGCTCTTATCTAAGCATGTATTGTTTTGGGAGTTTTCTTAAATTCAGTAGAATTTTTATATTAATGCTGTATGATCTTTGAAATTTCGGCGATGAAACTTCCTCCAAATTCGCGGTATTCTCCTCAGTATTAAGCTCTGCACTGGAGACGTAAGATGAAAATATTGGGCACTGGTGGCCCCAGAAGCTCCCGCCGTTAAGATAAGCAAAATGTCGAATTTTTTGTTGACTGATGGACGCATGGACAAACGCACGCGGGACGGAGCCCGATACCATACCGATATGGAGCAAACTCTTCAGGTTCTGCTCAACACGACCGACACCAAGAGTCTCAAGAAGTTTAGAGTGATGGGATCTCTTGTTGAAACCACAAACTCGCGTCATTATTTCGCCTTGCATACTACGCTGTACCCTCAATGCACGTGGTAACTTGGTACGCTGTTTGCCGGAATTAAAAGGGCACCGTTTTTCTAATAACGCCAGTTGAATTTTCCCGCTGCCTCGCTTCAAATTAGTGTAATAAAAGCATCAATGTCAATCAGAATAATGAATGAAATAACGTGAATATAATAAGATTTCAATGTAAACACACAACTTTATTTAAATTTATGGTCAACATCCACCTATAGCCCAATTGGGTTTCTCCAAGTCATTTTCCTGCATTATACACAGTTCCAAAATATTTCATTTCCATTCTGGCATTTCTTTTTTTTTTCTTTTTTTTCAATTTGATTACCCAGGTTCGCTTGTGAAACTCAATGATTTTCTCGGGTCGTTGAACACGTCATGCGCGGAAATTGATTAGACCGCAAAGAAACCCGATTCCCGATTGTGGTAGAACGGAGTGTACGAAACATATTTTCACTATTAGCTTTGAAATTCTCCTGCAAGTTTTCTCATTTCAAATAACATATTATGTATTTTTTACAGCGTGTCTGTTGCGACATTATTGTGATGCATGTTCATGTAAACGCCGATTTTTAATTTTCTGAGAATGCGACCAAAAGTGAAGGAAAGGACTCCAATTCTGGCTTAAAACAAAATTTCAAAACGGTAATTCTGTAGGAACATGCGCAACATCTTAAACAATATACACCTTGGTTCATGACTGTGGCATTTGTCACGTTTTAGAGAACTTGCAGAATCATCAGTGATTCTGATGATCTTTGGGGGAAAAGAACCTCAGTCACTCAGTAAAACACCAATTTGTGTTTTTTCAAATTTCCTTTTCATATAATGCAGTAATACAACATACGTCATTGACAGTAGCTTAATTTGAGAGGACTCGGCCCACACAACTGAATAATTGGCCATGTTATTCGCACTTATAGGTGTGGCCAATGCTGAATTTTTTTCTTGGCCACACTTATGAGTGCACCAGTTGATGACCATTCCAGTTTTTAGAAAAAGTACCGCTCAAAATAAGTTTGGCCAAGAAAATAAAAAAATTTGCTTTGGACACACTTAAAAACGGCTAAGTGTGGGCAATGGAGCAATGTGCATCTTAGCCACACTTATATGTGCGTCTAACGCAAATTTCGATCAATTTTTGTGCTGGGACGTGCTTAAATAAGTGCGAAAAGTCACTACGTTAATGATATGAACTTTAGTAGCGACTGTGGTGTCTAAAGGTGGACATCGACCTTAACATTCTCTTTACATGTACACTGAAGTCTTCAATTTCACAGTGTTCACCAGAAAAGTACGTTATGCTGTGGGCCAAAGCCTGGATCCTTTATTGTCACTTTGTATAAACTTTCTGAGGGCAGTTAAAGTATTTTTCCATCAGAACAAGTATGATGTGCAGATATTATAAAATGAAAATATTCTCAAAAGTAGGCCTTTGCACATTAATGACTACAATTATTTTGCAGCTTTGCAAGAAACATTTTTTTTTTCTGTACTGCGATGAGCACTAGGCCTCAGACGAATGCACTGACAATCGAAAGAAAATCTCACAAAAGACAGCTATTCTATGAAACCTTTCCTCAGTTTGCTTTTCTATGAAACCTTTCCTGGGTTACAGTCTTTAATAGTTACATGTCATGTCAGTGTCATTTATGCTTCGCTAACTCGACGATGTCCCCCAGATTCTGCGAACAGTGCATACAAGCAAAGATAATACACTCTAAATTATAATTTGTAATTGTTCAACATCTGTCTCAGAATATATTAAATGCCATCTGTTTGTTATCTCTGCAGTGTTTTTGCCGTCTTGAGCATTTAAATGAGGCACTTGGGTATCTATTGTTTGTTTTTTTGTTAAATATAATTGAGAAAACACAAGAATGGTGCCGTAGGCCCTTATACCATTGTGTGATGCCCCAGGATAGGTGGTAGACGGACAACTTCCCTTCCATTCTCCGGCTACATTTGTGCTACACTGCGTAGGGCTTAGCGCACTGTAGAAGCTCAGTATGGCGCTCTGTGTTCGCTATTGTAGGCCTTACCCATTTTAAACTAAGTCATGGAAATGAGGTTAAATATTACTGAAAAATTTTGGAATATCACTGGTAAAAAAAAGTGTCGGAACCCTGTATTCATTACCTTCAGCTCTTCACATCCAGCTATACTGTAAGACGGGCTACATAGTAAGTATATCAAATTGTGTATCTCTTATGAAGAATGACATTACTTTTCAAATTTACTGTGTTATTAATGTGTTTTTTGGTATGTACAAGGTTTTATTATCATAAAAAAAATTCAGAGGTCTCTTTACCTCTCATCTCAATCTATCTAAACAAAATGGTTTACTTGAGTCCTCTCTGAACATTTTGGTTATTTTAAACTTAGTGCATTTTGGGACTGGGTGAGGATGGGTGGATATTAGCTTGTAAGCAGTAGTTAAAGCAAATCTGCTTTTTTTAAGCTTGGTACTTGTGCTGGTTACCATCGTAACTGATGCATTTGTGAGGTTATCAAAATAAAATGCATGTATGGACAATAGGCTAGACTCTGTGAAACATACTGAAGGCAGCCTACAGGCCCAGGACTGGACAGGACACCAGGGCAGGTGAAGAATGGAGCAGGTGGCTCAGTGCCAGCAGATACCAGTGTTTCCCACACACAGATCATTGTGTGGCGGGCCGCCACAGAATCAACTCAGACCGCCAGAAACTAATTCCACCCCAACGGGATTTTCAATATTGTTATGACTTGAAAATCACAACAAAGAGAACCAGCAGTGACAACTCAAACAAATTTATTCTTCACTGATTAGGTCCAAAAAATTCTACAAATAATCCTCTGTGCAATCTTATAACACTCTAATGCCACTGTGTAACTTTGATGCCAAAACGAAAACCCTCCTCCACTGAACAAAATCACAGCATTTATATAAACTAGGAAAATTCTGGAAAGATCTGAAAAGACTGCCCAGTTAAGGTGTCAGCTAAGTTGAGGTCCAGGTCAGCATCATCTTGAATAGCCCTTTTGGCCATAGAACGAGTAACTGCACATGAAGGATTGAGATCTGGAATCTCCTCCTCTATAGAGTCAGATTCTTGATGAATCAAAGGAGTGTCAGTTACAATAGGGTAGGGCACAACCTTATCCCCAGCAAGATCATTACCAAGAAGCAAATGAACACCTTTGAAAGGAAGAGAAGACCCAACACCAACAGTAACCGGCCCAGAGACCAAGTCTGATTTGAGATGAACATTATGGAGAGGTACACTTGTAAAACCACATTCTACTCCTTGAATAAGGACATTAGCCAGAGTAGACGATTTGTCCGTAAAAAGGCAGAATATCTGCAAGAATAAGAGATTGGGAAGACCCAGTATCCCTTAGAATTCGAACAGGAGCAGATGAGGAAAAATCATGTGAAAGTGAGACCAAACCATTGGTGATGAATGGCTCAAAACCCTCCATAACAGAACCAGACACAGAAGGTAGAAGATCAGGCAAACTGACCATTGATACAAGAGATTCTCTCTTAGTGAAAGCAGTTGGCTTGGTTTCTTCTCGTTGTTGTTTTTTCTTGAGAGCATAACACTCAGAAATATGGTGACCTTGCTTTTTGCAGTATTGGCAAGACACAGAGGGTAAAGAATCAGAGGATTGCTTCTCACTGGAAGGTTTCCTCTCAGAAGTGGCCTTTGAATCATTAGAAGTGTTATTAGAAGAAGTCTTGGACTGAGACTTGCCTTGAAATTTAAAAAAAAGTTGATTTTTGGACCAAAGAAGACTTATGAGTCAATGCATAACTATCAGCCAGGATGGAAACATCTTGCAAAGTAATGGCTTGTTTCTCCTCAAGGAAAATCTTTATATCAGGCTGGACGCACCTTCTGAATTCCTCAATCAGAATAAGTTGCCTCATTCTGTCAAAATCTTTCTCAACGTTCATGGAATTACACCACTGATCAAAGAACTGTTCCTTCAGCCTGCCAAATTCAACATGAGGATGGCAGATTTGACAAAATCATAATCAGCACACTGTTGGACAGATAACTGCTTATAGATTTTCCTAGCTTTACCAGTAAGAACACTTTGTAACATCATTGTCCAATGCACTTTTGGCCATTTCAAATTTTCAGCAATTTTTTCAAAATGGGTAAAGTATTGGTCAACATCATTTTCCAGGAAAGGAGGAACAAGGCTGATGTGTTTAACCACATCATAATTATCAGAAAGTCCAAAAGATTTTATTGAAGTACCTGCTTCTATTTTCTTCGTTTCCAGTTCATACTGCATCCTTTATTCTTCTAGTTCTAGTTGTTTCTCTTTCTCTAACCTTCTCTCTTCGAGCTCTTTCAGGCGTAGCTGGAATTCAAGTCTTTGCAGCTCCGTTGCAGGCACTTCCGCATCTTTAATCAATTCTGCTGCTTCTTCTCCAAAGATATCTTCATTGAAGAAATGTTGCACCAAAATGTTGAATATTTCTTGTTTCTTCATTGACTTCACATCAGATAATCCAAGGGTTGAAACTATTTGCAGGAAGTCCTTCTTCTTTGCCAGCACAATTCAATTAATTCCTGGATTGGAGTTTTCAAAAAAAAAAAAAACAAAAGTCACGATTGCTGGTTTTTTCAAATAGTCACAACATTTAAAATAATAGATCAGCTTTAATCTTTGGTGAATCCAATGGTTGATCCAATTAATGGTTGATCCCGGTGGAACCTCCATTTTATGACCTGAAAATCGCAACAATGAAAACCAAAAATGATAACTTAAACAAATTTATTCTTCACTGATTAGGTCCAAAACTTTCTACAAATAATCCTCTGTACAATCTTATAATAACACTCTAATGCCACTATGTAACTGATGCCAAAACAAAAACCCACCTCCACTGAACAAAATCGCAGCATTTATATAGACATTCTGGAAAGATCTGCAGGAGTCCAGAGTGATCCAGTCCCCTCCAGGCAAGAAGAAGCCTGAAACTACCAGAAAGCAGTCATTTATTTCATCATAAACAAGTTGTATTTCATCAGATCATGTTTTTCTACCGACACACCACCAGAGGGTGCTCAATAATGAACAATATAAACAAACTATCACTCTGCCCGTGGGGATCCACAGGTTCTATTTTATGTAATTTCGTGCAGCATTACGATGTCATCACATGCATCTCTATGATGTCATCACGTTTACGGTGTTGCTTTGGTTTTTTTCCATGAACACCAAGGTGGCTGTCACCTGACTGATGTTTTTTATAGTAACTAAAACTAGCTAACCATCAAGGGGAATTCAGTGGAGCACGAAGTTGCCTGCAAGACGGAGCATAATAGCGTCGCTCATGTTATGCTGCAGATTACTCGATACTTTCTCTTGTGGCTTGGCATCTGTTTTTTTGGATTCAAGACTCCTGTGGATGAATTGGCTTGGGTTCAAAAGGCGGAATCCCCAGGAGGGGGACACCGGGGAATCCCTAGGAGGGGAGACACCGGGGGAATCCCCTGGAGAGGACACTCAGGGGGAATCCCCCCTGTATGTCTATATTATAATAGTGTCGCTCACGTTATGCTGCTGATACACGCCTGGCGGAGTCTAGCACTGATTGGCTGGACACAGTCGCCTGCAAGATGAGCCAAACAGCGTGGGTCCTGCTATGCTGCAGATACGCACCTGTTGGAATCTATCACTGAGCGGCCGGACACACACACACACACATGCACACACAGGCCACTCTGCTATGATACTGTATAGATAGCTGACCAGTAAGGCAGCACAAATAGTATGTAACAAATTTCTATTTACAAATTATCTACATTACTTTTCATAAAATACTCATACATAACAATATCACAATCTCATATCCGTCCGCGCTAAAAAAGAAAAAAATGGTAAAATTAAAAGTGCTTATAGATGCAGAATTTGTGCAATATCAGTGCTGTGCCCCCCTCTCAAGAAAAGGAAATGACCCTTCCCCAGCCCCGCTCAACAAAATAAGAAGGATCTACCCCCCCCCAGGTCCTACAGCAATCTTCACCATTAGAATGGTGCTGCCAGAGAATTGGCGGGAGTGACTGGTGGTGCCCGCGCAGTTTTCTCCGGCATACGCTGCTGTTTCGTGTCCACATGTTGGTATTTGAATTTGTACCATGTGGAATGTGCCTGAATGATCCCGTCAGGAATGGGCGGGGTTACAGCCACACAGGAATATCGTTCATTCATTCATGTACACTATCAGACCTGCACATGGGTATGTGTGTACAGACCGCAAGTGCAAACAACCCTGTTTCCAAAAAAGCTGGGATATTGTGTAAAATAGAAAAGAAAAAGGACAATAATTGGCTAATCATTTAAACCCTATTTTTGATTTGATTATAAGATGACAACGTCTAGAATGTTGAGATGGAGAAATTTTATTTATTTTCTTTTTTTGTTATTATCTGATCATTTTGAATGTGATGCCAGCAACACACGTCACAAAGGGACAGGGGCTGCCAAAGACTGGAAAAGTAGTACGATGCTTAAAAAAAAAAGCCACACCTGGTGGAACATCTCACTGCTGACTGTGTTTATTGGCAGCAGGTCAGTAAAGTGGTTGGGTGTAAAAGGAGCGTCCCAGAGAGGCGGAGTCTTTCAGAAGTAAAGATGACCAAGGCCTTCGCCGGTCTGTGAAAGTCTGTATGGGCAAATATACTAGCGCCGTTAAAAAAAAAAACACACCGGTGAAGTATGCACTGCATTTCTCGCAAATCGAAGAACCAATTGGTTTTTATCGCTTTTCCAGTCTGATGCGAGTGGAAATGCAGAAAAGCGTGTGGAATTGTAATGCCGACATGCTACGTGGGTACGCCGAGCACGTCAGCAATAACAAACATTGAGCTGTTTGCGATGTGTACAGTTACACTTGACTTGTTCTTTTGGGTGTGGTCAATAGCCAACAAAAAAAAGCTCCAGCATCAAGACGATGGAACTGCTTACGGCACAGGAGAGAGAACAAGAGCCTTTGGTGTGCTACAGGCGAATCTGGCGCATTATCTGCACTGTCACCGCTCCACAGTCAGTCAGCTGTCTGTCGGAGAATGGAGAATTACACTGGAGAATTACACTGGCTTGGGTAATTTATCTGCTACTCCTGCTGGCAGTGAATTATGATGGCTTCATGATTTCATGTGTAAAGGTGCATTTTTCTAATGTATAACCATGCATAGGTTCTTATTGTATGCTCTGCGTAAATAGGTCACGCACACACTAATTTTCCCTCTGCCACTTGAGATATTCTTGAATTTATTGCTCCCATGGCTTCCCAATACATCTGCTGTAAAGACTGCAACTACCAAAATGCATTGCGCTGGCTCATTGCTCCAGACACACCATCAGTCCACCAGAGAGGGGTGGATCTGTAACGCGCAGGTATTGCATGCACCCTATCTAGTCATCTTTGGTCAATAATGGGCCTCATTAGGAGGCTTTGCTTTTGCTTGACCGAACGTGGAATGGGCGAGTGATCGGAGACTTTTGATCGTGGAATGATATTCCCTGCGTCACCTGATTTCGCGCAGCTGCCAACAAATTATCATACTGCAGTCTAAGAGTTTCCTTTGAACGGAGCCCAAATGGAACATTCTGTGTGTGGCAGCTCTGTGGGCAACAACACATTTTTACCCCCCCGGCATATAATGCGGGGGGATATAGCGATCAGTTCGTTCGTCCGTCTGTCCGTGCGTATAATCGTTTCCGGATCAGAACTCAAAAACCGTTCATGATATCTGTCTGAAACATAGTACACGGTTCAACCACATCCTATAAAGGTGCCTTTTCATATTTTCAGAATTCAGATTTTTTTTATTTTTCCCGTTTCCATAGTTACAAATTTGGACTTCGGCTCAGGGACGGTGGGTTTCGTTTCCGGAGCATAACTCAAAAACCGTTCAATATTCCTTCATGAAATTTGGTGTACACATATGATATGCCGTGTATATATGCCTTTTGGCATTTAGGAATTTCTGAAATTTTTATTTTTTGTGTTTTCATGGCAACAAGTTGGACTTAGTCTCTGGGAAGGGTAGGGCTCGTTTCCGGACAATAATTCAATAACCATTCAATATTTCTTCACGAAATATGGTGTGTAGATCTGATATGCCTTGTAGATGTGACTTTTGGTATCTAGGAATTTCTGAAATTTTTATTTCTTGTGTTTCCATGGCATAAAGTCCCATCACACTGGTGTGTGAAATTGAAACTTCTGCTTGTTTTCTGAGGGTGTTATGAATCTTTGATGCATGTACAGCCCAGTAGTTTTCTTGGCATGCACCTTTTTATCCCCCCGGCATACAATGCAGGGGGATATAGCTATCGCTCTGTCCGTCCGTCTGTCTGTCTGTAAACATGAGTTTGTCCAGGCCATATCTCGGAAACTATATGTGCTAGCTTCACCAAACTTGACACACATGTCAATTATGATTTGTAGATGTGCCTTTGGCTATCACTCTGTCCGTCCGTCTGTCCATCTGTAAACATGAGTTTGTCTGGCCTATACCTCGGAAACCATATGTGCTAGCTTCACCAAACTTGACACACGTCAATCATGATGTGTAGATGTGCCTTTTCCTATCGCTCTGTCCGTCCGTCTGTCTCTCCCGTCTGTAAACATGACTTTGTCTGGGCCATATCTCGGAAACTATACGTGCTAGCTTCACCAAACTTGAGACACATGTCAATCATGATGTGTAGATGTGCCTTTTAGAGGTTGTTACACAACCTACAACCGAGGGGATCCGCCATTGCCAGATGGCTCTTGTTAATGAGAGCGCTTGGAGGTGAACGGGCACCGAATGCCTACAAGTCATCAGATGGCAGCTGTGTACAACAGTGTTGTGCATCAGGACTTCTTTGAATGTGAAAGCTGTAAAGCACATGGGCTGCTGCGATTGGGTTCGGTGGGCCATCAGCGCTAACCTCGCATGGTCTGAGAAATGTTGATGACCTCTGTCGTACGCAGACGGTGGTGTCAGAATGTGGTGTTAACAGTGTGAATCTGTGGATTCGTCCAGCCATGTATAACATGATGGTACTGGAAGAATTTTTTGATCACATAACTGGCCTTGAGCGGCCTGCATGGTCCCCTGATCTCAATACAGCTGAACTCTTTGAGATGACGGTGGGGGGAGGGGGGGGATTTGGCCAAATTCGGCTGCTGAAAAGTCTGCCTGTTTAAGAAGCCGTGTAATGCTGTTGCGTTCGCATGAACCAACATCCCTCTGCAGTGTTTCCAGCACCTTTAAGAATCTGTGTTGTTCTCGTGGCTAAAGGGGGCGGGGCCCATTGCTGGGTGGGTGTCTCTAATGAAGTGGTCACTGAATGCAGTGCGGAAAAGTATTGGGCTGCCTTGAATTTTGAAATTTGAACCTGTTATACTCAACAAAAAAGAATTAAGGAACTCTCAATTTTGACTTGAGTATGTGAAATGAAGAAACTGAACATAAATCCCAAATGTTGATGGCGTCATTGATTTTAATCCAAGACAAAAAATGCATCAAAACATTTGATCAGACGACTTTTTTTTCCCCAAAACAGGGTATTAACTTGAAAGACCAGAATCACCCCACCGTCCAGACCTTTGGATATTATCAGACATTTTGATTTAAAGTCATTTCAATATCCTGTGTGACCACAGCCTGCACTCAACACCGCCTGCTCTCGCCACAGCCTGCGCTCACCAGAGCCTGCGCTCAACACAGCCTGCTCTCACCACAGCCTGCACTCACCACAGCCTGCGCTCAACACCGCCTGCGATCACCACAGCCCGCGCTCATCGCAGCCTGCGGTCAACACAGCCTGCGCTCACCACAGCCCGCTCTCATCACAGCCCGCTCTCATCACAGCCTGCGCTCATCACAGCATGCGCTCAACACCGCCTGCGGTCACCACAGCCCGCGCTCATCACCGCCTGCGCTCACCACAGCCCGCGCTCATCACCGCCTGCGCTCACCACAGCCTGCGCTCACCACAGCCTGCGCTCAACACCGCCTGCGCTCACCACAGCCCGCTCTCATCACTGACTGCGCTCAACACAGCCCGCGCTCATCACCGCCTGCGCTCACCACAGCCTGCGCTCATCACAGCCTGCACTCATCACAGCCTGCGCTCAACACAGCCCGCGCTCATCACCGCCTGCGCTCACCACAGCCTGCGCTCATCACAGCCTGCACTCATCACAGCCTGCGCTCAACACAGCCCGCGCTCATCACCGCCTGCGCTCACCACAGCCTGCGCTCATCACAGCCCGCTCTCATCACAGCCTGCGCTCACCAGAGCCCACGCTCAACACAGCCCGCTCTCATCACCGCCTGCCCTCAACACAGCCTGCGCTCACCAGAGCCTGTGCTCAACACAGCCTGCTCTCACCACAGCCCGCTCTCACCACCGCTTGCGCTCACCACAGCCTTCGCTCAACACAGCTTGACAGAGCCTTGCAAAGCTCAGAACTCAGAGGGACGGCAGAATTTTTTCCCTTTTAACTTTTTATTATACGCCCAAGAGGGGACGTATTAGGGAATCATGATGTCTGTCTGTCTGTCTGTACCTTGTGTTCACAATAACTCCGCCAGTTCTCAATCGATTTCATCCAAATTCACACAGCATGATCATATCAGGTGGAAATTTGATATGTTCGGAAATCAGCCTGATTGGATCCCCCTTCTTCTCAAAATTAACCCTCTTATGCCCAGACATCGACAAAAAGTCTGTCCATTGCTTATGTTCACAATACAATTCACACAGCATCACTATATGAGGTGCAACTTTGATGAGTTCAGAAATCAACCTGATTGGGTCACCCTCTTTCTCAAAATTAACCCTTTTATGCCCCTAAATCGAAAAAACAGTACACAAAGTAAGGCGGCAGAATGAAGAAATTCGAAAGAGAGAAGCTAAAAAACATGCTGAGGCAAACAAACTAAGAACACAAAGTGAAGATGTACCTTCCCATCAAACTGTTGCGTGACGGGCGTATATTGCTGTCGTATATTGCTGCTGTTTAAAAAAACAAAAAAAAACTTTTGAGATATCAAATGGTCACTTTAAAGATAATTTTGTGAATGTTCCTATTAATTAAAAAAAGTTGACACTGAGGGTATAGCCTTAACCAAGCCTCGATCTGAACCTCACCTGTGCTGTCTTGCATTACCTGAAGAGTCAGAAGCTGGGCAGAGTTTTTCTGAACAGCCAAACGCCCAATTATTAAACTACAGGGCAATGTACCCCATTTTTTGGCAATGAGAAATGATGCAGGATCTCTATACTTCAAAATGTTTCATGTCATTATTGTTGCCCCCTGACAAAGTCTGGCAGCTGCTATGGATTCATGCTTGTCGTCTCTGCCGCCGCATCCTAACACTTCCTCATGGACGCGGCGCAGGCTGCACTTTTTGACTGATTACTTTCATTGGTATGGACATGTGTTATACTTCACTTATGACATCAAGCGATTTTGGTTGCCATGGCGACAGTATTGGCAAAATAATGCGCTTTTGGGGGCTCTGCCCCCATGGTTGCGGCCGACCGGACTGTCTAGTTTTTGGAAGCACCTTTGTCTGATGTCACTGTTTTAAATGTGACTTCTGCACCGTCCTGCACCTGCAGTAAGTCCCAGAGCATCGGGACTCTGACATGATTACTGGTGCTTCAGCTGCCTGCCCCAGCGCATTGGATTCAAATCAAACCAGGAATATGAGGTTAAATTGCAGGCTTGAGTGTTGCCCCACTTGCCAATGGTGTGCTTTCCCACCAAAGCCTTACGCCTTCAGATATTCCCCAAAAAACTTGGTGTCATCTACTCTTGAAATCAAAATTATTCAACCCCCTTTGCAAATTAGGTTTACTGGCAAAATTTACAAACTTTCAGCTGTTTGCAATGAACAAATCAAACAAGAACAATTTAAATGGTTTAAGTCAACAAATATGACAAGTGGCTTCTCCAAATTCAGCAAAAAATGCCACTTTTAATGACTACTGCAGGCTCAAAACTATTCAACCCCTTCATGACAAGCATCATTAATACTTCGTGGAAAACCCTTTTGCCGCTGTGACCTGCTGGAGATGTGATGCGTAGGCAGACAACAGCTTCTGGCAGCATTCCCAAGGAATGTGAGCCCAGTCCTCATGGACAAAGGCCTCCAGTTCACTAATATTCTGGGGTTTACGTGCTGCAACTGACTTCTTCAAGTCCTACCAGAGATTTTTTATGGGGTTGAAGTGAGGCGAATGTGATGGGCACTCTAGAATCTTCCCAGACTTCTTCTGAAACCAAGCCTTGGTTGTTGTTGAGGTATGCTTAGGATCATTGTCCTTTTGGAAGGTCCAGTGATGCCCAAGCGTCAGCCTCCCTACAGACGGCATGACACTTTCTCCTTGGATATCCTGGTACTTGACTGAATCCATCTTGCCCTTCACACACTGCAGGTTTCCAGTGCCAGAGGAAGCAGGGCAGCCACAGAGCACCAAAAGCCCCCACAATTCTCCACTGTAGGCAGGGTGTACTTTTCAGCATATCCTTCTTTTTTCCTCCTGCAGACATACCACTGATTCATAAGCCTGAAATATTCCAGTCTTGTTTCATCACTTCACAGGACAATATTCCCAAACTTCTGTGGATTATTTACATGGTTTTGAGCGTATTGGAGCTTGTGCTTTTGGACCAGTTGTGATGTCTTGGAGACCTTCAGCGTTTAGTATGCGCCCTACTGTACAAACTGAAACCTCAGTGCCTCCTGCCTCCAGGTCTTGCTGCGGGTCTCCTGAGTCACTCGAGGGTTTCTGACCCCCCATCTCCTCAGGAATCTGGTGACAGACTTTGACAGCTTCCTCTTTCTGCCACATCCTGGTACTTTAGTCACTCTTGCTTTAACTCTGAACTTGTTAACTACACTTCCAACTGTATCTCTATGAAAATTCAGTGCCTGTGCTACACTTTCTGTATCCTTCTCCTTGTTTGTGCCAGACAATGTTCTCCTCTATTAGCTTTTTGGACAGTTCTCTTGACAGCCATATTTCTAATAAGCAATCAAATGTCACTGTCAACAAACCCCTAGCGAGTGCAAGTATTTGATGCGTTTTATCTCAAGCAAACCTGATGCAAGTAATTAAGCTCTTGATTTGCTGCATTAGGTGTGCCTGAGACGACACCTGATTTGCAAATACGCTCTTATGACAGATTCTGTTCAGGGGGTTGAATAATTTTAATTGCAACTGTAGCTCTCCTGTCATCTGGAAAAACGTTTTTCAGTGGCAAAGTTTTTAACCAGTACAAATAAGGGTCACACTCAGTTTCTATCAAAAGTGACAGACGTTCTGGGTGTTTCCAGGTGACAGGAGAGCTGACCTGATATGAGCTGGGCTCACACATTGCTGTCGGTTTTGTGGGTTTGTGATGCAGCTCTTTTTAGCCTGCGGGGGTCGCACAAGAGCAGTCGAGCGAGTGATCACCTCTGGCGAGCCCTGGGTGAAGCTCAGTCTGCTTGTAGTGCTTGGCAGTGCTGTGCGCCTTTTTGTGAACTTCGGTTGTGTGGGTGTGGTTTACTGTATTATCCCCCCCACCCCATGAAGTGAGACCGGGGGATGTTGGATTGTGATTGGTCCGTCTGTGCGCGTCTGTCTGTCGGGGCCACAATGGGAAAGAGGTAGAACTGCTTCAGAGAAACTGTTATACCTGGATGAAATTTTGTAAGCTTAATGAGCTACTCATGATCTGCGTCAAGTTTGAAAATGGGTGTTGAAGCATATTTTTCTCTGGAGTTATAGCCCTTGATCATGCTGAGGGATAGTGGTGGCACTGTCATGTTGTTGTGGCGAATTCCTGCATCCTGCAGAGCACCCTCTGCTGGTGTGACAGTCGAAGGCGACTGAAAGAGCTCTTCAGTTCTCCTCTGTCGTTCTCCATGGTTCGCTCGATTGTTCTCTGTTATAAGTGCTCCACTGTACCCTGTTTCCTTACCATGTTTCCAACATCAGGGTGAATGTGAGGCATAGTTGTAAAGTGCTTTGGGGTCATATGTGACTAGAAAGCGCTATATAAATGCAGTTCGTTTACCATTTTACCATTTACCATGTGTTGTCTGCTTGGTTTTGAGAGACCCAGTATTTTGACAGTGTCTCTGATAAAATGTGACTGGATTTAATCAAGCAGATTTTTTAACTTTTTTTTTTTTTTGCATCAAGATGGCAGGAAAGCAAGCCATTTGCTATTCCCTCCGCCACTTCGGAGGAGATTATGTATTCACCCATGTGTTTTTTGTTTTTTTTGTCTGTTTGTCCAGACAACATCGCTCAAATTTTTTCAATCAGTTTCAATGATATTTTATGGGAGTGTGGGCTATGGGCCAAGGAAAAATTGATAGAATTTTGGGATGGATTCAAATTAAAATCTGGCTGCCACAGCCCTATTTGTTCTGTTGTTGGTGACACATGCGTTGGCGGAGGTGAGTACTCTTTCTAGTTTGTGTCTGGTGGAGAAACAGCAAAAACAAAAGGAAGATGCTTTACGCAGAATAAACTCTGGTCCTTTGGCGGCCGTCTTGTCGTAGATTAGTGATGCGAAAAGCACCGTCTCAGTGCGTCGGGCAGAAGTATCTGCTGTAATGTGCTGGTAACCCTGTGTGTCTGGTGATGTTTGTGCGGTGTGGGTGTTTGCGTGAGTCACTGGTGTTAGTCGCTCTGGTCTCTCCCTCCCAGCTGGTGATGGAGTTCTGTGGCGCTGGCTCGGTCACGGACCTGGTGAAGAACACCAAGGGGAACTCGCTGAAGGAGGACTGGATTGCCTACATCTGCCGAGAGATCCTCAGGGTGAGCGGGTCCTTCTGCGCGGCCGTCCCGCTGAGTCTGACTGTCCTGCAAACCTTTCTGTCTGTGATACCCATTTCAAATCTCCTGACAGCTTCGCACTCGCTGCCGCTGCTTCTGTCTCTCTCTCTCTCTCTCTCTCTCTCTCTCCTCATTTCTTTCCCTCCTTCCCCATCCCTCTCTCCCCTGTCCTGACCAACCATCTCTGCCTCTTGCTGTGTTTACAAACAGGGCCTCTCCCACCTACACGCCCATAAGGTCATCCACCGCGACATTAAGGGTCAGAACGTGCTCCTCACTGAAAACGCCGAGGTCAAACTGGGTGAGTTTCTGGCACATCTTTGCCGTATGACGGCGTTGCTGGTCCTCCTCAGTTGATGAGTTCTGAACTGGCAGGGCGGTGGTCCTTGGCCTTTATTTAGTAACATTCAGCGCATTCACTGCGTGTGTGTGCGACCCTGATGATTTCCTGACCAATAAACTGCTACGTCTTCCATTTATCTACCAATCTGCTAAGATTCCTCTCTGGTTACATTGAGGGTATTGGAATTGTATAGTAAAGTTTTTAATTTGTGTTACCCTTAATAAGTCTATTCATTACGATGCCTATAGCAGAGACTGTGGTCATAACCGTGCAGTGATGTGATGACCATGGGAGGGTGAAGCTGATTGGGCAGGATGTTCTGGTTTTGCTCAGGCAGGTACCGTCCTGTCAGGCCGATTCTCAGTCTGTTCCCCTCTCCTCAGTGGATTTTGGGGTGAGCGCACAGCTAGACAGAACCGTGGGCCGCAGGAACACCTTCATCGGCACGCCGTACTGGATGGCTCCGGAGGTCATCGCCTGCGATGAGAACCCTGACTCCACATACGATTTCAGGGTAACCTGTCATACTGTGTGTGGGTGTGTGTGTGTGTGTGTGTGTGAGAGAGAATTATCAGGCTGAAGAACTGTTCCTGTCTTCCAACAGAGTGATATCTGGTCTCTGGGGATCACAGCGATGGAGATGGCAGAGGGAGCTCCTCGTGAGTAACACACCACACACACACACGCGCACACACCAACAAATTGACAAACACAAACTTGCCTTGGCCCGCACACAAAATGCTTGTGTATAAATGCACATACATGCACACACACCGTCACGGATTTACATGCGAACAAACGTCATGTGACTGGCTGGGAAGAGCGGATGACGGACAAGAACATTACAGCCCGACTCCGGAAAGAGTTGGTACAGTGTGCACAATGCACATTAAAACTGAAAGCAGTCATTTCTACATTTACTTTGACTCTTATTTCATTGCAGAAGGTAGGAACTAGGAATACAAGATACAACCCCAATCCCGAAATAGTTGGAACAAAGTGTGAATAAAATCAAAATGCAATGGCTTTCAGATCACATGAGCCAATATGTTTTTTACAGTAGAATAAAGATAACATTTCAAATGTTGAAACTGAGACATTTTACATTTTTATCCACAAAATGAGCTTATTCCAAATTTTCTAGCTGCAACAGGTCTCAAAAGGTGGAACACAAAAAAGGGCTGAAAAAGCAATTAATATATAAGAGAATCAGCTGAAAGAACATTAAGTTACTAATTATGTTAACTGGCATCAGGTGTGATGATTGGCTATAAAAGGGACGTCTTAGAGAGGCTGAGTCTCTCAGAAGTAAAGATGGCCAGAGGCTCTCCAACCTGTGAAGGCTTGCGTAAAAAAATTGTGGAAAACTTTAAAAACAATGTTCCTCAACGTCAAATTGCAAAGGCTTCAATGGTCCCATCAGCAACAGTGCATAACATCATCAAAAGATTCAGAGAAACTGAAAAAATCTCTGTGCGTAAGGGACAAGGCCGAAGACCTTTACTGGATGCCCCTGATCTTCGGGCCCTCAGATGCCACTGCATCACTCACCGGCACGATTCTGTCATTGACATTACTAAATGGGCCCAGGGAAACTTCCAAGTAAACAAAGTCCGCCGTGCCATCCACAGATGCCACCTAAAGCTCTAACATGCAAAAGGGAAGCCAATGTTGAGCATGATCCAGAAGCGCCGCCATGTTCTGTGGGCCAAGGCTCATTTAAAATGGGCTGTAGCAAAGTAGCTAAGTGTCCTGTGGTCAGTCGAGTCCAAATTTGACATTCTTGTTGGAAATCATGGGCGTTGTGGCCTCTGGGCTAAAGAGGAGAAACACCACCCCTCCTGTTATCAGCGTTCAGTTCAAAAGCCGGGATCTCTGTTGGTATGGGGATGCATTAGTGCATATGGTGTGGGACACTTGCATGTTTTAAAAACCACCATGAATGCTGAAAGGTATATAAAGGTTTTAGTGCAACATATGCTCCCCTAAAGACAACATCTATTCCAGGGAAGGCCTTGTGTATTTCAGCAGGACAATGCAAAACCATATACTGCAGCTATTACATCTGCATGGCTTCATAGTAGAAGAGTCCGTGTGCTGAACTGGCCTGCCTGCAGTCCTGATCTTTCACCGATTGAGAACATTTGCCGCATAATTAAACAAAAAGTCTGTCAAAGGAGACCCAAAACTCTCCAGCAGCTGAAAGCCTGTATTAAACAAGAGTGGGATTAAAAGTCCAATGGCTAAACTCAAGAAACTTGTCTCCTCAAAGCCCAGACGCCTCAATTCTGTGTTAAAAGGAAGAGGGGATGCTACACCACGGTAAACAGGCCCCTGTCCCAACGTTTTAGAGACCTGTAGTGGCAATCAAATTTGAAATGAGCTCATTCTGTGGATAAAATTGTAAAATTTCTCAGTTTCAACATTTGCTATGTTATCTCTGTTCTATTGTGAATAAAATACCAGCTGGTGTGATTTGAAACTCATTGCGTTTTGATTTTATTCAAAATTTACACTTTGTCCCAACTATTTCGGAATTGGGGATGTGTTATAATGTTCTAATTGGTCAACTTCATTGTATTTGTAAATATACATCCATTCCTACCATTCAGGCGTCTAACACATTCCAAAAAAAGTTTTGATGGGGGAATGACGACTTAGGAGGAAAAAACTTTAAAAAATGATTTGATCTGAACCTGCTAATGTCAGCAGCTGATTATAATCATGACTTGGTGCAAAAACAGCATACAAGAAAGGCTTGGTCCTCCAGGAGCCATTATGGGCCAGGGATCACCATTTTTTTTTAAAGATGCACTCTATTGAGCCCCGTGGGGTAATTTGTCCTTGGCATGTAACCCATCCTATAGTCGGGAGCAGTGGGCAGCCACACTGCGGCGCCCGGGACCAGCTCCAGTTCTAAAGCGGTGACCACTGCGCCCCTGTGCCGCCCGGAATGATTTCAGAAATCATTGAAAGGTTTAAAAACACGAACCAGCCTCATTTATTTTGCATTAATCAATGCTAAAATGTGTTTATGACGAATGCTAACTTATTAATCGCTTGCTTGCGGGGTTAAACTGCACTCTGTGAGAAGCTTCACCATTTGTATCGTTTCTTATAAATTTTAAGCTGAAAGTCACCAGTTAACATTGTCAGTGGATAAACTGAACCACAGGTCCAACAAAACAGAAAAACAGGGCTTGAGATAAATTTGATAACATGCTCCTCATGCTAACTTATCATACAGCTCACATAAAAATGGAAAAAATCACGAGAGCTCTCCCTACCTTACCACTATCTTGCCATCTTTGTATCGCTATTCTACTGCCCGACTAACTTGTTGTTTCGCGAGATTAATGCTATAAGCCTTTTAACTGCTGACAGTGATCAAGAGGCGGCGCCAGGTAAGAAATATAGTTCCTGACCACGTGTGGTTTCGTAAACTGACCGACTCCACATGACCGCACATCTTTACCGGCGGGGGGTATTCTTTGATCTGACCGCCAGTGACAGCTATAGGCATTCAGCCGTTCCTCTTGCACTTGAGCCGCGCTCACTCTTACGCTACCCGCTGTTCAGTAAGAATCACTCGATTCCGGATATTTTAACATCACGGATTAATCAAGAGAAGTGAGCAGAAAATGTATTGTAGTATATTTTCAGGTACAGCAGTGTGGGGGAGTGAGGTGAGCTGAGAACAGGCATCGCTGAAAGTCCAGCGGAGACAGCAGCGGATTTGTGTTGCTTTCCCAACTGACCCTATGCATCTAAAACTGAAAGGTTACTGGCTAATTTCAGCAGAATATGCATAGTCTTATATCATTGCCTTTGTAACTTCGAGTGTGTGTATGAAACATGAAATGAGGAAATTAAACAGATAGAAAATAAATGAAGATTTGTATTTTTTATCTCTCAAAAACTTAAGTTGCAACATTCCCTTTAAATTCAGGCACACTTATCCAAGGGGAAGTGAAAATGGGTGCGGACACCACAGCGCTCTACAAAATAAAGTATTGTTTTTCTGTCTCGCACAGGAAGTCTTTGTCAAAATATCGCCTTTAATAATGTTCGTTTATCTGCCAAGCTGAAGTGAGTCCGGATAACGAGAACTGGAACCCCAATAACCTCTGTCAAAACTTGAGTTGGGATTCCCCATTCTTGCATTTAGTGCAGGCCTGCAAAAAAATATAACCTCAACTTTAAGTTCAAAATGTAATAAGATACACGCTGGACCACCTGTGGTGTGTATCCTAGAAGGGTTTGGTGACTGGGTACTATATTTATAAATCCTTTGTATCCCTGTGCCGCGCTTTTTCAGACAACCTACTGCGTTTCTGCCCTCATGTTGTTCTGAAGTCTCCCGACCCCACCACGATAGAATTCTGTTTTGGTATGATCTGTACTGTAGTGTTGAGCACATTGCAAAGAAAATGTTACAAACTAAAAGAGACCAAAACATTCATCTTTGTAGGGCCAGACGTACGTTATCTGTTGATTACATATGGCCAACAACATGTAGAATCCCTAGATAGAGTGAGTCGTGACAGAGCCATTTTGTTTCCATCATGCGAATCCAAAGTATTGTGCACAATGGAAATCTTTGGACTTCTTTGTTCTTTTGCCAGAGGGAAAATGTATTACTACCGGGGGACAAAACTATAAACCAGCTAGCGATGATATTGGCAAACATAATAGGGGAAGGTATTTGGGCACCGGAAAATGGAAAAGTTGATCAATGCACAGGAGAGGTGTCATACATTGCGCTTTAAAGCCTTGTGTTGCATATCACGCAGCCTCGCTCTTTGTGAAACTATGATCCCTTTAAAGGCAGTTTTCTCTGCCTTTAATTTGTCTTTTATGTTTTGGATTTCAGGTAAATAACCGAAGATTGAACCATGAAGCCATAAAGATCTATAATTGGAAAATAATGTTTCTGAAGTAATTGAGCATGAACTCCTTGAAGGCAGCAGTTGAAAGGAAATTGAATTTTGAAGAACAAATGTTAAAAATTTTTTTATCACTTGTGGTGTTTTATCATAATTCAACTTTAAAAGAAAATACTTCAGTTTATCCCATTTGACACTTCATTTTTGACCTGTGCAACTGCTATAATATTGATTATTTTGTAAATTTATAGTTTTGTGAACCAGAGCTGTTAATTCGGCCTCCAGAGTATCTGGTTAATCCACGGTTTGATATTCACAGGATTACCAAGAAAGAAAAAACACAGCAAATGGTATTATTTCAATAGCATTTTGTAAGATGGGCTTATTCTATTTGTTTACGCTCATGCTCATTTATGGGTCTAATCTAACATGCCTGTGCATCATGTGACCAGGTGAGGCGTCGCAGCCAGGAAGTGCTGAAGGCTTCTGCTGATGAGTCATGGGAATCTGTTCAGCTCTGTGTGTAACGCCTCTCCCTCCTCTATCTCTCTCCCTCCCTCCATCTCTCTCCCTCTATCCCTCCATCCTCAGCGCTGTGTGACATGCACCCAATGAGAGCTCTCTTCCTCATACCGCGGAACCCGCCTCCCAAACTCAAGTCCAAGAAATGGTATCTGAATACTTCAGTGTGTGTCTCACTCTCCCCGAGTGTCTGTAATCTGCGGAGCGAGTGCGTCTCCCCTTTCTGCTGTCTGTCCAGCGTCCCCCCCCCCCTTTGTCCTGCCCGCCTCCTCCTCCGCCGATCCCCTACCGTTCCAGGGCCGCTGCCCCCAAATCCCTCGTCCAGAGTGCTTCTGTTTAATTTACCCTGCCCTCTGCCCCCTTCACCTGCCCCGGGGTGCTTCTGTTTAATTTACCCTGCCCTCTGCCCCCTTCACCTGCCCCGGGGTGCTTCTGTTTAATTTACCCTGCCCTCTGCCCCCTTCACCTGCCCTGGGGTGCTTCTGTTTAATTTACCCTGCCCTCTGCCCCCTTCACCTGCCCCGGGGTGCTTCTGTTTAATTTACCCTGCCCTCTGCCCCCTTCACCTGCCCCAGGGTGCTTCTGTTTAATTTACCCTGCCCTCTGCCCCCTTCACCTGCCCCGGGGTGCTTCTGTTTAATTTACCCTGCCCTCTGCCCCCTTCACCTTCACACTCCACCATATGTTCATCCTTCCTTCCTTCCTTCCTTCCTTTCCTGTGTATCTGTGCCTCCTTGTTATTCTTCCTTTCTTGTTCCCTTGGCCCCTGGTGGACGTGTGTCTCTGTCTCCCTCCTGCAGGTCTAAGAAGTTCATCGACTTCATCGAAGGCTGTCTGGTGAAGACCTACCCCAGCCGGCCCTCCACCGAGCAGCTGCTCAAACACTCCTTCATCCGGGACCAGCCCACTGAGCGTCAGGTCCGCATCCAGCTCAAGGACCACATCGACCGCACCCGCAAGAAGAGGGGCGAGAAAGGTGAGGGGCCTGGACTGTGTGTGTGTGTCTGTGTCTGTGTGTGTCTGTCTGCGTGCATCTCTGTGTGTTTTGGTTTGTATGAGTGTGTGTGTTGGTTTGTGTGAGTGTGTGTGTCTCTCTGTGTGCATGCATGCCTGTGTGTGTGTGTGTGTGTGTGTGCGCGTACGTGCGTGCGTGCGTGCGTGCGTGTGTGTGTGTGTGCGCGTACGTGCGTGTGTGTGTGTGTGTGTGTGCGCGCGTACGTGCGTGCGTGTGTGTGTGCTCGTTTGTGTGTCTGTGTGCGTGCATCTGTGTGTGTTTTGGTTTGTGTGAGTGTGTGTGTGTCTCTCTCTGTGTGCACGCGCGCGCGCGCGCGTGTGTGTGTGTGTGCGCGCTTGTCCGGTTGATTTTGTGGGAGTCCGTATCTGTCCTGTGTCTTCAGTCAGTGTTTCGGTTTGCCTTGCTGACAGTAACATACTCACTCACTCCATGACTTCTTCTATTACTCTTACCATCTCCCTTTCTGTCCTCCTCCCTCATTATCCCCGCCGCGCGATTAGCGCAAAGCAGGGGATATAGCATTGGGCTCTGTACGTATGTACGTCCGTCTGTCCGGAAGGACACATAAAATTGCGGTGGCGGGGGATATTGCCATGTTCGTGGCAGACACTTGTTTTTATTCACTCTCTCCTTCCTTTGTCCCTCCTCACTCCTCTCCCCTCTCACTCCCCTCTAACTTCCTCCTCTCTCATCCCTCTCTCCAGAGGAGACTGAGTATGAGTACAGTGGCAGTGAGGAGGAGGATGAGAACAGAGGAGATGAGAGGGAATCCAGGTAACAGAGCTCAGCTCTTCGCTCGCACCACTGTGTAAGAGGGGAACATCACACATGCTGCTGAGGGCTCCTGTTCCTCTGTCACGTTCACAATGATCTGTGGGACTGAATATCAATCAGCTACTGTCAGAGCAATACATACACAATACAAGTACAATACATAAACAATACACATACAGTGCATACACAATACAAGTACAATACATACACAATACAAGTTCAATACATACGCAATACAAGTACAATACATGTACAATACATACACAATACAAATACAATACATACACAATATACACAATACAAGTTCAATACATGCACAATACAAGTACAATACAAGTACAATATATACACAATACAGGTACAATACATACACAATACAAGTACTATACATACACAATACACGTACATTGCATACACAATGCAAATACAATACATACACAATACAAGTACAGTACATACACAATAAAGGTACAATACAAACACAATATACAATACATATTCAATACAAGTATAATACATACAGAATACAAGTACAGTACATACACAATACAAGTTCAATACAAACACAATACAAGTACAATACATGTACTATACATGCACAATACAAGTACGATACATACACAATACAAATACAATAAATACACAATATACACAATACAAGTTCAATACGTGCACAATACAAGTACAATACATGTACAATACATACACAATACAAGTACAATGCATGCACAATACGAGTACAATACATACACAATACAAGTACAATACATGCACAATACAAGTAAATTGCATGTACAATACAAGTACGATACATGCACAATACAATTACAGTACATGCACAATACAAGTACAGTTCTTCCACAATACAAGCACAATACATGCACAATACAAGTAAATTGCATGTACAAGTACGATACATGTACAATGCATGCACAATACAAGTACAGTACATACACAATACAAGTACAATACTTACACAATACAAGTACAATGCATGCACAATAAGTGTACAATACATACAGAATACAAGTACAATACATACACAATTCAAGTACAATGCATGCTCAATGCAATTACAATGCATGCACAATACAAACACAATGAATGCACAATAAAAGTACAGTGCATGCACAATACAAGTACAATGCATCCAAGATACATGCACAATACTCGTTCAATACATGCACAATACAAGTACAGTACATACACAATGCAAGTACAATACATGCACAACACAAGCACAATACATGCACAATACTAGTACAATACATGCACTATACAAGTACAATATATGCACAATACAAGTACAATACATGCACTATACAAGAACAATACAAATACAATGCAAGTATAATACGTAGATAATACAGGTACAATACATGCACAATACAAGTACAGTACAATCACTATACAAGTACAATACATACACAATACAAGTACAATGCATGCACAGTACAAGTACAATACATACACAGTACAAGTACAGTACATACACAATACAAGTACAATACATACACAATATACACAATTCAAGTACAATACATGCTCAATACAAGTGCAAGTACAATACATGCACAATACAAGTACAATACATACACAATTCAAGTACAATACATACACAATTCAAGTACAATACATGCACAATGCAAGTACAAGACATACACAATTCAAGTACAATGCAGTCAGAATACAATTACAATGCATGCACAATACAAGTACAATACATGCACAATACATGTACAATACATACACAATTCAAGTACAATACATGCACAATTCAAGTACAATACATGCACAATGCAAGTACAAGACATACACAATTCAAGTACAATACATACACAATTCAAGTACAATGCAGTCAGAATACAATTACAATGCATGCACAATACAAATACAATGCATGCACAATACAAGTGCAATACGTGCACAACACAAGTACTATACAAGTACAATACATGCAGAATACAAGTACAATGCATGCACAACACGGGTACAGTACATGCACAATACAAGTACAATACATGCACTATACAAGAACAATACGTAGATAATACAGGTACAATACATGCACAATATGAGTACAGTACAATCACAATGCAAGTACAATGCATGCACAATACAAGTACAATACAAACACAGTACAAGTACAGTACATACACAATACAAGTACAATACATACACAATACAAGTACAATACATTTACAGTACAAGTACAGTACATACACAATACAAGTACATACATGCACTATACAGGTACAATACATACACAATATACACAACACAAGTACAATACATGCACAATACAAGTACTATACATGCGCAATACAGGTACAATACATGCACAACACAAGTACAATACATGCACAACACAAGTACAATACATGCACAACACTAGTACAATACATGCGCAATACTAGTACAATACATGCACTATACAAGAACAATACAAATACAATGCACGTACAATACGTAGATAATACAGGTACAACACATGCACAATACAAGTACAGTACAATCACAATACAAGTACAATACATACACAGTACAAGTACAGTACATACACAATACAAGTACAATACATGCACAATACAAGTACAATACATTTACAGTACAAGTACAGTACATACACAATACAAGTACATACATGCACTATACAGGTACAATACATACACAAGTACAATACATGCGCAATACAAGTACAATACATGCGCAATACAGGTACAATACATGCACAACACTAGTACAATGCATGCGCAATACTAGTACAATACATGCACTATACAAGAACAATACAAATACAATGCACGTACAATACGTAGATAATACAGTTACAACACATGCACAATACAAGTACAGTACAATCACAATACAAGTACAATACATACACAGTACAAGTACAGTACATACACAATACAAGTACAATACATACACAATACAAGTACAATACATTCACAGTACAAGTACAGTAAATACACAATACAAGTACATACATGCACTATACAGGTACAATACATACACAATATACACAACACAAGTACAATACATGCGCAATACAAGTACAATACATGCGCAAGACAGGTACAATACATGCACAACACAAGTACAATACATGCACAACACAAGTACAATACATGCACTATACAAGAACAATACAAATACAATGCACGTACAATACGTAGATAATACAGGTACAATACAAGTACAGTACAATCACAATACAAGTACAATACAAGTACAATGCATGCACAATACAAGTACTGTACATACACAGTACAAGTACAGTACATACACAATACAAGTACAATACATGCACAATACAAGTACAATACATTTACAGTACAAGTACAGTACATACACAATACAAGTACATACATGCACTATACAGGTACAATACATACGCAATATACACAACACAAGTACAATACATGCACAATACAAGTACTATACATGCGCAATACAAGTACAATACATGCGCAATACAAGTACAATACATGCACAACACAAATACAATACATACACAATACATGCACAATACAAGTACAATACATACACAATACACGTACAATACATACAAATGCAAGTCTTATGATGCACAATGCAAGTACAATACATGCACAATACAAATACAATACATACACAATACATGCACAATACAAGTACAATACATACACAATACACGTACAATACATACAAATGCAAGTCTTACAATGCACAATGCAAGTACAATACATGCACAATACAAACACAATACATACACAAGTACAGTATATACACAATACAAGTACAATACATGCATAATCCAACTACAATATATGCCTAATACAGGTACAATACATACACAATACAAATACAATACATACACGATACAAGTACTGTACATACACAATACAAGTACTATACATTCGCAATACAAGTACAATACATGCAAAATACAAGTACAATATAAACATAATATACATAATACAAGTCCAATACAAACACAAGTCCAATACCTGCACAATACAAGTGCATTACATGCACATTAAAAATGCAATACATGCACAGCACAAGTGCAATACAAGCACAATACAAGTACCATACATATGCAATACTAGTACAATACATACACATTACAAGTACAATACATGTACAATACAGGTACAATACATGCGCAATACAAGTACAATACGTGCACAATACAAGTACAATACATACACAATACAAATGCAATACATGCACAATACTATTGCAATGCATACACAATACAAATATGCACTTAACACCATTATTCATAATTTGACAGTGACTTATTTTTTTTGATTCTGTCTTCTTGCACTTTAAGTTTGATAGGATACACTAACAATTGGATTGAAGTTCTGACTGTTAGCTTTTATATTACAGTGTTTTTATCTATATTGGATTAGCCGAAATCTTTTGTGCATAATCCCTCCCTCATGTTTGGGTGCATCAAAAAAATATTGGACAGTTTCACGCAATGCTGAGTAAAGTAATGATTTGAAATGTTTGAGCGCATATCCTTTGCATGCAGTGACTGGGTGCTGGTTATCTTCCCTGGTGGAGCTCTGCCTCCTCTGCACCCATCTTCAGTTCCTTCAAGAACTTAATGCCTTTAGTTTCCTCTCTATCATGAAAAAAATTATTCAATTGAATTTAGGTCTGGCAACGGACTCGAATTACGAACCTTGATGACAGAAAATGCGTCACTGTGTCCTGAATTATGGTGTATATATAAAAACTGCAGCATGGAGACTGCCACGGCATCACCCTGAAGCCTGTGTAGTATTTGCCTAATTTGTGTAATAACTCTCATGCAGCCCCTAGAAAAAAAATAGTTAACTTCAGTGGTCTTTGTGGAATAAGTTCCATTAAAAATTATTTTGTTTTCCAACATCAAATGGCTAGTCTTGGGTAAATGTAGCCCCCTTGGGCTGATGGTAAGCATGTGTACTAATTCTGACGCCACATTGGTTGCGAATACATGACATCTCTTTGCTGATGGTGAATTTACTCACAAATTTAATGGGTTCTATTGATCTCAAAATTTAGGAACCGATTTTGTGGAACATCCAGCCTCCTAAGCATATGATTTCCCTGTCAGGATCCTTTACTGCTGTGGTACTTCAAAGGCTCGTCCGAAATACCTGCTGTACCTGTCAAGGAAATGTTTTCACAGTATTTTTCCTCCAAGTCGCGGAATTTCACGACTGCATACCGCATAAGCTCCCTGGCAAAGAAGAGTGCAAAGTTTGGACATTATACAACAAAGCATTGAATAGATACAGCTCACTTCCTGTTTAGAGCATCTTCCTCCTAGTTAGTTTATTCTGAGCAGGTCAAAGGGCAGGATTGTGCATGCAAGACTTAGCCGCGATGAGTCAAATGGCTCGGGACGCGTTCAATAGAGTTAGTTTTTCAAAAAACTCAATTTTGGAAAATCCAACATGGATTTAACTGTCAAGGGCGGGCGAATCTGAGTCGGTTTGATGTACTGATCGTAGAACAGTCTGAATTCTGCATTTAAAAGTCAAAGGTATAAAATCTGGCAGCTTCAAGGGCCAAGCAGTGAACCGGCCATTTCATGCCTGGATACCTTGGTCTGTCCTCCATCAACATCCAGGATTTCTCAAAAATCTGTCCAGCGTTCTCCTGGACTCCAACTGCAGAAACAAAGCAAAAAAAAAAACAGTTACAACAGGTATCACTGGTGCTTTGCCCCTCGCTGATGGAGAGATGCAGTGGGCACTGCGCAGTACAGTGTGCTTTTCTAGGATTTAACGGCACAGTTTTTGTCGTGTGCCGTTTGTGTGTCAAAGGTTTGCTGCCGTGAGACATGATGGTGGTTTTGATTTATCAAATGATTTATCTCTCTCCCCCGCCCCTCCCCTGCGCAGCTCCATCCTAAACGTGCCGGGCGAGTCGACCCTGAGGAGGGACTTCCTGCGGCTGCAGCAGGAGAATAAGGAGAGGTCGGAGGCGCTGAGGAGACAGCAGGCCCAGCTGGCCGCGCAGCGCCGCGACCCCGAGGAGCACAAGCGCCAGCTGCTGCACGACCGCCAGAAGCGCATCGAGGAGCAAAAGGAGCAGCGGCGCCGCCTGGAGGAGGTGCTGCAGTCACCCGCCACTGCGCCCCGTACCGCCGCGCGACCAAACGCCAGCGGTGCCCTCGGTCCTGTGGGCACCTGGAGTTTGTTGGTTTTTGTTCCAATCACAATTGCAATAAAAGCTGCTAATTTGTTTTCTTTTTCTGATGCAATATCATTAAGATATTTAGTAATCTGGCATCTAAAGACCTAGTTTGAAGAAATTGCTGGTTAATGTAATTGCGGTTGAGGTTGGAACAAGAACATCCCGCTTCACTTAGTTCTTGACAGACCATTATTTTGCTGTGTGCAGTTTCTGCATAACTTGCAAGAGCTGAGCCCCTCTCTGCACGATTGGGTTTTCGTTAAATTTCGGTTGCCCAATGATTTAAGATCATTTCTTAAGATTTTAGAAAAAGAAGTTAATGAGTTGAGGTGAGTTAATGAGGCACTTAGTGGACCAGCCCAGCAGGGTTATCACTCCATTTCTGCCACAGCTGCCCGGTGCCTGCGCATCAGGCCTCCGTACGCCAGCAGGGCTGTGCATCAGGCCTCCGTACACCAGCAGGGCTGTGCATCAGGCCTCCGTACACCAGCAGGGCTGTGCATCAGTTCTCCGTACGCCAGCAGGGCTGTGCATCAGGCCTACGTACGCCAGCAGGGCTGTGCATCAGGCCTACGTACGCCAGCAGGGCTGTGCATCAGGCCTCCATACGCCAGCAGGGCTGTGCATCAGGCCTCCGTACGCCAGCAGGGCTGTGCATCAGGCCTCCGTACGCCAGCAGGGCTGTGCATCAGGCCTCCGTACGCCAGCAGGGCTGTGCATCAGGCCTCCGTACGCCAGCAGGGCTGTGCATCAGGCCTCAGTGCTGGAGCTCCTGTACTACTGTGTGGAAAATGGTTTTCGGTTTAGGTCTAGACATGCAGGAGAGCTGATGTTTGTATTGTGGACACTGAGCTGAGGGGCACAGCTGAGGATTTGTCATCCAAAATGGCAACAATTAATGTGCTGCGAAAAAAATAAAGAGAAGTGAGCAGTGGTGTTAAATTTGTGGAAGATGGTGACTCTGAGATGGTGTTCAAGCCTCAGACTGTAAGGGCGATGGTGCTGCTTTCAGCAGTCGCGCTGTGTTCCTCAGTGGAAAGCTGCGCGGAGAGGCGTCCCATCGACTGAACGCTAAATATAGCTCTTGGTTTTATGAAAAATCAAGCCTTTCAGTGCTAATGTGAATGATTCCTCTATGAACAATTTACAAGAAGAGAGTGCGGGAAAATGGCGGAGCTTCAGCACCTAATGAGTGCAGCTCTGAAAGCACCATTTTAATTTCTAACGCATCTGAGACCAGCAAACGCTGTCATGACCAACTGCAGATGTGACCTGCGCATTTCATGGAATGTTCCAGCATCAGAAAATCTCATGGAATGACTAAAGAGCCATATTTTTTGGGCGTGGTATTTGGGCTCCTGTAAAATACCTTTTTCTCTGTTTTTATTTAAGGGAAATTCAAACTTTTTTCATGTAAAAACAGTGTTTTCATTTCCTGTAGTTTGTAGGTGTAAGCCAGAGCCTCGAGCAGTGCATTCACTGGAAGTAAAGGTTTTGAGCGCCACAGATCGCGTCTCCATAACTGTGTCGATCTGCCCCCTGGGGCATTCGCTGCACTGTCGTACACAAGATGGCGGGTGAGGAAGGAGCTTGAATTTGTGGCAGGAGCTCAAATGTGACGCAAGCTTTTCTTTTCCTGTCTTTTCCTCTCTGTTCCCTCCGCTCACCCACTCCTTCGCTCCCTCAGCAACAGAGGAAGGAGCGAGAGATGGTGCGGCAGCAGGAGAAGGGCCCCCACCGCAGGCTGGACGATCTCCGGCGGGAGGAGGACCGCAGGATGGCTGAAAGGGAGCAGGTAGCCAATCGCAGGCACTTCCAGGACACAGCCAGCCAATGGGAGGGGGAGATATGTTTAGATCTGCATGCTGATTGGAGGTTCTGCTCTGTCTCTGAAGTGATCATGAGCCCATTCTGGAACGCTGGATTTTTCTTTTTTGCCTTTGGAGTTGTTGCCATAGCAGCAGAACGGCAGAGTGTGGCAGTGGTTTTTCCGGATTCGCTCTCGGTTTCCACCTCTTCTTAGTCATTTTTTCTTCCCCTGTGATATCAAACATGCCACAGATTCATTTTGCTCATGTCTAACCTAAATTTTACAGGTGCTAATACTCTGTATGGTCCATCAAGGTGCTCATTAACTGTTCTGTGTTTTTCCTTTGGAAATTTTTTGCACCACAGCTGATGCCCTGACGTTATTTTAGCTGCGAGTGTGTTGTCCAGAGCACCTTTTCGAGGCGCATTACTCATCCTTCAGAGTTTTATTTGCAGCTCCGTCAGTTATTATGTCTGTCATTGCAGTATTCAGTTTCAGTCAACTTATCCCGGCTCTGAACCATAATGGAAAAATACACATAATATGAATAAAAATATCTAAAACATATTGGGGCTAAAAGCAGCTAACATCTGTATAAAGGAATTAAAAATGATAAAGAATGCTATAACGGTCATTACCACTGCCGATCTAATTTAAAATAAAGGCCATTTTCATATCCCTGCTGTTTGAAACTGCAGCTTATAGAAACTGCTAACAGCTACATTTGCTGGCGTAGACTGAGCTGAAAGGACCTCCCTCCGCTGAGGTCTCTGCCTGCGCTTCGTGCTGAAGGTTGTCCTGCATTCACTCTCGCCTTTTACTCGTCACCTCACTGCCCCGTCTCTCTCTCTCTCCATCCATCCCACCCATTTTCACCCTCTTTTTCTCCCTCCTTCCCTCGCTTTTTCCCTTTATACATCTCTCTCTCTCTCTCTCTCTCTCTCTCTCTCTCTGCAGGAGTTCATTCGGCATAAGTTGGAGGAAGAGCAGCGGCAGTTGGAAATTCTTCAACAGCAGCTGCTGCAGGAACAGGCACTGCTGATGGTAACACAAGAATCACCGCATACCCCTTGCGTAATGCCCCATGCCCCCCTCCAAAATGATCATTCTGAGTGTGAAACCTGGCCTCTGCTGGGACGGCTGCATCCCAGTGGGTTTTTCTTTTTTTTGCCCTAAAAGCCAAAGAAATGATATTATTTCCTCTCAGATCGGTACTTGGTCCTTTTCTTTTCCCCCTGGCTGCACCTTCTTTTGGTTGAACCTGTTGCTACGTCTGGAGTTATTTACCATGCTAAGTGGACACTGGCTGGAGTTTTCAGTCAGCACGTCCACACCTGCGGTCTGAATCTTGAGCTGTATCTTAGATTGGCCACACAACTCGAGCACAACGTCATTGAAGACTTTTCCGAGGTGGAAACTCCAATAAATTTGCCGGAGAAATGCAGCCTACGCTCTGTTCCATTCCAATGCCACGTCTCCACTATCCCTCCTTGTCTTTTGTTACCCATAATCCATTGCATAGTTGACAGATTGAAGAAAAAATGGACATCAAACATTAAACATCAGCTTCCGGACAGGAGAAGTTAACTGATGTTATTTTTTTTTTTTTTTTTGCAAAATGCACTTATTTAATGTGGCGTGTTAAAATTCATTTTAGTCAAGCAGATGTTTAAACCAAGTTGTTTGCAGCATT
Organism: Gymnothorax reevesii; assembly: GCA_029721435.1. Lineage (NCBI taxonomy): Eukaryota > Metazoa > Chordata > Actinopteri > Anguilliformes > Muraenidae > Gymnothorax > Gymnothorax reevesii. Next base: position 126,134,247 of record CM056578.1, read on the forward strand.
TGACTGGTTGCACGCATGCCCTGCTTACATTGGGTGCAGACCTGACTGTGCCATTGTTTACACGAACAGACATGTGGAAGGTTCCGTCTTAGGGTCGCTGAGGCTGCGATATTCATTGGCTGTGGCTTTCGATGGCTGTAGCGTAGGCTTTGGAACACGACCTTTGTCTTTGAACTGCATTGGTGGCGACGTGCTTCGCTCTTCTGTTTATTTACGCGGGGCGGCTGAGTGGAAAAATACAGTGACTGCATTGGGATGGTCAAATTTTGTCCAGTCTAACTTGGAACTAAATTTCACATTTTTTCTCTATAATATTTAATGGAAATGTAACACTCTTTCTTGCATCTGAAACACATGTTCTTTTCAGATGATACAAGCCAAGTCACGCAGGCATGGAACAATAATATCAACCAATTATGCGGCAGCATTCATCGCCCCTGCCCTCCCCTATCTCCTCAAATACCTGCGGAGAAAATGGTGCCATTCTGCATTGCTTCACCCTTATATCATGTTTCACTCAGAAATGTGCAACATCGGGGAAGCTTTATACTTCATGAATGCCGTTTTCATGTTGACTTTAGTAAAAGTCCGTACTGCATGCATCTGAACTGACTTTTCTAAAATCTAATTATTTGCTTGCTGATCAGCGCCAGATTAGCTATTGACCCAGTTAACTCTCTTGTTAACTTCAAGCATTTTTATCTCTTCATAATTGTTAACAAAGCTGAAGTACGTCAGGCTGAAGCCCTGGTGCGATGGGCCGCGCTGAGTCTCGTCCCTCTCTGTGGGTCTCAGGAGTACAAGCGCAAGCAGCTGGAGGAGCAGCGGCAGTCTGAGCGGCTGCAGAGGCAGCTGCAGCAGGAGCATGCATACCTGGTGTCCCTGCAGCAACAACAGCAGCAGCAGCAGCAGCAGGAGAAGAAGCCTCAGCTGTACCACTACGGCAAAAACCTGGAGCCCAACAACAAGCCCGCCTGGGCCCGGGAGGTACGGGACGCCCCACACGCATGGACCGAGGGGGGAGGGCGGGCAGCCGTGCTTGGCACCAGCTCCCTTTGGAATGTTCCAGATTTCCACAGGCAGGGAAGTAGGGCTGTTGGGTTGGCAGGGCTCGCACTTAGACCTGCAGTCTGGCTGAGCGGCTTGCAGCTGCATGTAGGACAGACGTATATCCGCAGGTGTGAGCAGAGGCCGGCGCAGATCCTGCAGCAGGACAGCGGCTTGAGGCTCAGGGCTGAGTAGTTTGAGACCATGAGTTTCATCATCTAATCTGTACTTACTGTTTCTCATTATTTCCCTTCCCAAGAATGCAGCTCATGAGCTTCCATACGCTTGTACCTGCAGAACAATCGCAAATGATCAAGTTCATTATTAACTGTTAATTTCCCCTATCCGTCCAAAAGTTCATTATTCATTCTTTAGTCGACAAATTACCTTCAGAAGGACTCGCAGGTACCTGCAAACTCTTCTGAAGGTCCTTACCGACTAAAAATTGACAAAATTGTGAACCTTTTGAAGGCTGAAATATGAAATTTAGCATCATATACTTTGCGCCTTGTGTGACTATTGCAGTGATTAGCACTTTAAGGGTTAAAGGTTTTGTGAATCCCTAAATGCTATTTGGAAATGCAGGGATAGTGCATCTTGTGGCAATGTGATTTACTCGACTGACCTGAACTATTAGTAATGCTTGTTAACAAAACAGTGGTTTGTGACGTAGTTCTTACACGATTTAAGAATCTTTTTGTTAGCCAGTTGACAAGCTGCAGGTCTGTTGCAGCCATCAACTATTTATCTCTGGCCAACTTGGATTACATGAAAAAATTCATCATAAAAACTATTTAAATATTTGAGAAATATCTCCATTTTAGAAGCGAGCTTTGGTGTTCTGAAATTGCAAAAGCAAAGTACATTGGCGCTAACAAACTGACATTTTCTCTCGTACACGACTTCTGGTTTAAGCCACGCCCACTCATATTTTCATATGTACTTGAATAGGTTGTTTGCAGATGATGTCACGTCATGCCAGGAACTGCAAATGGGGGCAGGAAGTGATTTTTCCATCAAAATACCAAAGTTTTGTGCCGTTTATGGCTGTGCCAACGAATCACATCCGGGAAAAAACACCAGCTACTCTTAAGTCCAGAAAGTAGTGACATATAGAGACGAGAATTTTCAAAATCTTGCGGCGGTAATGGTGGCAGACATGAATGGGGACCCGCCCGGGTGACATCACGAGAAACGTGAATAATCGTCATGCGATGCGGAGGTCGGGCAAGCATCAGGCATCTGCCATAGAGAACCATTGAAAACGAGACGCACTAAACTTCTTGTTGTTCTTTTTTTTTTTTTTTCACCCATGGAATTAGCGGAAATGTTTGCTTAAAGGTAGTTTAGAAATAGATTTACTCCTCCTGAGACACATGCTATTTATTCTAAATGAATGAGCGAATGACGAGCCATACAGTGAACCATACAACTAGTGTATTATCTAGTAAGTTAGCGAAATGTTACCAGGCTAGTTTGCTGTTACAAACCTGTCACAGGGGTCGCAAAATAGAGAATGAGTACAGTCTCCCCTGTTATCCTGCCATGGTTTGAGCATTGAAAACGTTGCTTTTGCATTTCTATAGCTGGCTAAGCTCAAATGGAAAAAGGGTTGTTACTGGCGCGGTTTGTGTTATCTGGGCTGCCCCTTATTTGTGTTTCCCCGTTAGCTGTTGATGGTGAAGTGAATTTCTTTTGAGCCATTGTTGCTATTGCTCTGCCGAGCCAGGAATGCCTTTCTCGAAAGAACAGGTGCGAACTTGGTATGCATCTGGGAAATGCACCCCAGGTCCCCATTGTCAACACAAGTTAGATCTAAAATAAAATAAAATTTGATAAAATCACCTAAAAGCCTACTTTTTCTAATTTGGCACATTGCCTCCTGGGCCGACTTCGGGCGACCAAGTTACTCGAGTAGTAGATCGTGAACCAAAATGACACCTGCGAGAGCATGTTTTCATGGCTCCGAGCCTGAATGGGAGGATCACGGACACGAGTAATGCCAAGGTTTCAGCCGCGTGACGTCACTACTCAAGAAACCCTGGGTGATGTGGGGATTATGATCGTGAACTTTGACCCTACCGTTCTAGAACGGTATTGGTCACGAGACTCTGTGATCTCAGAAATTTGTGCGAAACAGTTTACTGGCGTAGGTCGCCCGAAGACGGCCCTGTTCACTTGCCAGACTTCCGGGTTCGGAGAATGACGTTCGCCTTACAAACGGGCTATTTTTAGATATCGGGTGGGTCCACATTACAAACCTCCCTATAAAGTCTGGAGGAGTGGAGTTGGACAGTGCTGGTGTTTACAATGACCACTTCAAGTTACAATCATGCAGCTACTTAACTTTCATATCCAGCTAAAATTTAAAGAATGCAGACCAATTCCCTACCGGCAGTCTTCACTTCCTGCTTTTCATCTGCCTTTTGCATGTCATCGAGATCACATGATTGCAAACAAGCTATATGCATATGAGTTTGGGGGCTAACCCAGTACTGTTAGAAAAAGTGAACGGAGTGGCATATCCCTGATTCAGAGACTGTGAGACAGATGACATCCCTTTTCCTTTCCTTTTTTCGTTTTGTCCGTCTGTCTGTTAGGTGGAGGAACGCACTAAGCTCAACAGACAGGGCTCCCCCAAGATTTGCACCACCGTGTCAGACACTGCCATCCAATCACGTTCTGATTCTATTTGCCAATCAGGCATGGGGCAGTCAGCCCAGACCCCGCCCATGCAGAGGCCTGTCGAACCTCAGGGTGGGCAGGGCAAGGTGGGTGTGGCTTAGGAAGAGTGAATGAGTGAAATATGTCACATGCTCTTCATACAGTTGGGGTCTATTATTCAAATGGTGATGCCATTGTTAAAAGATTAGTCATCTGATGAAATTAATTTGTTAATTTGTCTTTGCTCATGTTAATGCGAGGGCCTAGTTTTTCTCCATTTTGATTCAGCTGAAAATATCTCCTAACGGTGCTGAAATGAGAGAATTTTTTTGATGATTTTCTTGTTGAACGAAAGTAGAATGGGAGAAGCTTTGGTCTTTACAGTGAAAATATAATCTGCTGTTGAGATGGCAGAACTGAATCAGGAGAATTTAAAGCAGCACTGTATTCTCCAGTGGCGATCCAGTGTGTGTTCAGATTCAGTGTCAGGGCTGTTTTATATGTGAGGTCAGACCTGGGCAAATGATGTGTTGGCGTGTGTTTGCCCATATGTACCCATGTCCGTCCCCGTGAACGCACGCACTTACCCTGTGCTTCCTTATTAGTGGAATGGTGTGTGTCCCTGCGTCTCCTGTCCCTCCTGCTTCCAGCTCCTCCTGCTGCTGAGAAGAAAGCAGTTCCTGCCCTCCTGCATCCTCATTCACTTCCTTCTCCCTTTTTTCCTCCTTTCATCCTCCTGTTTTCCTAATCTTCATCCACACCTTTTCCTCCATAACCCTGCTTCACAAACATGGAAACTTGTCTCGATTACATGGTCAATGTTCCCACTCTCCTGCGGGAACAATAACCCCGCCCCCCCCTTTGTCCTAACTAATCGGATCTTCACTTTGCCCTGACTTCCTGCATTAATGGCTTTCGAATCCTTCCCGTGACCTTTGCACTCTCCTCCACTCTTGGTTTCCCTCTCTCCCCCAAATATATTTGCTTACGCCCCCCCTGGCTGGCCCCCTATGCCCCCCCCCCCCCCCCACACACGCACACACAAACTACTCCCACACCCTCTGCGATCAATGTACTCCTGTCCCCTCCCTCCTCTTCATCCCTTCACTTACGCCTGTGCCCCCCCCCCCCTCCCCCCAGCTCCAGATGGCTCACCTGGTCCCCCTAAAGCCTTATGCAGCCCCCGTGCCCCGCTCCCAGTCCCTGTGCGACCAGCCCACTAAGAACATGTCTGCATTCCCCACCCAGGACCCCACCCCCACCCCCCGCTCCATCCCCTCTAGGGAACTCGTCCGTCAGAACTCCGACCCCACCTCGGAGAGCCCCGCCCCCCAGCCCTGGCCAATCAAGGATGATCGTGGGCCTTGGATCCGCCTGCAGGAGCTGGAACAGCCACCCAAGGTGAGATAATGTGTTCATTGCTCAACGGAACCCTCCTACCCAACCTGCGAAGCATTGTACTGTTAGTGAAGCATTGTACTTAAACCTGCGCTGGTGCCGGTGAAACTTTGTCCTTAAACCGGTGCTGATGCCAGTGAAGCATTGTCCTTAAACTGGAGCTGGTACAAGTAAAGCATTGTCCTTAAACCGGCGCTGGTGCCTGTAAAGCATTGTCCTTAAACTGGCGCTGGTGCCTGTGAAGCATTGTCCTAAAACTGGAGCTGGTACAAGTAAAGCATTGTCCTTAAACCGGCGCTGGTGCCTGTAAAGCATTGTCCTTAAACCGGCGCTGGTGCCTGTGAAGCATTGTCCTTAAACCATTGCTAGTGCCAGTGAAGCATTGTCCTTAAACTGGAGCTGGTACAAGTAAAGCATTGTCCTTAAACCAGCGCTGGTGCCAGTGAAGCATTGTCCTTAAACCAGCACTGGTGCCAGTGAAGCATTGTGCTTAAACTTGCGCTGGTGCCACTGAAGCGTTGTCCTTAAACCAGCGCTGGTGCAAGTGAAGCATTGTCCTTAAACCAGTGCTAGTGCCAGTGAAGCATTGTCCTTAAACTGGAGCTGGTACAAGTAAAGCATTGTCCTTAAACCAGCGCTGGTGCATCATTGTCCTTAAACCAGCACTGGTGCCAGTGAAACATTGTCCTTAACCCGGCGCTGGTGCAAGTAAAGCATTGTGCTTAAACCGGCGCTGGTGCAGTGAAGCATTGTGCTTCAACTTGCGCTGGTGCCAGTGAAGCGTTGTCGCCACGCTCCCACTGGTGCCAGTGAAACGTTGTCCTTAAACCAGCGCTAGTGCAAGTAAAGCATTGTGCTTAAACTGGCGCTGGTACCGGTGAAGCATTGTCCTTAAACCAGCACTGGTGCCAGTGAAGCATTATGCTTGAACTTGCGCTGGTGCCAGTGAAGCGTTGTCCTTAAACCTGCGCTGGTGCCAGTGAAGCATTGTCCTTAAACCTGCGCTGGTGCCAGTGAAGCATTGTGCTTAAACTTGCGCTGGTGCCAGTGAAGCGTTGTCCTTAAACCAGTGCTGGTGCTAGTAAAGCATTGTCCTTAAACCAGTGCTGGTGCTGGTAAAGCATTGTCCTTAAACCTGCGCTGGTGCCAGTGAAGCATTGACCTTAAACCAGCACTGGCGCCAGTGAAGCATTGTGCTTAAACCAGCACTGGCGCCAGTGAAGCATTGTGCTTAAACCTGCGATGGTGCCAGTGAAGCGTTGTCGTCACGCTCCCACTGGTGCCAGTGAAGCATTGTCGTTATACTGCCACTGGTGCCAGTGAAGCGTTGTCGTCATACTGCCACTGGTGCCAGTGAAGCGTTGTCGTTATACTTCCACTGGTGCCAGTGAAGCGTTGTCCTTAAACCGGCGCTGATGCAAGTAAAGCATTGACCTTAAACCAGCACTGGCGCCAGTGAAGCATTGTGCTTAAACCAGCACTGGCGCCAGTGAAGCATTGTGCTTAAACCTGCGATGGTGCCAGTGAAGCGTTGTCGTCACGCTCCCACTGGTGCCAGTGAAGCATTGTCGTTATACTCTCACTGGCACCAGTGAAGCGTTGTCGTTGTACTGCCACTGGTGCCAGTGAAGCGTTGTCGTCATACTGCCACTGGTGCCAGTGAAGCGTTGTCGTTATACTTCCACTGGTGCCAGTGAAGCGTTGTCCTTAAACCGGCGCTGATGCAAGTAAAGCATTGTCCTTAAACCAGCGTTGGTGCCAGTTGAGCATTGTTCTTAAACCGGTGCTGGTGCCAGTGAAGCATTGTCCTTAAACCTGCACTGGTGCCAGTGAAGCATTGTCCTTAAACCAGTGCTGGTGCCAGTGAAACATTGTCCTTAAACCGGCGCTGGTGCAGGTAAAGTATTGTGCTTAAACCGGCGCTGGTGCCGGTGAAGCATTGTCCTTAAACCAGTGCCAGTGAAGCGTTGTCGTTATACTCTCACTGGCACCAGTGAAGCGTTGTCGTTGTACTGCCACTGGTGCCAGTGAAGCGAAGTCGTTATACTCCCACTGGTGCCAGTGAAGCATTGTCCTTAAACTGGCGCTTGTGCAAGTAAAGCATTGTGCTTAAACCGGCGCTGGTGCCGGTGAAGTATTGTCCTTAAACCAGCGCTGGTGCCAGTGAAACATTGTTCTTAAACTGGCGCTGGTGCAAGTAAAGCATTGTGCTTAAACCGGCGCTGGTGCCGGTGAAGCATTGTCCTTAAACCAGCACTGGTGCCAGTGAAGCATTGTCCTTAAACCTGCACTGGTGCCAGTAAAGCATTGTCCTTAAACCACTGCTGGTGCCAGTGAAACATTGTCCTTAAACCGGCGCTGGTGCAAGTAAAGCATTGTGCTTAAACCGCCACTGGTGCCGGTGAAGCATTGTCCTTAAACCAGCACTGGTGCCGGTGAAGCATTGTCCTTAAACCAGCACTGGTGCCAGTGAAGCATTGTCCTTAAACCAGTGCCAGTGAAGCGTTGACGTTATACTCTCACTGGCACCAGTGAAGCGTTGTCGTTGTACTGCCACTGGTGCCAGTGAAGCGAAGTCGTTATACTCCCACTGGTGCCAGTGAAGCATTGTCCTTAAACTGGCGCTTGTGCAAGTAAAGCATTGTGCTTAAACCGGCGCTGGTGCCGGTGAAGTATTGTCCTTAAACCAGCGCTGGTGCCAATGAAACATTGTTCTTAAACTGGCGCTGGTGCAAGTAAAGCATTGTGCTTAAACCGGCGCTGCTGCCGGTGAAGCATTGTCCTTAAACCAGCACTGGTGCCAGTGAAGCATTGTCCTTAAACCTGCACTGGTGCCAGTAAAGCATTGTCCTTAAACCACTGCTGGTGCCAGTGAAACATTGTCGTTAAACCGGCGCTGGTGCAAGTAAAGCATTGTGCTTAAATCGCCGGTGAAGCATTGTCCTTAAACCAGCGCTGGTGCCAGTTAAGCATTGTCCTTAAACCGGTACTGGTGCTTGTGAAGCATTGTCCTTAAACCTGCACTGGTGCCAGTGAAGCATTGTTTTTAAATCAGTGCTGGTGCCAGTGAAACATTGTCCTTAAACCGGCGCTGGTGCAAGTAAAGCATTGTGCTTAAACCGGCGCTGGTGCTGTTGAGGCATTGTCCTTAAACCAGTGCTGGTGCCAGTGAAACATTGACCTTAAACCGGCGCTGGTGCAAGTAAAGCATTGTGCTTAAACTGGCGCTGGTGCCGGTGAAGCATTGTCCTTAAACCAGCACTGGTGCCAGTGAAGTATTGCGCTTAAACTTGTGCTGGTGCCAGTGAAGCGTTGTCGTCACGCTCCCACTGGTGCCAGTGAAGCGTTGTCCTTAAACCAGTGCTGGTGCTAGTAAAGCATTGTCCTTAAACCTGGGCTGGTGCCGGTGAAGCATTGTCCTTAAACCTGCACTGGTGCCAGTGACACATTGTCCTTAAACCTGCTCTGGTGCCAGTGAAGCATTGTCCTTAAACCAGTGCTGGTGCCGGTGAAGCATTGTCCTTAAACCTGCACTGGTGCCAGTGACACATTGTCCTTAATCCTGCTCTGGTGCCAGTGAAGCATTGTCCTTAAACCAGTGCTGGTGCTGGTGAAGCATTGTCCTTAAATCTGCACTGGTGCCAGTGACACATTGTCCTTAATCCTGCTCTGGCGCCAGTGAAGCATTGTCCTTAAACCCGCACTGGTGCCAGTGAAGAGTTGTCCTTAAACCAGTGCTGGTGCTAGTAAAGCATTGTCCTTAAACCTGGGCTGGTGCCGGTGAAGCATTGTCCTTAAACCTGCACTGGTGCCAGTGACACATTGTCCTTAAACCTGCTCTGGTGCCAGTGAAGCATTGTCCTTAAACCAGTGCTGGTGCCGGTGAAGCATTGTCCTTAAACCTGCACTGGTGCCAGTGACACATTGTCCTAATCCTGCTCTGGCGCCAGTGAAGCATTGTCCTTAAACCCGCACTGGTGCCAGTGAAACATTGTCCTTAAACCAGTGCTGGCACCAGTGGAGCGTTGTCCTTATACTGCCACTGGTGCCAGTGAAGTGTTTTCGTTATACTCCCACTGGTGCCAGTGAAGCGTTGTCGTTATACTCCCACTGGCGCCAGTGAAGCGTTGTCCTTAAACCAGTGCTGGTGCCAGTGTAGCATTGTCCTTAAACCAGTGCTGGTGCCAGTAAAGCATTGTCCTTAAACTAGTGCTGCTGCCAGTGAAGCATTGTGCTTAAACCTGCGCTGGTGCCAGTGAAGCGTTGTCGTCACGCTCCCACTGGTGCCAGTAAAGCGTTGTCGTTATACTCCCACTGGCGCCAGTGAAGCGCTGTCATTATACTTCCACTGGCGCCAGTGAAGGGCTGTCGTTATCCTCCCACTGGCGCCAGTGAAGCGTTGTCATTATACTGCCACTGGTGCCAGTGAAGCGTTGTCGTTATACTGCCACTGGTGCCAGTGAAGCGTTGTCCTTATGGCTGTTCTCATGCGAGTGAAACACTAGTCTTTATACCTCTTGTCCTCTTTGTTGTGCCCAGGTGCCGCAGAGGACGACCTCCATCGCTACAGCACTCAACACGAACCTGTCCTCCGGCATCAGGCATCCAGTGAGAGCCAGGTGGGTGCACTGGAGCGGCCATGAGATGGGAAAGCCGCTGGTGCGCTGGCTCTCCTCACGTCAGGGTCCTGGTTCAGTGTTTGGAGGAAATGGGTTTTTAGGTCAAAGTTTGTTGGTAAAATTACTAAGTTAGCCTTTGGCGTCATGCCGTTGAGCAGTGTACTGAATTAATTCATTTCCTGTAAAGTATTGATGAGATTTCTTTGTAAAATGTGTACGATTTAGGTGTTTTGAGGTGCATTCAGGGCTGTGAGTGATTTTAAGATGAAGGCTGTTGGATTTCTGCTGTTTTGTTACAAATGAGAGAGTGACACTAGTTTTGGTCAGTGTGGGATGTTTGTTAGGTTAGTTGGTCAGTAGTCTTTGCCTTGTTCTGTGTCAGTAACCCTGACCTCAGCCGGAATGACCGCTGGGAGAGAGGGGACAGCCTGAGTGTGGTGGCTAACCTGCCTCAGACTGGCTCTCTGGAGAGGCACCGAATACTGAGTGAGTTTCTGTTTGTCTGTCTCTGTCTCTGTCTGTCTTTGCATTTGTTTGTGTCCATCTACCTCTATTCAACTTGTTTATATATCATGGAGGAGGTACATTTGTGTCATGCGCCTCAGTTCAATACAATGGCTCTATAAAATTCCTGACTAAAGGTAATAATCTGGAGGGACAGTTGTTTTCTAACCTTTCTAACTGAGCTGGTTATTTTAATTTATTAGGCACTACATGGGTAATGGTATTTGGTCACCTGCTCAATACAAATCATATTCAGAAATTTATGGCAGTAGTTATGGATTCGGTTTGGTGCCATTTTATTATCCTCCCTCCTGGGACGGGTCTCTGTTCGAGCATCACTGTAGCGATTTACATCCATTCTACCAAGAATGTACTTGTAAAGTTTAGGTAGTGGTGTTGGGCAAAGTGGTGCTGGCCTGAAGTCCCAGGAAAAGGTCTGTTTCTGAGAGCTTTTAGGTCAGGGCTCTGTGCAGGAGAGTTAAGTTCCTCTGCACCAGTCTCAACCAATCACGTATGAGCTCTGTTCATGGTGGCATTTTCTCAATGAAACATGAAAGAGCCTACCCCTTATAGTTCGAAGCGCAGAATCATCTGGAATGCCATCATATGATCTGGCACGAGGTTTCCCTTACGCGGAACCAAGAGGCGTAGCCTGACCTATGGAAATTGCATCAGGCGATGTAGGGCCTCATACTGTAGGCTTGTCAGTGTATGTTTTTATGCAGTTGATGTAATATTTGTCATTTCTGAATGGTTCCTTGAGGAAATGATTGTACCTTTGATATGGGTGTCATTGGGCATTTTTGGACCAGAGGAACCTTTTCATCATTCTGAGAACTTAGTTCTTAGCACCATTCTTCTTATTGTGTCTGTGCCACAGGAACTGTGAACGATCGTATTTCTCTGAACTCCATTTCATGGGGCTTTTTAGCTCCAACTTCTGAGTCTGTACTTTCGCGACACCAGAGGGACTCGGAGTGACATAACTGTGTATTGATTATGTTGCTTCTCAGGGGTCCTGTTGGTGGTCCAAAAGCCAGCAGAAAAAAGGGCTAAAGATCGATGGTTCCTGGGGAATTCCCCAGTGGGTTGTTCCTCTTAGGCAGGTCTTACGACTGTTTGGTCAGAAAACGCCTATCCTTGTCATTGTTAATGTGCACTTTATGTGGACAGTTGCTTTTACTGTGTTGTCAATTTGTGGTCATGCTAATACTCTGTTTGCAGTGAATGAAATGATTAATTTCTAGTATTATGGGGAAAATTTTTTATTTTGTAATATTCTGCATCTGTCGCTGATGGGTAAATTTGTGTTTTCAGTTGTGTGCATAATGTAACAATTGTGGTAATATTTCTGTTTCAGGCTCCTCAAAAATGGACTCGCCTCCCATCCTGCACCATGAGGGACGGCACAAACCCGGGGACTCTCGAACCTCCAGCCGGCCGAGCCGCCCTGCTGTGAGCAGCATCCTGTTTTTTTTTTTTTTTTTTTAAATTTGGCAACTCCCATCCCACCTGAATCTGGAATGCCCAATTGGTGAACTATGTGCAAGGCTTACTCGTATGCGACCCCTTGCTGCCAACTCAGGAGAGTGTAGACAGTTCGCGGCTCTCCTCCGAAGCACGCTCCTGTCGGCCACTGCTTCTTATACACTCATTGGTTGAATCTTCGCAAGTTCAGAAGAAGGGCGGAGGATACCCGGACATGACCAGGCTTAGAATCTTCCTGACGAGCGCCCGTCTGGCCGACAGGAGGTGCTTGAGCAACGAACAAAGCAGTTTATTTATTTCCCTTTCCCGGCAGTCCTTTCCCAATTTGAAACCCTGTAGCGCGATGGCCAATTGTGCGCTACTCTGAAAAAGCTGCCGACCGCTGCCGGTTGGTACGACCGGGGCTCGAACCAGCAACGTGATAGTCACTTCTGTGCTGCAACACAGTGCCTTAACCTAGAGCATCCTGTTTTTAATACCGTACCTGCGTGTTGCCAGTCCTCTTACCTGACTGTGTTAGATGTCGTGCAGTCAGCTGCAAAACGGAGATTCGAAGTAGGCGATGGACCCATCTTAGTTAGGGCAAAGGCAGAATGGTGTCTTTTTACTGAAAGAGACCATCGTGTATTAAAATTTTAACAGAAAGGAAACAGATGTTACTGTCACTCCATTTGTGAGGTTGGTTTCAATGAACTTTCTGAGGTGAGGAGGATCTGAGTCTCATGAAATGGATTATGTCCCTCTGCCTCTTAGCGAAAAGACCGACATTAGCCAAGGGGCCAGTATACCCTTCCGATTGTTTGTTTTGGGTTTTTTTTGTCTTCTTTCTCCATTTGCAAGGCTTTTGCTGCATGGATTGTGTATTGAATATGGCGCCAAATTAGTCTCAAAACTCGAGCGCATAAAAACTGAGCGTGCAAGACCCTCTCTAACCGCTCGCAACCTCAAAATGCGCGCAATTTCAATAATATGTGCTCTCAATTTTAAAAAGCGCTGGCTTGCAACTTGCAACTGCACACGTTCTCAATGTCAAAATATGCCCGCAATACTTCAACACGCACTCTCGATGTTAGTATATGCTTGCAATACTTCAGCACTTGCTCTCAATGTCAAAATATGCTCGCAATATCAGCATATGCTCGATTGCCGATTTGACTTTTAGACTTTGGAGGCAGGACTTTCAGAGCTGACCATGAGCTTTTATTGGCTGTTTGATTTTTTTTTTTACCTGGCTTTCTCTCTATACAGCTCTGCCGTAAACTAGGCTACAGAATAAGAAATCAAGGAGGACAATCATCATGTCGGAGCGAAAGTCTTTCTCAAAGTCTTTCATTGATCCCATTTTAATATTGTTTGAGGGTATTGGTTTCATTCACTGTGTGTAGCTTCAATGATGCTGTATCATGACTATCTAAATATTTGATGCTAGAAAAGCTTGCTTACATCAGTCCCAACATCAATTATTTTACGATGCTATTTTAGCGCTAAAGTCCCCGTAGACGGACACTTAGTGAGGTCATTTACGTAGCAATATGATTTTCCTGAGTTGTTCTAATTCATCATGTTCTTCAAGAAATATTCTTCTCTGACGCTTAAGACCCGGTAATCTGCCAATTTGTGCTAACTTACCCATCGAGACAAGCTGCTTCGCGGCTCAGCACATATACAGACCCAAAATCTAAATATCTTTATCGCTATATCTTTAAAATATCTTTTTCAGTGCCCTTCCTACTTGTAAGCATTTGGATACTTGCATGAGTAAATTTTCCGGGAAATGTAAAAATTAGACATGCAGCATTTTACTTGTTTCTTTGCTTATCCAGCTCATTATAACATTAGCGAATGTAAGAAGAAGTCAACAAAAAATAATTTTGCAACTGTGGGCTGTTTCATAGAGCAATATTAAAGCGAAAACAAAGACTGTCCGATAGTGGTGTGCTCATCGGGTGCGCCTAAGGTATTGTTAGTTGCGGTAACGTTAGCACAAATCGTCAGAACACTGGCCAAGAATGAAGTTTTCAGTTCGTGCATTGAGCAGAAAACGAATGATGTGAATGCATGTTTCTTGACCAGACGAAGCTAAAGTCATGACATAGCAGATTTGGAATATTTGCAATATTTTATTATGAGCTATTGGCACACTATGGTGTCGTCAATGTGTAGGCTATTGCTTTGTTGGGAGGATATGGTTCGGAAATATTCGCTATATTCAGGTTAATGCTTTCAACGTATCTTGGCCTATAATTACAACTCTATTCCATTTGAGCAAGTGAGTTATAGGTACTGCTGTTGTAGACTAATACAATGTTACTAATAAATAAAATAGCCCTGAAAAGGCTGTTTAATACAGCACATAAACACTCTAAATTTACTGAACAGTTAACATTGTAGGCTATTTGTGTACAGCAGCATTGATGGCTCGTGTCTATTACTCATTTGCTCAAACGGCATCCACTTGTAATTAAAGTCCCTGAAAAGGAAAACTAAATGTGTTTTATGAGTTTATGATACCACAGAAAAACATGCTATTAATCTCTCTGTCATATATGAAGAACTAAAAAAGTCGCTGAGTATATAAAATTAGGCCTCAAAGTTGTTCAGAAATAAGCAGCACTCTCAGCCCCAGGACGGTGGGGGCGTGTCTCCTGGAGGCATGGAAACCATGCTTCGCCGTGAGAGAGGTCCCGCCTCTCCCTAGGCCAAACGTCTGTACCTCCCAGGCATGCGCAGTTGCCACATCACGCTCGCGTATCGAAAAGCTCCCCAACCTACTAGATATAGCCTCTGAACGACTGTACAATAATTTCCGAATGTAATGCCTTACTTTTTAGATAGCGTGGACTCGATACGTGAAGTTAAAACGTAAACGTGCTTGTCATTCTTGCGTCATTACATAAAATTACGTTTTCTGACTCTACATGATTTACCAAATTTACCTAGCTCTTCTCTGGTAGTAAAAAAGGGGAACTACATGACACGATCAGTGATGAGTGTCACATGAAATGCTTTTGGCATTATAATGCAGGTTAATTATATCTCAATCACCACAATCAAGCACTGCAGAGCATGTCAATAAGAAAAAAAAAACGTCACAATTCAAGGCAGTGTGGATATCCATAGCTTGGGCGAGAAGGGCTAAGCCCCGGAACGGGTGAGCCAGCGCGAAGTGGGAGCTGCAATCTAGCTTTGGAGGGAGTCTGCCTCTCCCATTCCAATACCGTGCGGTCCCGGTGTCGCGACGCTGGCCAATGCCTTCAGCTCGCTGGCAGGACTGCGTGGAGCAAGCAGGACATAGACAACCACGACTTTCAATGACTTTGCCGCAGATCAAAGAAATGTATTAGAATAATTTTAAACAAAATTCATTTCATCTCCCGTGTTTGTGCTTACATAGCACAGGCGAAATCCGTTCAGTCCTTTCCATAGCAAATAATATTTTGACAGGATGAATATGCAAAGATCTCTGACATGAAACCGCATAGGTTTAGTATGGAAACGTTTGTTATCATTATAAACATGAGGAAATACTTTGACACGTTCAAAGACGTTCTCATTTTGTCTAAATATATTAATGAAAGGCAATAATCATCGCCTGGGCTGAAGCCTCGGAGGCTCAAAAAGGGGAATTTGCCAATACGATCAATTATTCCGAATAATGAGGATAAGGGGAAGTTTGCCAAACAGTGCAAAACGAACACTGTGGTTCTGTGTGACGAGGCCACCCCAGACTGACAGGAGAACGCCGCTGCGAGCTCAGTCCTTGGGCACCGGTTACAGAAGCTCCGGGATGACGGTCGCAAGGCCGTTATTACCTGGAGGGTAAATGTAATGTTATGTTATACACCTACAGACATGATCTACAATTTAATTGAACACATCGTGATTTCGGCTGGGCTAGCGGGAGCTATCTGATTTCATAATGTTACAACGATCGTTATCAAACTATGTAACGTGTATGTTCTGAGTCGCGAACCTCATTTCTCAATTGACTTCCTCGTACAAAAGTTTAAATCGGCCTAATCTCACTTCAGGCTCTAACGGGATGTTTTCAGGTTGAAAACCATGGAACTTGGATAGCTAGCAAGTTATTAATCGAATCAGGAACTAGTTGGTACTTAATGCCTGGATCGTATATGCTTGACTGGAAACATGTTACAGCTCTATTAATACACAGATTCCGCGAACTTCGGTATCCAGTAAACGAACATTAATGTTAACTCCATTGTCAACGGTACGTCTTTGATTGACCTAATAAGTAAGCCGGGGTCTAATGAATCGTCGACTTTGCCACTACCCAGCTACTACAGCCACTACCCAGGCGTGTGTTCGCTCTCTGTCAAAATGGCTCATAATGATGAAGTATGAGAATATGGCAAATTATGTTGCTCCACTGTCCACTGCTTACTTCACATCTAGTTAGCCTGACAAATTTGCCACTTGCGTGTTTACAGTATGCTGGGGAATGACAGAATGTTGTTAGCTTGCTAGATTGTTGTTGAGCTCGTTTAATTAAGATGGCTAGCTAGCTACGTACCAAGCAAGCTAACGCTTAACCCCATAAATCGAAAATGTTGCACCGTTGACTTCAACTCACGCAACCGGAAAAATACACTTCCGAGATGAGGGCATGGCTAGCAAGCTAAAGAAAAGACAATGTCACGATATTCTGACTCGAAAACGAGCGGGATAACCACCGATTTCAGCATGCCTGAAGTATTTATAATGTTACGGGGGGGTGGGAGGAGTTATGCAAGTAGGGGCTGCAGTGCGTCATGCGGCCCCCTATTTAAGCCCGCCCAAAAAAACCCTAAACCACTAAAACGGAGTGAAACGATTCAACTGACTAACTCTAAAATTAAGCACTTTAAAGAAGTGAGTCTTTTTGTGTGTTTTTAACAATTAATTTGCTACATTTATCATATGTTTTGAAACAAATCTCTGATTTTTCTTTACACGGCCTTTAAAGGCTGAGAGACGTTGAAAGCATCTCCTGAATGTGGTGAATATTTCCGAACCAGATCATCCTATTAAAACCATAGCGTGCCAATAGCTCATAATGGAATTACTGCAAATACTAAAACACTGATACTTGTTACGGCATTAGGTTCGCTCGTCAAGACACCTACGCAAATAATGAACGAACTGAAGATCTTGACTCTCGGTCGGGTCTTCAGCATCAGAAAAGGAATATAGTTTGGAGGAAGTGATAATTAAGAACAACTCAGGAACATGGTATTGCTATGTAAATGACATAGCCATGGGTAAATTGATGCTAAAATGAGCTAGCTCAGTAAGAATTAACGTGTGGGGACTGACGTTAGCCAGCTTTTTGAACGTGAAATATTGAGATAGCTATAATCATAGCTACGTATAGTAAGTGAAACTAATACCTTCAAACAATATTAAAATGGGAACAATGAAAGATTTCGGTTTGTGAAAAACTTTATTGCTTCGATAAGACTGTTGTCCTCTTTAGCTGTGTTTGAAATCGTCCACTCATTTACTCGCTCCCTATCCCCTACATCGTGTATATGATATCGTTCACTACATAGGGAATGACCAAAGGACATTTCGGACCCTAAACCGGAATTTTCTGAACATGGTTGGGTCAGCAAATGCGCTGGATATTCCTGTGATGTGAGCGGACACGCCGAGCATCATGTAAACACAGCGGTCACACCGGTCGGGAAACGAATTTTTCGCACAACAGACTACATTCAAAGTCAATGTAAAGATGCAAATACACGCGAAACGCGTCCGGTGCGAAAGCAGCTTTACTGTTGGACCCTATGATGGTTTTCTGGAATGTGCTTTACACGTAGCTGTAATAGCTACTCTAGCTCAATCCGCTAGCTTAGTATGCTAGCTACCTAAAAAGCTTGGTAACATCTCAAGGACGATAATTAGCCGGTCAAAATTTGTTTCGCGTCCGGTGTGAAAGCAGCTTTACGGGAACACTGGAGAATGTATATCTGCCGAGCGGAGCCATCTCGCGCTTCTTCTTCTTCTGTGGAAAAAAACTACCGCAGTGCATTGTGGTATGCAACACTATAATGTAGTGTACATCGCTTGTTCACTCGATTCCGCTGTGCATTGTGGGTAGTTTATAGTCCACTATATAGTGGATGAATTGAATTCGAACAACACTACAAAATAGCAGACACACTATATATTGCACTATATCCGTGATAGGGGGCGATTTCGAACACAGCTTTTGATTTCTGTACCTAGTTTTCGGTAGTTGAAAACCAGTTATAAAATCAAACAGCCAATCAAAGCTCATGGTCAGCATTGAATGTCCCGCCTTCGAAGTCTAAAGGTCAAATCGGCAAGCGAGCTTATTTTGACATTGAGAGCGCATGTTGAAGTATTGCGAGCATATTTTGACATTGAGAGCGTGTGTTGAAGTATTGCGAGCATATTTTGACATTGAGAGCGCGTGTTGAAGTATTGCGAGCATATTTTGACATTGAGAGCACGTGTTGAAGTATTGCGAGCATATTTTGACATTGAGGGCGCGTGTTGAAGTATTGCGAGCATATTTTGACATTGAGAGCGCGTGTTGAAATATTGCGAGCATATTTTGACATTGAGAGCGCGTGTTGAAGTATTGTGAGCGTATTTTGACATTTAGAGCGCGTGTTGAAGTATTGCAAGCATATTTTGACATTGAGAGCGCATGTTGAAGTATTGCGAGCATATTTTGACATTGAGAGCACGTGTTGAAGTATTGCGAGCATATTTTGACATTGAGAGCGCGTGTTGAAGTATTGCGAGCATATTTTGACATTTAGAGCGCGTGTTGAAGTATTGCAAGCATATTTTGACATTGAGAGTGCGTGTTGAAGTATTGCGAGCATATTTTGACATTGAGAGTGCGTGTTGAAGTATTGCGAGCATATTTTGACATTGAAAGCGCATGTTGAAGTATTGCGAGCATATTTTGACATTGAAAGCGCATGTTGAAGTATTGCGAGCATATTTTGACATTGAAAGCGCATGTTGAAGTTATTGCGAGCACATTTTGACATTGAAAGCGCATGTTGAAGTATTGCGAGCATATTTTGACACTGAGAGCGCGTGTTGAAGTATTGTGAGCGTATTTTGACATTGAGCGCGCGTGTGGAAGTATTGCGAGCATATTTTGACATTGAGAGCGCGTGTTGAAGTATTGCGAGCATATTTTGACATTGAGAGCGCGTGTTGAAATATTGCGAGCATATTTTGACATTGAGAGCGCGTGTTGAAGTATTGTGAGCGTATTTTGACATTTAGAGCGCGTGTTGAAGTATTGCAAGCATATTTTGACATTGAGAGTGCGTGTTGAAGTATTGCGAGCATATTTTGACATTGAGAGTGCGTGTTGAAGTATTGCGAGCATATTTTAACATTGAAAGCGCATGTTGAAGTATTGCGAGCATATTTTGACATTGAAAGCGCATGTTGAAGTATTGTGAGCGTATTTTGACATTGAGCGCGCGTGTGGAAGTATTGCGAGCATATTTTGACATTGAGAGCACGTGTTGAAGTATTGTGAGCGTATTTTGACATTGAGAGCGCGTGTTGAAGTATTGCGAGCATATTTTGACATTGAGAACGCGTGTTGATGTATTTCGAGCATATTTTGACATTGAAAGCGCATGTTGAAGTTATTGCGAGTACATTTTGACATTGAAAGCGCATGTTGAAGTATTGCGAGCATATTTTGACACTGAGAGAGCGTGTTGAAGTATTGTGAGTGTATTTTGACATTGAGCGCGCGTGTGGAAGTATTGCGAGCATATTTTGACATTGAGAGCGCGTGTTGAAGTATTGCGAGCATATTTTGACATTGAGAACGCGTGTTGACGTATTTCGAGCATATTTTGACATTGAAAGCGCATGTTGAAGTTATTGCGAGCACATTTTGACATTGAAAGCGCATGTTGAAGTTATTGCGAGCACATTTTGACATTGAAAGCGCATGTTGAAGTATTGCGAGCATATTTTGACACTGAGAGCGCGCGTTGAAGTATTGTGAGCGTATTTTGACATTGAGCGCGCGTGTGTAAGTATTGCGAGCATATTTTGACATTGAGAGCACGTGTTGA
Organism: Gymnothorax reevesii; assembly: GCA_029721435.1. Lineage (NCBI taxonomy): Eukaryota > Metazoa > Chordata > Actinopteri > Anguilliformes > Muraenidae > Gymnothorax > Gymnothorax reevesii. The sequence goes on from CM056578.1 coordinate 126,154,057, forward strand.
AGTATTGTGAGCGTATTTTGACTTTGAGAACGCGTGTTGAAGTATTGCGAGCATATTTTGACATTGAGAGCGCGTGTTGAAGTATTGCGAACATATTTTGACATTGAGAACGCGTGTTGACGTATTTCGAGCATATTTTGACACTGAGAGCACGTGTAGAAGTTGCAAGCGAGCGCTTTTTAAAATTGAGGGCTCATAATATTGAAATTGCGCGTATTTTGAGGTTGCAAGCAGCTAGAGAGGGTCTTGCGCGCTCAGTTTTTATGCGCTTGAGTTTTGAAACTAATTTAATGCCATAATTAAAGGTCTGGATGTTTTTTAGTGGGATGAAAAAGAGCTGCATTTGTTCTTGAGTTTGACTGGTGTACCTCTTTACTGGTGATGTGTGACTTTTAGTAAACCTCTTCTGAAAAGTGTTCTGACGAATCGTTCTTTTTTTCCCCCTCTGCCTTTGTGACCGAACTCTTCATCCCCATTTTAACTTTTCCCCCCTTTCCCCAACCTCTCCTTCACCGGCCTGCATGTGTCCTACTCTTCTTTCATCCCTTTATCTCTGCCCTTTGCACATCTCCTTTCTCCTGTTCACACGTTCCACCTGCTGGTGCAGAGTTATAAGAGGGCTATAGGAGAGGTCAGTATTCCTGTGTGTATGCGTGATTGTGCACTCGTGGTTGTTCACGTGATTGTGCGCTCGTGGCTGTTCGCGTGATTGTGCGCTCGTGGCTGTTCACGTGATTGTGCGGGCGTGGTGGTATGTGCGCTGTACACGTCCGTAAATGTGTGGTCCGTAAGGGTGCTGTGCTCTGAGTTCCAGACTCACAATTCTTGTTTATTTGTGATTTTTCTTTCTCAATATTTGCTGTGAAATTTTCATGAGTATTTATCCTCTCTGAGGGGTTGTTGTTATTTGTTTTTGATTTACTCAGCTTCTGTAAATCCTGTGTTCGTCTATGTTAGAGACATCAGCAGTCTTCGCCTAATTTGATCTCTTCCCCCCAAACCCCCCCACCCCCCGCCTCTAGGACCACGGTCATGGTCACGCTCTTTACTCTAAGGAGCGCCCAGACGAGCCCCCAAGACCCCCAGCTAAGGCCAATGACTACTCCTCCTCCTCTGACAGCAGCGAGAGCAGCGAAGAGAGTGAGAGCGGAGAGGGAGCCGAAGAGGACCAGAGTCCCTCTGACCGGTGAGAGAGGGGGAGGGGGGGAGAGAGGGGGGGGGGAGGAAAGAGGGGGGAGAGAGAGGGAGAAGGGATTCACTACCATGAATCATTAGTAAATAGGTTATAGTCCACAGCACTAACCCTGCTGGGATTCACTAGCCTGATTTTGTGGTGAATAGGGTATACTCCACAGTACTAACCCTGCTGGATTCACTACCATGAATCATTAGTAAATAGGTTATAGTCCACAGCACTAACCCTGCTGGGATTCACTAGCCTGATTTTGTGGTGAATAGGGTATACTCCACAGTACTAACCCTGCTGGATTCACTAGCCTGATTCAGTGGTGAATAGGGTATTGTCCACAGCACTAACCCTGCTGGGATTCACTAGCCTGAATTATTGGTAAATAGGGTATAGTCCACAATATTAACCCTGCTGGGATTCACTTGCCCGATTCAGTGGTGAATAGGGTATTGTCCACAGTACTAACACTGCGGGGATTCACTAGCCTGATTCAGCGGTGAATGGGGTATATTCCATAGTACTCGCCCTGCTGGGATTCACTAGCGTGATTCCGAGGTGAATATGGTATAGTCCACAGTACTAACCCTGCTGGGATTCACTGGCCTGATCATTGGTGAGAGGGGGGGGAGAGAGAGGGTGGGGAGAGTGGGTGGGGGGAGTGAGAGAGGGGGAGATAGAGAGGGAGAGAGAGAGGGGGAGAGAGAGGGTGGGGGGAGAGAGGGGGAGGGGGGGAGAGAGAGAGAGAGAGCAGGGGGAGAGAGAGAGTCGCACATTGCCCTGTGTGCGGTGAGAGTCGGGGGTAACACTGCCCTGTGTGCGGTGAGAGTCGGGGTTAACATTGCCCTGTGTGCGGTGAGAGTCGGGGGTAACACTGCCCTGTGTGCATTGAGAGTCGGGGGTAACACTGCCCTCTGTGCGGTGAGAGTCAGTGGTGAAGGTTGGGGTAACAGGACTGTTCGACCGTTGAGAGAGAGTCGGGGTAACAGACCTTTGTGTTCCCCTCTGTCTGTAGTCCCGGAGAAGCCGACACGGACTCTGTGAGCACCATGGTGGTTCATGAAGAGGAAGGAGAGGGCGACGATGAGCAGCAGGCTGGGGGCTACGGAGACCAAACCATGCTGGTGCAGAGGGTGAGCGGAGAGTGAGTGAGACACAGCGCTAATGCCGGTGCAGAGGGTGAACGGAGAGTGAGTGAGACGCAGCGCTGATGCTGGTGCAGAGGATGAGCGGAGAGTGAGTGAGACACAGCGCTGATGCCGGTGCAGAGGGTGAGCGGAGAGTGAGTGAGACTCAGTGCTGATGCCGGTGCAGAGGGTGAGCGGAGAGTGCGTGAGACACAGCGCTAATGCCGGTGCAGAGGGTGAGCGGAGAGTGAGTGAGACTCAGAGCTGATGCCGGTGCAGAGGGTGAGCGGAGAGTGAGTGACACGCAGTGCTGATGCTGGTGCAGAGGGTGAGCGGAGAGTGAGTGACACGCAGTGCTGATGCTGGTGCAGAGGGTGAGCGGAGAGTGAGTGAGACGCAGAGCTGATACTGGTGCAGAGGGTGAACGGAGAGTGAGTGAGACACAGCACTGATGCTGGTGCAGAGGGTGAGCGGAGAGTGAGTGAGACACAGTGCTGATGCTGGTGCAGAGGGTGAGCGGAGAGTGAGTGAGACACAGCGCTAATGCCGGTGCAGAGGGTGAGCGGAGAGTGAGTGAGACTCAGAGCTGATGCCGGTGCAGAGGGTGAGCGGAGAGTGAGTGAGACTCAGAGCTGATGCCGGTGCAGAGGGTGAGCGGAGAGTGAGTGAGACTCAGAGCTGATGCTGGTGCAGAGGGTGAGCGGAGAGTGAGTGAGACGCAGAGCTGATACTGGTGCAGAGGGTGAGCGGAGAGTGAGTGAGACGCAGAGCTGATGCCGGTGCAGAGGGTGAGCGGAGAGTGAGTGAGACTCAGAGCTGATGCTGGTGCAGAGGGTGAGCGGAGAGTGAGTGAGACTCAGAGCTGATGCCGGTGCAGAGGGTGAACGGAGAGTGAGTGAGACGCAGCACTGATGCTGGTGCAGAGGGTGAGCGGAGAGTGAGTGAGACACAGTGCTGATGCTGGTGCAGAGGGTGAGCGGAGAGTGAGTGAGACACAGCGCTAATGCCGGTGCAGAGGGTGAGCGGAGAGTGAGTGAGACTCAGAGCTGATGCCGGTGCAGAGGGTGAGCGGAGAGTGAGTGAGACTCAGAGCTGATGCCGGTGCAGAGGGTGAGCGGAGAGTGAGTGAGACTCAGAGCTGATGCTGGTGCAGAGGGTGAACGGAGAGTAAGTGACACGCAGCGCTGATACTGGTGCAGAGGGTGAGCGGAGAGTGAGTGAGACTCAGAGCTGATGCTGGTGCAGAGGGTGAGCGGAGAGTGAGTGAGACACAGTGCTGATACTGGTGCAGAGGGTGAGCGTAGAGTGAGCGAGACGCAGCACTGATACTGGTGCAGATGGTGAACGCAGAGTGAGTTAGACACAGTGCTGATACTGGTGCAGAGGGTGAGCGGAGAGTGAGTGAGACGCAGCGCTGATGCTGGTGCAGAGGGTGAGCGGAGAGTGAGTGAGACACAGCGCTAATGCCGGTGCAGAGGGTGAGCGGAGAGTGAGTGAGACTCAGAGCTGATGCCGGTGCAGAGGGTGAGCGGAGAGTAAAAGAGACGCAGCACTGATGCCGGTGCAGAGGGTGAGCGGAGAGTGAGTGACCAGAGTGCTGATGCTGGTGCAGAGGGTGAGAGGAGAGTGAGTGAGACACAGTGCTGATGCTGGTGCAGAGGGTGAGTGGAGAGTGAGTGAGACGCAGCGCTGATACTGGTGCAGGGGGTGAGCGGAGAGTGAGTGAGACACAACGCTGATACTGGTGCAGAGGGTTAGCGGAGAGTGAGTGAGATGCAGCACTGATGCTGGTGCAGAGGGTGAGCGGAGAGTGAGTGAGACACAGCGCTGATGCTGGTGCAGAGGGTGAGCGGAGAGTGAGTGAGACTCAGAGCTGATGCCGGTGCAGAGGGTGAGCGGAGAGTGAGTGAGACGCAGCGCTGATGCTGGTGCAGAGGGTGAGCGGAGAGTGAGTGAGACACAGCGCTGATACTGGTGCAGAGGGTGAGCGGAGAGTGAGTGAGACGCAGAGCTGATACTGGTGCAGAGGGTGAGCGGAGAGTGAGTGAGACGCAGCGCTGATGCCGGTGCAGAGGGTGAGCGGAGAGTGAGTGAGACGCAGCCTGATGCTGGTGCAGAGGGTGAGCGGAGAGTGAGTGAGACGCAGTGCTGATGCTGGTGCAGAGGGTGAGCGGAGAGTGAGTGAGACACAGCGCTGATACTGGTGCAGAGGGTGAGCGGAGAGTGAGTGAGACTCAGAGCTGATGCTGGTGCAGAGGGTGAGCGGAGAGTGAGTGAGACTCAGTGCTGATGCCGGTGCAGAGGGTGACCGGAGAGTGAGTGAGACACAGCGCTGATACTGGTGCAGAGGGTGAACGTCGAGTGAGTGAGACGCAGCACTGATGCCGGTGCAGAGGGTGAGCGGAGAGTGAGTGAGACTCAGAGCTGATGCTGGTGCAGAGGGTGAGCGGAGAGTGAGTGAGACTCAGAGCTGATGCTGGTGCAGAGGGTGAGCGGAGAGTGAGTGAGACTCAGTGCTGATGCCGGTGCAGAGGGTGAACGGAGAGTGAGTGAGACGCAGCGCTGATGCCGGTGCAGAAGGTGAGCGGAGAGTGAGTGAGATTCAGAGCTGATGCCGGTGCAGAGGGTGAGCGGAGAGTGAGTGAGACTCAGAGCTGATGCCGGTGCAGAGGGTGAGCGGAGAGTGAGTGAGACTCAGAGCTGATGCCGGTGCAGAGGGTGAGCGGAGAGTGAGTGAGACGCAGCGCTGATGCTGGTGCAGAGGGTCAGCGGAGAGTGAGTGAGACACAGCGCTGATGCTGGTGCAGAGGGTGAGCGGAGAGTGAGTGACACGCAGTGCTGATGCTGGTGCAGAGGGTGAGCGGAGAGTGAGTGACACGCAGTGCTGATGCTGGTGCAGAGGGTGAGCGGAGAGTGAGTGAGACGAAGCACTGATGCTGGTGCAGAGGGTGAGCGGAGAGTGAGTGAGACACAGCACTGATGCTGGTGCAGAGGGTGAGCGGAGAGTGAGTGAGACGCAGCACTGATGCTGGTGCAGAGGGTGAGCGGAGAGTGAGTGAGACGCTGCACTGATGCTGGTGCAGAGGGTGAGCGGAGAGTGAGTGAGACACAGCACTGATGCTGGTGCAGAGGGTGAACGGAGAGTAAGTGACACGCAGCGCTGATGCTGGTGCAGAGGGTGAGCGGAGAGTGAGTGAGACGCAGCGCTGATGCTGGTGCAGAGGGTGAGCGGAGAGTGAGTGACACGCAGCGCTGATGCTGGTGCAGAGGGTGAGCGGAGAGTGAGTGAGACACAGTGCTGATGCTGGTGCAGAGGGTGAGCGGAGAGTGAGTGAGACGCAGCGCTGATGCTGGTGCAGAGGGTGAGCGGAGAGTAAGTGACACGCAGTGCTGATGCTGGTGCAGAGGGTGAGCGGAGAGTGAGTGACACGCAGTGCTGATGCTGGTGCAGAGGGTGAGCGGAGAGTGAGTGAGACGCAGCACTGATGCCGGTGCAGAGGGTGAGCGTAGAGTGAGTGAGACTCAGAGCTGATGCCGGTGCAGAGGGTGAGCGGAGAGTGAGTGACACGCAGTGCTGATGCTGGTGCAGAGGGTGAGCGGAGAGTGAGTGAGACACAGCGCTGATACTGGTGCAGAGGGTGAGCGTAGAGTGAGTGAGACGCAGCGCTGATACTGGTGCAGAGGGTGAGCGGAGAGTGAGTGAGACACAGCGCTGATACTGGTGCAGAGGGTGAGCGGAGAGTGAGTGAGACTCAGAGCTGATGCCGGTGCAGAGGGTGAGCGGAGAGTGAGTGAGACTCAGTGCTGATGCCGGTGCAGAGGGTGAGCGGAGAGTGAGTGAGACACAGCGCTGATGCCGGTGCAGAGGGTGAGCGGAGAGTGAGTGAGACTCAGAGCTGATGCCGGTGCAGAGGGTGAGCGGAGAGTGAGTGAGACTCAGAGCTGATGCCGGTGCAGAGGGTGAACGGAGAGTGAGTGAGACACAGTGCTGAAGCCGGTGCAGAGGGTGAGCGGAGAGTGAGTGAGACTCAGAGCTGATGCCGGTGCAGAGGGTGAGCGGAGAGTGAGTGAGACACAGAGCTGATGCCGGTGCAGAGCGTGAGCGGAGAGTGAGTGAGACTCAGAGCTGATGCCGCGGCAGAGGGTGAGCGGAGAGTGAGTGAGACTCAGAGCTGATGCCGGTGCAGAGGGTGAGCGGAGAGTGAGTGAGACGCAGTGCTGATGCCGGTGCAGAGGGTGAGCGGAGAGTGAGTGAGACGCAGCGCTGATGCTGGTGCAGAGGGTCAGCGGAGAGTGAGTGAGACACAGCGCTGATGCTGGTGCAGAGGGTGAGCGGAGAGTGAGTGACACGCAGTGCTGATGCTGGTGCAGAGGGTGAGCGGAGAGTGAGTGACACGCAGTGCTGATGCTGGTTCAGAGGGTGAGCGGAGAGTGAGTGAGACGCAGCACTGATGCTGGTGCAGAGGGTGAGCGGAGAGTGAGTGAGACACAGCACTGATGCTGGTGCAGAGGGTGAGCGGAGAGTGAGTGACACGCAGTGCTGATGCTGGTGCAGAGGGTGAGCGGAGAGTGAGTGAGACGCAGCACTGATGCTGGTGCAGAGGGTGAGCGGAGAGTGAGTGAGACACAGCACTGATGCTGGTGCAGAGGGTGAGCGGAGAGTGAGTGACACGCAGTGCTGATGCTGGTGCAGAGGGTGAGCGGAGAGTGAGTGAGACGCAGCGCTGATGCTGGTGCAGAGGGTGAGCGGAGAGTGAGTGAGACACAGCACTGATGCTGGTGCAGAGGGTGAGCGGAGAGTGAGTGACACGCAGTGCTGATGCTGGTGCAGAGGGTGAGCGGAGAGTGAGTGAGATTCAGCGCTGATGCTGGTGCTGAGGGTGAGCGAAGAGTAAGTGACACGCAGTGCTGATGCTGGTGCAGAGGGTGAGCGGAGAGTGAGTGACATGCAGTGCTGATGCTGGTGCAGAGGGTGAGCGGAGAGTGAGTGAGACGCAGCACTGATGCCGGTGCAGAGGGTGAGCGTAGAGTGAGTGAGACTCAGAGCTGATGCCGGTGCAGAGGGTGAGCGGAGAGTGAGTGACACGCAGTGCTGATGCTGGTGCAGAGGGTGAGCGGAGAGTGAGTGAGACACAGCGCTGATACTGGTGCAGAGGGTGAGCGTAGAGTGAGTGAGACGCAGCGCTGATACTGGTGCAGAGGGTGAGCGGAGAGTGAGTGAGACACAGCGCTGATACTGGTGCAGAGGGTGAGCGGAGAGTGAGTGAGACTCAGAGCTGATGCCGGTGCAGAGGGTGAGCGGAGAGTGAGTGAGACTCAGTGCTGATGCCGGTGCAGAGGGTGAGCGGAGAGTGAGTGAGACACAGCGCTGATGCCGGTGCAGAGGGTGAGCGGAGAGTGAGTGAGACTCAGAGCTGATGCCGGTGCAGAGGGTGAGCGGAGAGTGAGTGAGACTCAGAGCTGATGCCGGTGCAGAGGGTGAACGGAGAGTGAGTGAGACACAGTGCTGATGCCGGTGCAGAGGGTGAGCGGAGAGTGAGTGAGACTCAGAGCTGATGCCGGTGCAGAGGGTGAGCGGAGAGTGAGTGAGACTCAGAGCTGATGCCGGTGCAGAGGGTGAACGGAGAGTGAGTGAGACACAGTGCTGATGCCGGTGCAGAGGGTGAACGGAGAGTGAGTGAGACACAGTGCTGATGCCGGTGCAGAGGGTGAGCGGAGAGTGAGTGACACGCAGTGCTGATGCTGGTGCAGAGGGTGAGCGGAGAGTGAGTGAGACGCAGCGCTGATGCCAGTGCAGAGGGTGAGCGGAGAGTGAGTGAGACTCAGAGCTGATACTGGTGCAGAGGGTGAACGGAGAGTAAGTGACACACAGCGCTGATACTGGTGCAGAGGGTGAACGGAGAGTGAGTGAGACACAGCGCTAATGCTGGTGCAGAGGGTGAACGGAGAGTAAGTGACACGCAGCGCTGATGCTGGTGCAGAGGGTGAGCGGAGAGTGAGTGAGACTCAGAGCTGATGCCGGTGCAGAGGGTGAGCGGAGAGTGAGTGAGACTCAGAGCTGATGCTGGTGCAGAGGGTGAGCGGAGAGTGAGTGAGACTCAGAGCTGATGCCGGTGCAGAGGGTGAGCGGAGAGTGAGTGAGACTCAGAGCTGATGCTGGTGCAGAGGGTGAGCGGAGAGTGAGTGAGAGACAGCGCTGATGCTGATGCAGAGGGTGAGCGGAGAGTGAGTGAGACTCTGAGCTGATACTGGTGCAGAGGGTGACTGGAGAGTGAGTGAGACGCAGCGCTAATGCCGGTGCAGAGGGTGAGCAGAGAGTGAGTGAGACACAGCGCTGATGCCGGTGCAGAGGGTGAGCGTAGAGTGAGTGAGACACAGTGCTGATGCTGGTGCAGAGGGTGAGCGGAGAGTGAGTGAGACGCAGCGCTGATACTGGTGCAGAGGGTGAGCGGAGAGTGAGTGAGACGCAGCGCTGATGCTGGTGCAGAGGGTGAGCGGAGAGTGAGTGAGACGCAGCACTGATGCTGGTGCAGAGGGTTAGCGGAGAGTGAGTGAGACGCAGCGCTAATGCCGGTGCAGAGGGTGAGCGGAGAGTGAGTGAGACGCAGCGCTAATGCCGGTGCAGAGGGTGAGCGGAGAGTGAGTGAGACTCAGAGCTGATGCCGGTGCAGAGGGTGAGCGGAGAGTGAGTGACACGCAGCGCTGATGCTGGTGCAGAGGGTGAGCGGAGAGTAAGTGACACGCAGCGCTGATGCTGGTGCAGAGGGTGAGCGGAGAGTGAGTGACACGCAGCGCTGATGCCGGTGCAGAGGGTGAGCGGAGAGTGAGTGACACGCAGCGCTGATGCTGGTGCAGAGGGTGAGCGGAGAGTAAGTGACACGCAGCGCTGATGCCGGTGCAGAGGGTGAGCGGAGAGTGAGTGAGACGCAGCACTGATGCTGGTGCAGAGGGTGAGCGGAGAGTGAGTGAGACGCAGCGCTAATGCCGGTGCAGAGGGTGAGCGGAGAGTGAGTGAGACACAGTGCTGATGCCGGTGCAGAGGGTGAGCGAAGAGTGAGTGAGACTCAGAGCTGATGCTGGTGCAGAGGGTCAGCGGAGAGTAAGTGACACGCAGCGCTGATGCTGGTGCAGAGGGTGAGCGGAGAGTAAGTGACACGCAGCGCTGATGCTGGTGCAGAGGGTGAGCGGAGAGTGAGTGTGACTATCTGAGTGGGATTCGTTCACCTGATTTCGTGGAGAATAGGGTATAGTCCACAGTACTAACTCTGCTGGGATTCACTACCATGAATCATTAGTAAATAGGTTTTAGTCCGCAGCACTAACCCTGCTGGGATTCACTAGCCTGATTTTGTGGTGAATAGGGTATACTCCACAGTACTAACCCTGCTGGATTCACTAGCCTGATTCAGTGGTGAATAGGGTATTGTCCACAGCACTAACCCTGCTGGGATTCACTAGCCTGATTTATTGGTAAATAGGGTATAGTCCACAATATTAACCCTGCTGGGATTCACTTGCCCGATTCAGTGGTGAATAGGGTATTGTCCACAGTACTAACACTGCTGGGATTCACTAGCCTGATTCAGCGGTGAATGGGGTATATTCCATAGTACTCGCCCTGCTGGGATTCACTAGCGTGATTCCGAGGTGAATATGGTATAGTCCACAATACTAACCCTGCTGGGATTCACTGGCCTGATCATTGGTGAATGGGGTGTTGTCCACAGTACTAACCCTGCTGGGATTCACTAGCCTGAATCATTGGTAAATAGGGTATAGTCCACAGCACTAACCCTGCTGGGATTCACTAGCCTGATTTAGTGGTAAATAGGGTATAGTCCACAGCACTAACCCTGCTGGGATTCACTAGTCCTGATTCAGTGGTGAATAGGGTTTAGTCCACAGTACTTGCCCTGCTGGGATTCACTAGCCTGATTCAGTGGTGAATATGGTGTAGTCCACAATACTAACCCTGCTGGGATTCACTAGCCTGATTCAGTGGTGAATAGGATATTGTCCACAGTACTCACCCTGCTGAAATTCACTAGCCTAATTCCGTGGTGAATAGGGTATAGTGCACAGTACTAGCCCTGCTGGGATTTACTAGCCTGATCATTGGTGAATAGGGTGTTGTCCACAGTAGTAAACCTGCTGGGATTCACTAGCCTGATTCAGTGGTGAATAGGGTATATTTCATAGTACTCGCCTTGCTGGGATTCACTAGCGTGATTCGGAGGTGAATATGGTATAGTCCACACCACTAACCCTGCCTGGATTCACTAGCCTGATTCTGTGGTGAATAGGGTATAGTCCCCAGTCCTAACCCTGCTGGGATTCACTTGCCTGGTTCAGTGGTGAATAGGGTATTGTCCACAGCACTAACCCTGCCTGGAACCACTTACCTGATTCAGTGGAGAATAGGGTATAGTCCATGGTACTCACCCTGCTGGGATTCACTAGCCTGATTCAGTGGTGAATAGGGTATTGTCCTCAGTACTAACACTGCTGGGATTCACTAGCCTGATTTAGTGGTGACTAGGGTATAGTCCACGGTACTAACCCTGCCTGGATTCACAAGCCTAATTTTGTGGTGAATAGGGTATAGTCCACTGTCCTAACCCTGCTGGGATTCACTTGCCTGATTCACTGGTGAATAGGATATAGTCCACAGCACTTACCCTGCCTGGAATCACTTCCCCGATTCTGTGGTGAATAGGGTATATTCCATAGTACTAGCCTTGCTTGGATTCACTAGCCTGATTCAGTGGTGAATAGGGTATAGTCCACAGCACTTACCCTGCCTGGAATCACTTCCTCGATTCTGTGGTGAATAGGGTATATTCCATAGTACTAGCCTTGCTTGGATTCACTAGCCTGATTCAGTGGTGAATAGGGTATAGTCGACAGTACTAACCCTGCTGGGATTCACTAGCCTGATTCAGTGGTGAATAGGGTATAGTCCACAGCACTTACCCTGCCTGGAATCACTTCCCCGATTCTGTGGTGAATAGGGTATATTCCATAGTACTAGCCTTGCTTGGATTCACTAGCCTGATTCAGTGGTGATTTGGATATAGTCCACAGTACTAGCCTTGCTTGGATTCACTAGCCTGATTCAGTGGTGATTTGGATATAGTCCACAGTACTAACACTGCTGGGATTCACTAGCCTGATTCAGCGGTGAATGGGGTATATTCCATAGTACTCGCCCTGCTGGGATTCACTAGCGTGATTCAGAGGTGAATATGGTATAGTCCACAACAGTTACCCTGCTGGGATTCACTAACCTGATACAGTGGTGAATGGGTATAGTCCACAGTACAAACACTGCTGGGATTCACTAGCTTGATTCAGTGGTGATTAGGATATAGTCCACAGTACTAACCCTGCTGGAATTCACTAGCCTGATTCAATGGTGAATCGGGTATAGTCCACAGTACAAGTCCTGCTGGGATTCACTAGCCTGTTTCAGTGGTGAATAGGGTATAGTGCACAGTACTAATACTGCTAGGATTCACTAGCCTGATTTTGTGGTGAGTAGGGTATAGTCCACCGTGTTAACCCTGCTTAGATTCATTTCATTTTTGAGTTGAGTTGCACTTTAGACTGAAATGCTGTCCATGTAGGGATTCTCTTTCCTGATTGTGATGAGCTCTGTCGGACTGCTAATTTAGCCCTGTAGGGACTTGCTAGCCTGATTTAGTCTTGAAAAGAGTAGCGCTCTGGACTAAATACTTGTCCTGTGGTCTTTCAGTTACCAGGTTCATTGGTGAATTGGGTAGTGGTCTTGGCTGCAGTTCTTGCCTTGTTGGGGTTAGATAGGAAGCGCTGCTCCTGGAAAGCCATGGTCCTGTAGGTTTTGGATGTCTCCGTTTTGGCACATTCTGATTCAGTTGGTTTTATTTTGGCATGGGCTGGGTAATGAGATGGATGCTTGACAACAAGGCTGTTGTATAAATCAGGTGTGTTTGTGAAGAGAGGGCTGTGGCTTTCGCCGAGCCGGGCGCCCTCTTCCAGCTGTTGGGCTCACCTTCCTGACTTGAGGGTCAGATGATCGAAGGTGGATGAAGCGGCTGTTGTAATTCAGCTGTGGAGGTGAGAGCGTGGGCCGCTGCCATTGATCCTGGGTGTGTCAGAAACGGAGTCACTGACTGTGGTGTCAGTGTTATTATGGAGAGTGCTGCTGTCTGTGTGGTTGACTGTGTTGTTTTGTTATAGACCCCAGAGAAGCGCAGCCACAACAGTTACACAAACCTGCCGGACGTGGTGCAGCCCTCTCACTCTCCAACCGAAACCAGCTCTCACTCTTCGCCAGGGAAGGATGGCGCTTGTGATGTGAGTGTTTCAATGAGTTCGTCCAGCTGCATGACTGAACCTCCTCAAGGGGGCGCAAGCAGATTTGCCCACAGCTGGGAGATTAGACTTGGGTGCCTATTGGTGAAGGGACTGTCACTTGTTGGGGGTATAATCTAGGGGTGTCAACATCTACACGTGTAAACGGTTACACAGATAACAAATCATAACCATATAGAAAAATCAGTAACCGTGTACACGTCATTTTTTCCTCCTCTTCCTCCTCCTTGTTCATTTCTCACCAATACATGTAGTCGCCTATTTTTAGGGGTGATAATGTTGCCTGAAAGCTTCAGATAATAACATTAACTAACTATACACTTAAATGTTCCCACTAGTGCAGTTATCCGCATACAGATGCATGGGGCGCAATGTTACAGTGATAATAAAAAAATTTAAAAAAAAACCCACAGCCCAGTGTCGCGCCTGTTCAAGAATAGGCTGCGGAGGACTTGAGAAGAGTGCGGCGCTCATCCTCTTCTCCATGTGCAAAAGTCGTGTAGCTGAAAACAAAAACTGTTAATGGCTTGTTATTTTAGCCTATACTGTTGCGTGTTGTTGTACGTTATATTGTTGGTTGGTGTTCTGTCGGCTTTTCACGACCTGATCACACATCCTCGCGTCTAAAGAGGAGGAAGAAAACATATTTTTTTCGCCAATTTTAGTGAATAATTGTGAGTCCCGCTCTACTTTTTTAACTTTGTGGATATAAAGGTGAAGTTTTTTCTCTCACTTCAGCTTATTTCGGCTTCTTTTTGAGTTGCTTTCTCTCGCCAATTCCACATTACTTTTACTATGAGACGCATATTAAAATTTAGACGCAGCTCGCGTTGCGAGAGAGGAATGCAGTTTGCACTTTACGTTTAAAAAAAAATGAACAGAAGTGAGCAATAGTTAAAAAAGTGATTAAAATAGAAGGTTAAACATTTTTTAGCTTTCACTTGTACGTTTTCATATCTGTCAAAATGATAGAGGATTTTATTTTCAACTCATTTTACTTTCTGTGGTTATATAGCGCAACTGCAATAGAAAAAGCTCATAAATCTCTGAACGTGTAACCGGTGACTCGTCGGTTAGAAGTTCCATGTACACGTGTAGAAAAAATTGTAAACGTTGACACCCCTAGTATAATCCCAAAAGTCCCAATAGCTACAGAACTAACTTTCAGAACACTTGAGGTCAACACAATCTGCTGTCTGCTGTGCCGGCAGTTAATACCGCGGTTGTTATGGTGGACGGGTATTTGGGAATGAGTGTCAGGTTTCTTTTCTGGGTCAGAACTTCTGAACTCTTCAATACTTCTCACCTAAATGTATATATGGCTACATTTTGTATTTGCGCCTTTTGTACTTCAGTCCGTCGTCCCGTCCGTCTGTCCTTCCTTCCTCCGCTCTAATTTTCCAGGCCAGATATTGACTGTCCCAGGCGGGGGATCTGAGTATTTTGCTTGTGTTAAGCACATGACTGAGTTTGTCACTGCGCTCTGAAATGGGTGTCGTCAGCCACCAGGTGGAAAAACAAAACTTCTCAAGAAGGTGAAATAAACTTGCCATCCAAAAAAAGACAAACTTAATTTTTCCTCCTAAGAGAGGTAAGTCGAGCAGGAGTACAGAGCTGACATGAAGGCGATCTTGTGATGCTGTGAGAGGAAATGGGCCTCCACTGCGGCCTTTTGTCAGTCCCAACAAAGAGGACGGGCGAGAGAAAGTCTCACCGAAGTTATACTCGTCTTTCGTAGTGGCGAATAGAACCTCTCTCAAGTGCTGGGAGAAACTTGGGAAATTAGATTTTTATTTTTCTTCCTTCACATTTCGTCAGAGTCTCATCGGATGCATGATCGCCTCTGCTGTCGCCCCTTCATGAGTTACAGCCCACTTTCCTGCGGAAAACTCATGGGACAATAAGGAGGGCCAGTAAGACCAAATGTCCCTTCATGAACAGCCCTTTCTGATAGTTCAGGGATGGTAGACTTTAGTGGCCTGTCCACAACAGTTTTGTCCCTGTAAGAGTTGGGCCCCTGGTCCTGAGGCTCTGGGGATTATTTCGGTATTTTCCCTCAACTATTTTCCCCCTGATTCACAAAGGACCTTCCTTCCTAAGCAAGAAAATCATTTGTGAAATAGGGTGTCATGCATATTTAGAGCACATAACTACTGTCATTACAACCTTCCTCACCTGTTGTTTAGTCTCCCTGTTCTGCAGAGAACTGTTTCTGCCATTGCAGTCTCGGGCCTCTATCCATAACCAACCCTGAAGAAATGGGTGTTTCTAAGCTTCTGTATATCTGCATTATTTCAAAGATGCGTTGTGCAAGGGCAGCTCTGTTTAATTTATGCAATTGTTGTGCTTTGTTTCTGTGACATGATCCAGCTGAATATTTTGTGTGTCCCATCCTCCGTGGGAGCAGTGCTGACCTTACTCACTCCTTACTCACTCCCTACTCGCCCTCTCCCAGTATCAGTCCAGGGGACTCGTCAAAGCTTCGGGTAAATCATCCTTCACCACCTTCGTTGATCTTGGGATGTACCAAACACCAGGGGGCGCCGGAGAGTCCATTAATGCAGGTGGTGGGTAAAAATTGATGTGCATAATTTTTTTTCATTTTCAGGATGAAATCTTTCTAAATGTGTACACAAACAGATCACAGACAGCGGGAGTTTTGAAATAAGACCAACCATTTTTATAATTGTTTTTTAATATGTCTAAGCAATGTGTGCTGTACATCACCATGATTTGCGTTAATATTCTTAATGGATAAATTGTCCAAATATAATCATTAATCAGGAGATTTTTCTCGTTTGTTTCAAGATGGGTGAAGCATGAGCATTATTTCCATAAAAATAAAAAATTGTTGATTTTGATTTTACTTCATCCATGACTGTAGTATGGCCAAGGACCCATTCTGTTGCATACCTAGCAACATGTGACGGCGTCGGCCGCAGAAACAATATTGGAAAGTGACTATTTGGCTTCTTTGCTTTTCTGCTAATTTCAGCTCATTGAGCAAGCAGATACGCATCGTTGGCTTGTCAGCAGTCGGCACCAGAGCTTTTCAGAAAAGCACTGTATTGTTAAAATCCACCCCAACTTTTTTATACCCTCGACCCATAAGGGGCAGGGGTATTTAGTATATACCAAATAATTTCGTTTGTCCGTCTGCACCAGTTTGTCCAACCGATTTTCTCAAAAACCACTCATCGAGGGCTGCCGGGTGGCTCACACGGTCAAGGCACTGCGCTGCAGTGCAGAGGTGATCACCACGTCGCGGGTTCGAGCCTCGGCGTACCCACCGGCAGGGGTCGGCAGCTTTTTCAGAGTAGCGCACAATTGGCTATCACGCTACAGGGTTACAAATTGGGAAGGGCCTGCTGGATTTGGGTATTCGATAACAGCTTTGTTCGTTGCTCCAGCGCCTCCTGTTGGCCGGACGGGCGCTCGTCAGGAAGACTCCGGCTTGGTTCATGTCCGGGTATCCTCCGCCCTCGCTCTGAACTTGCGAAGATTCTACCAGCGAGTGTATAAGAATCAGTGGCTGACAGGCACGTGCTTCGGAGGAGAGCCGTGAACTGTCTTCACTATCCTGAGTTGGCAGCAAGGGGTCGCATACGAGCAAGCTTTGTACATAGTTCCCCAATTGGGCATTCCAAATTCGGGTGGGATTGGAGATGCCAAATTAAAAAAAAAAAAAAAAAAAAACCACTCATCAGATTGTTTTCAAATTGCAGTCATTCATTCTACACTTCATGGGGAGATAAAGTGCCAAGTTTCATGAAAATGTGATGATTTTTTCAAAAATTACTTTTGTTTCCATATTTTAGACTTGGAAAATTTACCTCTGCAAATGTTGTCTGACCAATTTCTCAAACTGCCTATCGGATTGTTCTCAGATTTCAGCCATGCATTCTATACTTCATGCCAGGGAGCAGTGCCAATTTATATGAAAATATGCCATAATCTCCTCCGTGCGCAAGGGTCGGGGTATTAGTGAGCTGTGCTCAGTTTTTCACTTGTTTTTATTCCCACTTGCACACACTTGCAAGATTGCATCTACAGTTTTCTGACTGATCCAGTGCATTCTGCCCAGTGTTCATTTGTAAGAATGCCTTATATAAACTCCCTCCCTAACAGGATTTGTAAACTGTCTCCCTGTCTGCGAGATTAACAGTGTTAGGATTAAGTTGATCAGTGTCTTGAAACTCAAACTGTGCATCAGTATCTTAGAGGCTCGTTCTTGCTCCTCTGCCTGGTTTTGCTCAGGCTTGGGCTCCAGGTTTGAGCAGCTGAAGCTGGAGGTGAGAAAAGGCTCCATGGTGAACGTGAATCCAACCAACACCCGTCCCCACAGCGACACCCCCGAGATCCGCAAATACAAGAAGAGATTCAACTCTGAGATCCTGTGTGCTGCGCTGTGGGGTGAGAAAGGCGGGGCGGAGACAGTATGGTGACTGGCGTTATGGATTTAGGAAACGGATTGATGTTAACAATGTGGTTGGAAGAAAGTTTAGGAGTGTTTTCAGAGCATAAAGAACAGGTGTTTGGATTGAGAATGATAAATTGTGTAGGAATACTGTGAATGATGGATATTGGTGCATTTTTGGACCTTTTAGAATGAGTTAGAGACCAAGAGTGAGTGAGAGTGCATGCCTGAGAGGGCATGTGTGCGGACCTGAACTGATTCCTCATTTTTATTGCTCTCCAGGGGTGAATCTTCTGGTCGGCACTGAAAATGGCCTCAAGCTGCTGGACCGCAGTGGCCAAGGGAAGGTGTACCCCCTCATCAACTCCCGCAGGTTCCAGCAGATGGACGTCCTGGAGGGTCTCAACCTGCTCATCACCATATCAGGTCATTAGCTTCAACATATATACTCCAACCTTCAACCAGGTCATGTCAGGTCATTAGCAACATGTCAGGTCATTAGCATCATCATATCTACTTCAAACTTCAACATACCTGGTCATGTCACGTCATTAACAACATATCGGGTCAATAGTATCACTTAATCAGCGGAATGAAAACCAACTCAAACTCCATATCTGGAACCAGATCCAACGACCAATTGGGAGTTGCAGTTATGCCTGTTGAGAGATTTGCCCCATGGGATGCAGTCAGGTCTCTCTCGGCAGTTGAATGTTGAAGCCCTTACCCATGCCAAGTGTGATGTCATTCTGCTAATCTCCGAAGAGAATAGAACTGATGCCATCTTACACCCAGAAACTCACTCTGAGTGTGAGGGCAAGTTACAAAGTGAAAGCTTTGACCTTATTTGCTTTGTCCTCCGTAAGAAGCGGTATTGCTTACTGTGTGAAGCAGTGCATCAGAATAACCGTCCTACGGTCTCCAGAGGGTCCTCAATCAGGTTAATTTTTTTTTAAGCAATGGGTGCTCACTTTTTATAATAATAATAATAATAATAATAATGCATCAGTTTTATATAGCGCTTTTCTGGGCACTCAAAGATGCTTCACAATGGATACATTATTCATTCACTCACGCATTCACGCTGTGATAGTGGTAAACTACGCTTGAAATACAGTATAGATATGATAAGTATGTACAACGTACGTATATCAAAGAGTTGAATCCTAGAAGAGGAGGCTGATGCTTTTAACTTTGAAAGTGCCTGATGAAGTGACTTCTGTAGGCTGCTGTTAACTGTATCTCGGTCAGAAGTCATGTAATAAAATGTGATATTTTTGCCTATTTTTCATTGTTTATTATGTGGAGATATTGCTATATGAGTTTTGGATATGTAATTGCAATAATAGGTAAGAAAATGGGATAATTCTAATGAGTTTTTTTGGAGAGTTTCAACTGATATGACATCTGCTAAAAGGGGCGCCTTTCGCTGTCTCTCATTGTTAACACTTTGTAAGAGACGAAAAAGTCAAACTATGATCTTTCAGCCTGTATCGCTCATTCTAACTCACAACTGGAAGAGCTTTGGGAAAGTTTACGAAAAAGTGGGCTGGAATGATGGGAAACGGGACATGTCCTCTCGTTGCCTTCATACTTGTTAAAAACTAAAAGTGGGTAGACTGTACTCCTGAGGCGGGGGCTCATTAGCGTGCTGCGAACACCTAAATACCACAGTTGCTTGTGCCACAGTTCGGGACGTCCCCTCCTTTTTTTTATTTTATTCATTGCGATCATTAAAACCATCAAAAATTGCAAAACCCCCAGGTAGTAATAACATCCACACTAAATACCTGAAGCTATATGCTGGACCCAATGTTGCCTTTCCATTTGTCTGGAGACTTTGTTACATCAAGATGGAAAATCAGCAACATTGCTGTTCTGAAGACCAAAAAAAGTAGCCAAGGCCCCAATGAACTACAGACCAGTCTCTCTGTAATCCCACATCTGTGCGCTTCTTGACTGGCTGATACACAGTATCATTGATGTAGTCAAGGCAAATCTTCCTTGCACACAAACTGTTTTCCACTGAGGCATGTTAACCACTGAGCATATTTTCAGACTTGTTAATGACATAGTCAGCCTTGTAGAAAAAGTAGAAATTCGTAGCAGAACTCCACGACTCAACTGGTGCTTACTGTGCTGTCTGGCTTCAAGGTTTATACCTCAAGCTGCTTAAGATCTTGCCTGATGTCAAGCCTGTAAAATTCAATGTGCTGCTTATCCAAAATGGATTCTTAATCTTGGAGGCTCCAAATGGCTAACGAAACAGGAAATGTAAACTTTGTGACAGTGTCCCTCAGGGATCAGTTCTTGCTCCAGTTCTGTTAAACACCTACATCTGGGCCGTCCCTGAGGGCGAGTGCTCTCAGTGCTCCTGTGCAGATGACTCTGCACTCGGCATTGCTGACGAAGCATTTGAAGTCCTTGAAACCGAGCTCTTAAGAGACTTCGTAACTGTCAGCCTTATTTTCTGCCACTGGCATCTAAAACTCTGCAAACCTGAGATTGTGTCTGACGTTTTCCAGCTGACCGACCACTGTGGCCGGGAGAGACTGTGTCAGTTTAGACTTTGCAAAGCCGTCCCACAACTCAGCACCTACATATCTTGGTGTCACGCTGGACTGCAGCCTTACTTGGCAACAATACGTCCTCACAGTAGATGATGAGACCCAGTCCTGGATGAGCCGTCTTCGAAGACTCGCTGGGATTCGTTGGGAAGTTGCCCACAAGACACTTCATGCATCATGCAGGTGCTTTGCTTATTTCACTGTTGCACCTGTCTGGACCCTCAGCTTTCATGTCAGTAAGCTTAAAACCCTTTGTGTAGTGTTGTAGGATAATACTTTGTCCGAGTGAGTGGACAAAGTCTTCCACTGACCCTTGCAAATCTATCTCCAAAAAATAGACCCATTCTCCAGAGTCTGAGGTAACTGGGTTTATTGTAAATCCATCCAGATGAAGCACAATAAACCCAGGCTGGTCTGCGCAAACCACACAGCATCCACTCTTCATCAGTCACCCCACGCCCACTGACCCCCGACTGTCCCAACCCTCATATTTATTGGCCTTTTGGCACTTTTCTGTTGGTGGGATTAAACAAGACTTTTTCTACCTTGTTTAACATTATTAATTCTGATTGGTACGTTGTCATATAGCAGCCCTCAACCCTGAGTGACACGTTTGCCATTGGATCATCGTGTAAATTAATTTTAAGCCTCCTGAGACACTCGAAGACCACATTAGTCTCCCAAACCTTGGGTTCAGCTTAAGTTCAGTAACTTATCTGGGTCATGGATGGTTCCAGAACACTCAAGTGCGCAGGCTCAGGTAGTGGGACCAGGCTGACCGATATGGTCATTCCGGAAGGTTCGCTCAGGCTGGCCTTGAGGGCTCTGCAGTTAGGCTGATCTTCTTGGCAGCTTGATAAGTTTTTGCATCTTCACTGATACTCCTTGTACAGCAGTTTTTAAAAGGTTTTCTTGTTGAATAGAGATTAGGGTTTTACTTTGAATTTAGAATGTTTTAGGATATTTTCCCACCATAGTAGATACAGATGTAGGTGTCTGAAAATTCAAAAATTTAATTCCTAAATAGTTCAGTAATTTCCAAAGGGCCCACTTCACTGGAATAATTTTCCAGAGTCTCTGTGATGCAAATACTGAGTTCTAAGGCCGAAATAGATTGATTCATAACAGGAAAAAATCGTTAGTATTTTTATTCTGCACAAAGGGGTTAATGGTGTCCTCAGTGACACATCGAGACTTATCAGCGGTGACCTGATGGCAACTCCCATCGAAAAACTTCCATTTCTGTTATAGACACAGCGAATATCAAGACACTACCAGGCTGTTAAGCTTGCTTTGAATTTTTTTAATCTATGGGCCTTATTCCACCTTCGACTGACCCTATTGAGCGCTGGCTTCCCCAAAATCACTCAGGTCTTCCCTTTTGGAGCATCTCATCTTTAAGCTGCAGTTGCACCTTTCCCGATAGCGTTAACGGATGTCCGACAGAGAGCAAAATTTTCAATCCATTCGTCTCTGTTCGCATGTGTTTCTTGTCTGTTTCTCGTTCCGTGAATGCATTCCTTGTCAGGCAAGGTCTGGTCCTTTTGGCTGAGAGTTTTGGGCTCATTGAGCCTCGAGCAACAACGGGCACGGCTTTCACCTCCTGATAATTTTCTTTTAAAAGTTTCTGTCTGTCAAATATCCGTGAACAATATCCAGCAAGCTGTGACTGCTGCTTTAATAATGATGGATGGGTGTTGCTGCAGCCTTATTCAGCGTCCCGCTGGAAGAAAATTCTTGCTTATACACCTGAAATTAAAAAACTTAGATTGCTTTTTTTTTGCATTTTCTTGTGACCTGTCTACACTATTTATTCTATTATTTTTGAAGAATGCTCTGTACTTTCTGACGATGGCATGAGTGTGAAGTGTAGAAAAACCAAAATTAGAAACGTGTCTTTCTTTTTTGAGTTACTTTCAGCTTTATTATTTTAGACTAATCAGTGGATGTAATGCTTTATAGTGATCTCACTTCATTAGGCCAATGTCTGCAATATCTGCTGTGTGGTGTGTGTCTCGTTCATATGCCTTTGTAATCCTTCACAGCCTGATGACACTGCTTATGTGAGAGCTTCCCTTGTAGCCCTTAACAAGCTGAGTGTACAGCATGTGTGTGAGGTGCCTCGTTTGTTCCTCCTCAGGCAAAAAGAACAAGGTGCGTGTGTATTACCTGGCATGGCTGCGCAACAAAATCCTGCACAATGACCCCGAGGTGGAGAAAAAGCAGGGATGGACCACTGTGGGAGAGATGGAGGGCTGCGTGCACTATAAAGTGGGTGAGTGAGTGGGGGCAGTGTGCACTATAAAGTGGGTGAGTGAGTGGGGGCAGTGTGCACTATACAGTGGGCGAGTGAGTGGGGGCAGTGTGCACTATACAGTGGGTGAGTGAGTGGGGGCAGTGTGCACTATACAGTGGGTGAGTGAGAGAGGGCAGTGTGCACTATAAAGTGGGTGAGTGAGTGGGGGCAGTGTGCACTATACAGTGGGTGAGTGAGTGGGGGCAGTGTGCACTATACAGTGGGTGAGTGAGAGGGGGCAGTGTGCACTATAAAGTGGTTGAGTGAGTGGGGGCAGTGTGCACTATAAAGTGGGTGAGTGAGTGGGGGCAGTGTGCACTATAAAGTGGTTGAGTGAGTGGGGGCAGTGTGCACTATACAGTGGGTGAGTGAGAGGGGGCAGTGTGCACTATAAAGTGGGTGAGTGAGTGGGGGCAGTGTGCACTATACAGTGGTTGAGTGAGTGGGGGCAGTGTGCACTATACAGTGGGTGAGTGAGAGGGGGCAGTGTGCACTATAAAGTGGGTGAGTGAGAGGCGGCAGTGTGCACTATAAAGTGGGTGAGTGAGTGGGGGCAGTGTGCACTATACAGTGGTTGAGTGAGTGGGGGCAGTGTGCACTATACAGTGGGTGAGTGAGAGGCGGCAGTGTGCACTATAAAGTGGTTGAGTGAGTGGGGGCAGTGTGCACTATAAAGTGGTTGAGTGAGTGGGGGCAGTGTGCACTATACAGTGGGTGAGTGAGTGGGGGCAGTGTGCACTATAAAGTGGGTGAGTGAGTGGGGGCAGTGTGCACTATACAGTGGTTGAGTGAGTGGGGGCAGTGTGCACTATACAGTGGGTGAGTGAGAGGCGGCAGTGTGCACTATACAGTGGTTGAGTGAGTGGGGGCAGTGTGCACTATACAGTGGTTGAGTGAGTGGGGGCAGTGTGCACTATACAGTGGGTGAGTGAGAGGGGGCAGTGTGCACTATAAAGTGGGTGAGTGAGAGGCGGCAGTGTGCACTATAAAGTGGGTGAGTGAGTGGGGGCAGTGTGCACTATAAAGTGGGTGAGTGAGTGGGGGCAGTGTGCACTATACAGTGGGTGAGTGAGAGGGGGCAGTGTGCACTATACAGTGGGTGAGTGAGAGGAGGCAGTGTGCACTAGAAAGTGGGTGAGTGAGAGGCGGCAGTGTGCACTATAAAGTGGGTGAGTGAGTGGGGGCAGTGTGCACTATAAAGTGGGTGAGTGAGTGGGGGCAGTGTGCACTATACAGTGGGTGAGTGAGAGGAGGCAGTGTGCACTATAAAGTGGGTGAGTGAGTGGGGGCAGTGTGCACTATACAGTGGGTGAGTGAGAGGGGGCAGTGTGCACTATACAGTGGGTGAGTGAGAGGGGGCAGTGTGCACTATACAGTGGGTGAGTGAGATGCGGCAGTGTGCACTATACAGTGGGTGAGTGAGAGGGGGCAGTGTGCACTATACAGTGGGTGAGTGAGAGGCGGCAGTGTGCACTATACAGTGGGTGAGTGAGTGGGGGCAGTGTGCACTATAAAGTGGGTGAGTGAGAGGGGGCAGTGTGCACTATAAAGTGGGTGAGTGAGTGGGGGCAGTGTGCACTATAAAGTGGGTGAGTGAGAGGGGGCAGTGTGCACTATAAAGTGGGTGAGTGAGTGGGGGCAGTGTGCACTATACAGTGGGTGAGTGAGTGGGGGCAGTGTGCACTATACAGTGGGTGAGTGAGAGGCGGCAGTGTGCACTATACAGTGGGTGAGTGAGTGGGGGCAGTGTGCACTATACAGTGGGTGAGTGAGTGGGGGCAGTGTGCACTATACAGTGGGTGAGTGAGAGGGGGCAGTGTGCACTATACAGTGGGTGAGTGAGAGGAGGCAGTGTGCACTATACAGGGGCTGAGTGAGGGGGGCCAGGGTGCACTATACAGTGGTTGAGTGAGTGGGGGCAGTGTGCACTATAAAGTGGGTGAGTGAGAGGCGGCAGTGTGCACTATAAAGTGGGTGAGTGAGTGGGGGCAGTGTGCACTATAAAGTGGGTGAGTGAGTGGGGGCAGTGTGCACTATAAAGTGGGTGAGTGAGTGGGGGCAGTGTGCACTATACAGTGGGTGAGTGAGTGGGGGCAGTGTGCACTATACAGTGGGTGAGTGAGAGGGGGCAGTGTGCACTATACAGTGGTTGAGTGTGAGGGGGCAGTGTGCACTATACAGTGGGTGAGTGAGAGAGGGCAGTGTGCTCTTCAGAGTTTGTGATAAAGGATGCATACTTATGAGGGACCCAGTCTGACACACATCAGTGTCAGGATCACACACACACTGCTATTCCCACCATCTGCTCTTCTCTGCTAACAAACAGGAGCAGCAGTGAGGGAATGTCACGTGCGCTGGCACATACGCACCTGCCAGAAATTAAAGATCAACTTCGTTTCGTCTGATGAATTGACCAAACCACAGCTTTGCTTTTAAAATTTTACTCAGGTTCTGAATTTTTATAAATAGTTTAATTCTATGACTTGAAAAATGGATGTATTCTTCTCAGAATTGTCCCTGTTGACTATCTTGCACGACCAGCTTTGAACTGTAATACTGAGGTTCCCGTGGCGGCAGCATCTATTAGAGATGGAATCTCCGGCTTGGTTCATGTCCGGGTATCCTCCGCCCTCGCTCTGAACTTGCGAAGATTCAACCAGCGAGTGTTTAAGAATCAGTGGCTGACAGGCACGTGCTTCGGAGGAGAGCCGTGAACTGTCTTCACTATCCTGAGTTGGCAGCAAGGGGTCGCTGTTCCCTGTTCTTGTAGTGATCGCTTGTCTGTTTTTTTGTAGTGAAATATGAGAGGATCAAGTTTCTCGTGATAGCGATGAAGAATGCAGTGGAGGTTTACGCCTGGGCTCCCAAGCCTTATCATAAGTTCATGGCTTTCAAGGTACGAATTTAATTTACATTCACAATACAGTTGTCAGCTGGTCCTTTTATACAATGCAACCTGCATTTAATTATTTATAGCCGGCGCCGATCCCCCTGGAGTCAGGACTAGGTTTTGTTCCAGCTATTCGATGCCCTGCCTGATTTTAACTGCCAGATTCTGTTCTGACTTAATGCAAATCAGACAAAGGTTTACTAATCTGTCTTGATGTAATTCAATGTGGCATCATTGGCTGTGTCACCACACGGTGTGTTTGTACAAAACCCAAAACCAGTGAAGTTGGTACGTTGTGTAAATCATAAATAAAAACAGAATACAATGATTTGCAAATCCTTTTCAACCTATATTCAGTTGAATACACTGCAAAGACAAGTTACTTAATGTTCGAACAGGTAAACTTTGTAATTTTTTGCAAATATTAACTCATTTGGAATTTGATGCCTGCAACATGTTTCAAAAAAGCTGGCACAAGTGGCACAAAAGACTGAGAGAGTTGAGCAATGCTCATCAAACACTTATTTGGAACATCCCACAGGTGAACGGGCTAATTGGGAACAGGTGGGTGCCATGATTGGGAATAAAAGCAGCTTCCCTGAAATGTTCAGCCATTCACAAACAAGGATGGGGCGAGGGTCACCACTTAGTGAACAAATGCGTGAGCTGATTGTCGAACAGTTTAAAAACAACATTCCTCAACAAGCTATTGCAAGAAATTTTGGGATTTCATCATCTACGGTCAGTAATATCGTCAAAAGGTTCAGAGAATCTGGTGAAATCACTGCACGTAAGCGACAAGGCCGAAAACCAACATTGAATGCCTGTGACCTTCGATCCCTCAGGCAGAACTGCATCAAAAACCGACATCAGTGTGTAAAGGAATTCACCACATGGGCTCAGGAACACTTCAGAAAACCACTGTCAGTAACTACAGTTCGTCGCTACATCTGCAAGTGCAAGTTAAAACTCTACAATGCAAAGCGAAAGCCATTTATCAACAGCACCCAGAAATGTCGCCGGCTTCGCTGGGCCCAAGCTCATCTAAGATGAACTGATGCAAAGTGGAAAAGTGTTCTGTGGTCTGACGAGTCCACATTTCGAATTGTTTTTGGAAACTGTGGACGTCGTGTCCTCCGGACCAAAGAGGAAAAGAACCATCCAGACTGTAATAGGCGCAAAGTTCAAAAGCCAGCATCTGTGATGGTATGGGGGTGTATTAGTGCCCAAGGCATGGGCAACTTACACATATGTGAGGGCACCATTAATGCTGAATGGTACATACAGGTTTTAGAGCAACATATGTTGCCATCCAAGCAACGTCTTTTTCATGAACGCCCCTGCTTATTTCAGCAAGACAATGCCAAGCCACATTCTGCACGTGTTACAACAGCATGGCTCCGTAGTAAAAGAGTGCGGGTACTAGACTGGCCTGCCTGTAGTCCAGACCTGTCTCACATTGAAAATGTCTTGCGCATAATGAAGCGTAAAATACGATAATGGAGACCCCGAACTGTTGAACAACTTAAGCTGTACATCAAGCAAGGATGGGAAAGGGTTCTACTGAAAAGCTTCAAAAATTTGTCTCCTCAGCTCCTCCTCAGAGTGTCGTTAAAAGGAAAGGCGATGTAACACCGTGGTAAAAAGGCCCCTGTGCCAACTTTTTTGCAATGTGTTGCTGCCTTTAAATTCTAAGTTAATGATTATTTGCACAAAACAAAAAAAGTTTCTCAGTTTGAACATTTAACATTTTATCTTTGCAGTGTATTCAATTGAATTTAAGTTGAAAAGGATTTTCAAATCATTGTATTCTGTTTTTATCTACAATTTACATAACGTGCCAACTTCACTGGTTTTGGGTTTTGTATAATGATATGCAGTAACTGTGCCTCCCCCCCCCCCATTTCTCACACCTTGACCTCTTTTCCTAGTCCTTTAGTGACCTGCCTC
The DNA here is from genome assembly GCA_029721435.1 of Gymnothorax reevesii. Classification (NCBI taxonomy): domain Eukaryota; kingdom Metazoa; phylum Chordata; class Actinopteri; order Anguilliformes; family Muraenidae; genus Gymnothorax; species Gymnothorax reevesii. The sequence continues at coordinate 126,180,843 of CM056578.1, forward strand.
ACAGGCCTCAGCTGGTTGACCTGACAGTTGAGGAGGGTCAAAGGTTAAAGGTGATATATGGGTCCAGCGCAGGGTTCCACGCCATCGACGTGGACTCTGGAAACAACTATGACATCTACATCCCTGTACATGTAAGTATTTCAGATGGCCCACAATGCAGTATATATTAGCTAGCGTGCATTGAAAGCGTATTTGACCTTTCCCGATTTCTCTCATTTTTGTATAAGAAAGAGACTGGGTGAAAATGGCATCGATGGAAAAACTGTGAGGTGAAACTTTTGCTGACCAAAAGAACAAAAACGCTTGTCTCACTTCTGCCCAAAAAAGCATCAGGATGACCTCCAAGAATTTTGGGATAATACTTTGTGGACTGATGCATCAAAAGTGGAACTTTTTGGAAGACATGGGTTATCACATTTGGCAGAAAGCTAGCACAGGATTCCACAAGAAGAATGCCAAATCAACAGTCAAACGCAGTGGTGTTGCAGTGACGTGCAGCGGCTTTGCTGCTTCAGGACCTGAGCGACTCGCCATAATTGATGGAAGCATTAATTCTGCTCTCCGCCAAAATACCCTGAAGGAGCATGGTCAGCCATCAGTTTGTGACCTAAGACTCAATCGCAGTTTGGCTATACAGCAGGACTATGATCTGAAGCAGACAAGCAAGTTCTCCTATGAATAGCTCTAAAGGAATAAAATTTAGACCTTAGAGTGGCATAGCCAAAGTCCTGACTGAAATCGGAACAATTCTGCGGAGAAGGGTGGACCAGAATTCCTCCAGTGATGTCAGAGACTCATTGCCAGTTTTCACAAACTGTTGATAGCAGTTGTTGCTGCCAAGGGTTGTTAGGTTTGAGATAGCAGTTATTTTTTTCACGCAGATGAGAGGTTTTGAGTAACGCTTTACTTTCAATAAATTAAATGAGCGTTTAAAAGCTGTGTTTTTTGTTTACTCACATTGAATGTGTCTTTTGTTAAAATTAGTTGGATTGTCTGAAATATTTAAAGGGGACCTAACATGCTGATCGTTCTTTTAATACATATAGGTAATGTCATAATGTTGGTTGTCCATGCTCAACCTCTGGAAAGTTTCTAAACATAAGATACAGGGATTTTGCCGTAATCAAAGAACGTGATTTCGTCACTGAACAGATCTTCACGAGATCTGGGCGAAACATGACGTCAGGTTGTGCCGTCCAATTTGTACAGACCTAGCCAGAGCCAATCACTGCGCTGGACCTGCCCACATCGGAAACTATTCTAGCAGGCACTAACAACGGCAGATCATACTATGCCGTAGTAGCGTCTACACTTTTAGAAATACTAAAGAAGAACCGCAAATCATTTGAGGTGCAGTTTTGTCTGTATCTCTCCCAAAACTGCTTGTCCATTTACTTTTGGACGCAAAGAAAAACTCCAAAAAATACCTGTCTGGTATAACAAACGATTTCTCTGTACTACCGTGACACAATTTCATCCCCCTTTAGAAAATCTTCTGGCTAATAAAAAGCTGAAAAAGGCAAAGATTACATTGGAAATTCTTTCCTGTATAAGTGATTGATTCACTATCTCCACACAAGCAACTTGCCCGCGCTAACGGAACTGAAGATCTGTAAAACCTGTATTATGTTCATAATGCAACCCAGCTCTTTATAGCTCTCGCGTCTATCCATAAAGCTGCTTTAAAATCAGACGTGAAATGAATTTTTCGCGCGACTGACTACATTCAAAGTCAAAGCAAAGATGCGAATACAGGCGTTATGGGCACGTAGTATATCCTATGGCTATACTACATTACCCACTGTGCACTAGTACGCGCCGCACGTCTGCCCCCATTACTCGCGAGACATTCACTCGCACGGTGATTGTAAGGAGGAGGAGGAGTGGCCTGTCTTTCAAATATTATGTGAGCGAGCCGCGTGATGCATTGGCAGTCTCATCGCGAACGATTAATGGCAAGTAGCAAGCAATGTTAGCTACAGATCGGACTCATTGTGGATGGGTTTTGCCGCGGAGAGACGGGGTTTAGCTCCCTAGCTAATTTGGTGGGGGTGTTTGTATTAATGCTAGCTAGCTACTTGCCAACACGTGGAAATTGATCATCTTTGATATTATTACTGCTTCAAATGTTTACCGGCACTTTCGCCACACGATGGCAAGCATAGCTGAGTTCAATGATAACTTGCATGCCAGATGATGTTTCAGACTATTAACTTTCATGGAATCTATATTAATCCTCAAAATACCCACGACCAAATACATAAACCAATGCCAGCTGGCTAGAGAACAGAAAATACGTGTTTACTGTTCGCCCATCCACATTACGTTATGTCACGTCCTTTCGACAAATAACCAGTTCATGATGGTATTTGTAGGTCATTCATTGTCATTTCTCAATACACCCAATCAGCCGCTAAAACGTTGAGTGTGATGAGTAAAACAACTCTCCCAATAACTTTATCATCGAACGGTGTCATGCAAAATAACCCATTGATTCTTATTGTTATATGCATTCCAATTATATATGAGTTGAAAATACGGCCCTAGACCCTTTAATTTAAAAGAAAATGGCTCAGATTTCACCATTATATTCATTGGAGTGACACACCCCCATCTGAAATGAAACATCTGCAGGTGAGTTTATTAAAAGATAGATTTTTGTTCTGGCGCTGACACTGGACAGCCGTTGCCTTTATTTAAATAAAACCGTTAATATGAGTTTGTTCGATAAAGATGAGCTGAGTCGTTGTCACGGCACCTGTAAGCCTAAAAATTACTGATGTCGGCAGAAGTATAACTATCAGTCCATGGAAAAAAATATTTTTTCGAGCGGATATTCTAATTACCACATGATTGAACTAGCAAAGCAGTTTTGTGTTGCTATGTGCGGTATTTATTCAGTTTTGGGAAATCACGATGTTTAGAAAACATAAGCCCAAATTGGCTGGCTCACAAGGACTAGTTAACGTCAGAACTCGTATATTTCCACGGAAACGGAGAGAATACTCGCAAAAAACCTTTAATGCCCATAGTATGAATAAAATTTGATTATACATTTTATTCCAGTGTTAATAGTTGTATAATCGCATTATTACACTGGAGGGTGTGCTTGACCGTCATTCTTGTCACTTCAGTGATAACGGAACGAAGCGCTGGCCGCATCACTGTCGTGACAGGAATGACGGTCATCAAACACACCCTCGCGGGTAATAATGCTTAATTAACGTTAGCTCCGATTAATGTGGCCGAGCAGCAAAAGTAACTCGCAACATTAAGGCTGAACAAAGTTAAATATTTCCACCCCACCTTTCGGGGCCTTTCGCTAATCACCTTTTCAGACTATTATCAAATTACCTCTGAAATAAGCATTTTTCACGAATCTGCTGACTCATTAAATGTTCTTTTCACAGTACAAATGCAATCAAATTAATTAAATCAATGGCCTCGGCACCATAGATAAGCAAAGTAATATTTTCAGTGATGAGGTATTTTTCATTTGAGCACACGCTCATTTGAGAACATTCTAAACGTCTAACTGACCAATCAGATTGCTCGGTTGGATCTACATGTTGGATAATACGGGAAGCTGGAGAGTGTGGTGCACTGAACGCCATATTGGTTTCTTCAACTATTAGCTAGCTAACATGATTACAAAAAAAAAGGTGGCTGATGACATAGTCAAAAACAGATGAAAATTGTGTGCATTGATTGATTGAATCCACCACAATCAGTGGAAAGTCTGTGTTGGTTGTGTGTTTGTGGTCAGCTATTGCCAACGCACAGCCAGACACAATATTTTTTGACCTGCTTGAGTTGGATGGGACCACAGCAAATGATATAACAGAGAAACTGCCAGCATGTCTTCATAAAAATGGCTTTGATAACTACTACTTGCATGAGTGTTTTGTGGCATTTGTATGTCATGGAGCATCAGTAATGCCGAACAGAAGAGTTGCTGCACAACTTTGTTCCAGATTTCCAGACCTGTTTGTGTCGCACTGCTCAAATCATCGTCTGGAATTGGCAGTTGGCGATGTTCTCAAGGAGGTTGGTGGACTTGACCATTGTAAAATTTTCCCTGACAAACTCTACTCTCTAGGCTATATCATGCCTCACCCAAAAACCAAAGAGAACTGTGTCATTGTGCACAGAGTGTTGGGCAACATGTCCTTTCATTTGGACGTGTTTTGTCAGCAGATAATTCATAGATGGATTTCAACAAGAAACTACTTGTTTAAAATCTTAGTGGAGTTTTAAAACAATTTTTCTTGAAATCAGCATCATGTTCTAGCATTTGAATGTATCACTGAATGATCTGCTGGTACCGACCGCCCACCGCCTAATTTACCTGCCAATAGTTGAAAAGGGGGAGTACCGGCACTTCTTTTTTTCCGCTTAAAGCACTGCCGTCAAGTCCCTCTCAGACAGCAGCTGCGTCTCAGGTTCACAGTCTGGGGAGGCGGACTCGGAAAACTGCGTTCTTCTGCCTCGTCCCGCCTCGATCCACCCTCCACAGAGCTAGCGAGTCAGAAGGAAGTGGGCAAATGGGGAGGGGGGTCCATAATGGAAGAGCCACACCAATGAGGCATTTCAGGCAGAGACGACAATGGACTATAAATGCAGTTTTTTGAGGGTGGCAGTATGAGCGAAAAAAAAATACCCTTTTTTTAATTTGCGCGATCAGGAGTACTCTAGGGGAGTCAAAGACCAAACTATAAACTTGGAAAAATAGCATGTTAGGTCACCTTTTAAATATGACAAATTAGCAAAAATAGAAAGTATCTGGGGGCGCAGCAAATACTTGGTCACTACACTGCTGGAGCATGTGCTGCATGAGCATTCTTCAGACGGCACACACCACTGTCACATGCAGATTTCAGTGAATGAGTCACAGAGACGCTCACTGATCGTACAGTCATGGAATCTGTGTACTTCGGTGCTGTTCAGTTGTTCACTGTGGTCATGTCTGAGAGAGTAATTCAACCACACAGTACAAGTCAGTGCCAGCTATGACATCTGTCCCACTACTTGTGACCCAATTATGCAGTATTTCTGAAACAGATTGCAGTTCGAACTCTATCGTTCTCTCTCAGTTTGAGACCGCAGAGCTGGCGGTCGTTTTCAGCCGTTCGGTGCTAAGTTTGTATGCCTCCCTTTGCTCTGGATAGGAACTGGTGCCAAGAGCGTCAGATGGAAAATTAAAAATATATGAGTAGAGTACATAAAAATGCAGCATTTGCGGAGCAGTAGTGACTACTACAGCGCGGGTTCGATCCCCGGTCGTACCAACCAGCAGTGGTCGGCGGCTTTTTCAGAACAACACAAGATTGGCTAAAGCGCTGTGGGAATGCAACTTGGAAAGGGACTGCTGGGAAGGGAAATTATTTTTAAAAAATGATTGATTTGTTTGTTGCTCAAGCACCTCTTGTTGGCCTGCCGGATGCTCGTCAGTGAGATTCTGAGCTTGCTCATGTTCGGGTATCCTCCGCCCTCGTTCTGAACTTGCGATAGTTTCAACCAATGAGTGTAAAGATGCAGAGGCTGACAGGCGTGTGTTTCGGAGGAGAGTCGTGACGGTCTCTCTCTCCTGAGCTGGCAACAAGGGGTCACATACAAGCAAGTCTTGTACATACTTCTCAGATTGGGCGTTCCAGATTCGGGTGGGATTGGAGATGCCAAATTTTTTTATTTAAAAAAAATAATAATACATAAAAGTAAAATGCCACTTCACTGAAATGAGAGGCAGGTAATAGAAATGGCCTGGGTGTTATGTGAACTCTCGTTGGGTGCGTGACAAAATTGTTTTGTTTTTTTTTTTTTTTGCCATGTTCTTGGTATTTGCCTTTTGACAGAGAAGGAACACAAGTTGAAGAATTTAAAAAGTAGCAAGTTCACCAAGTTCTGGTGTTAAAATCACTGGCTCAAGCAGCATCTTCTGCTCTGAAAATGTGACAAATGAGCCCATCTTTCATAAGTGACCTTGTATGTCATGTACTTGATCAAGAACGGCAAAAATATCATCAATAGAGTCTGGAGGGCAAATCATGTAGAGGACCAGACCTGCATTCACGTGGTCTGTGAAAGTGGATATAATTTATACGAATTGTTCCTCGACAAGCATCTATTGGTTTGGGTTATGGCTTGATGAACTAATCTCTGCTGATGCATGTATGTAGAGGGGGAGTGTATTACGTAGCATCACATTGCAGGCATTTAGCAGTTGCCCTTATCTAAAGTGATTTACAAAGCAAAAGTGGATTCAGCTGGGCCGTAATTGCTGCAGAAACCCTGGGGGAAAGCAGCAATGTGTAGCAAGGGGCACCAAACCTGCACCCAGTGAAACCTGCGGAGCTGAAGTACTTTTAGCAGAGCGAGTAAAGCTGCAGTCCACTCGGTGCGGAGTGAGATACCCTTGTAAGGGGGGCAAAAGGATCCAATTCTGATCTTCATGGAAAAGACTTCTTTATTTACAGGAACGGCAGTTGTCAGACGCCCATGGAACACACTCTGGGTTCAGCGGAGTCCAAATGAGCCCCAAATCCTAGGGGCAGGCCTTCTTTATATGGATACATAGCTTTGATCAGGATGTGACATTAATTTAATAAACATCAATCATGCTATTACTGGTCTAGCAAAGGTTGCTGATTTGGCTGAGTACAGTAGGTGTGATAATTGTAGCCCTCGTACAAAGTCGGGCGGCTGCTGTGGATTCACGCATGTCGTCGCCGTTGCCACTGATGCGTCCTTAAACATTTCCTTGTGGGCGCGCTACAGGCTGTAAGTTTTGAACGATTACTTTCATAGTTGGTTTGGACATGTGTTGTACTTCAAAATCACTAGGTGTTGAAAGTGGTTGCCATGGCGACAGTATTAGCGTAATAATATGCAAATTAGTTGTAAAACATAGAGATTTCCTTGTGGACACAGTACAGGCTGCAATTTTTGAACGATTACTTAAATATTTGGTGTGGACGTGTGTCGTACTTCACTTAGGACACCTAATGATTTTGGTTGCCATGGAGACAGTATTTGGCGGAATAATGCGCATATTTTTGCTGAAACATACACACTCCCTTGTGGACGCTGTAATTTTTGACTGATTACTTTCATATTTACTATGCACCTGTTATACTTCACTTATGACACCTATCGATTTTGGTTGCCATGGAAACAGTATTGGTCAAATAATATAGAAATTATTTGTGGGACATAGAGATTTCATTTTGGGCGCAGTACTGGCTGCAATTTTTGGTTGATTACTTTCATATTTGGTATGGACATGTGCTATACTTCACTTATCACACCTATCGATTTCAGTTGCCATGGCGACAATATTGGTGGAATAATGTGCAAAAAATGGGAGAAGCGGGGTTTTGGGGGCTACACCCATGCAGTTGGAGCCGACTGGACTGTCTAGTTGGATTGTCTTCCCAAACCAGAGCCAGTTTCTTAAGAAATATTGATTGCTGCAATGACTAGCAGTGGCCAAAGTGACTGTTGCCATCTGTGAGCAGAACTGTGTCAACAAAAAGTCCATCGAAACTAATTAATTCCGGTATTTGCATGCCGCTAGTGAGATGATCTGTGACATCTTATCCTGCAGTGGGTGAGCTAGTTTGGGGATTTATGACCGAAATCTCCCACTGTTCTGCCCCCCCAGATCCAGAGCCAGGTGATGCCCCACGCCATCGTGTTCCTGCCCAGCTCTGACGGGATGGAGATGCTGCTCTGCTACGAGGATGAGGGTGTGTACGTGAATACCTATGGCCGCATCATCAAGGACGTGGTGCTGCAGTGGGGAGAAATGCCCACCTCTGTCGGTGAGACGCCCGGGGAGTTCCACAGAGTTCCGTGGGTGTATGGGCACGATTTACGCGTTTGGGGTTTTTTGTGTTGATGCTCAGCATGTTGTGGATTCTTGCCCTCAGTGTCCATCTTCTTCCTTCCCTGTTCACCCTCCACCATCTCTCTCCTTCCTTTAGCTCATATTTGTTCCAATCAGATCATGGGCTGGGGGGAGAAGGCCATAGAGATCCGCTCTGTGGAGACTGGCCATTTGGATGGAGTCTTCATGCACAAGAGAGCCCAAAGACTCAAGTTTTTATGCGAGAGAAATGATAAGGTAAGTGTGAAAGCACCTGTGTCGAAGCACAGTAGTGGACCGTTATGTGACGTCCTAACTCAGGCCTACCAAAGAGAACTGCCAAATTGTAACAAAAGTTTGTCAGATGTCTACCTTTTTCAAAGAACCAGCAACACAAAATCGAAAACTTAGTTGGTTCATCTCTGGGTTTGTGACAGGCCGTGTGATTTATATGAGTTTTGTTCTGGTGAAAATGTTTCGACTTTAAAGAGTTGTGCTGCAAAGTTTTGCGGGAATGTGACGTTTTTTCAATTTTGTTCTGCTGGTTATTTGAAAAAGGTAGATATCTGACAAACTTTAGTTACAGCTTGGCCGTTTGCTTTGAACGGGACAGTTACAGGCCTACCAAACAAACATGGCTGGGAAAGGATCTTTCTGGTCCGTGAAGAAAGTGAGAGCTGTTTCTAACCTTTCAGACGAACGCAAGTGGCAGCCTCCAAAGTAATTGAAGCGCATAATGTGAAGGTGGATTTCATTGTCCGCTCAGGCTTTGGGATCTTGATGACACAGGTGTTTGCTTCTTCTTTGTGTATATTGGTAGATCACAAACCAACTACAGTGCTGTTCGCTAAAAGACGGAAGATAAACCAGTTAGCTAACTGTATTGTTTTGATATCCTATTGGGTTAGTAATTATGGCTAACTGGGTTTTCACCAAGGGGTGTCTGCTTACAGTGACGGATTTTTCTGGGGTTCATAATTTAGGGCTTTTTTTCCACTCAGCGGTTTTTGTCGCCGGTGACCAGTGTTTACCAAGGCCAGTATCTGACCCTGTAAGGCTACATAACATTACAAGACATGTAGCTATTGAGCTGCATGGTGAACTAACACAAGGTTAGACTCATGCAGGCTACAGAGGGTGAGCCTTGCACCGGACTGCATTTACCAATAATGCGTATACTTGAGCTGCTCAGCCGACTGTGATGACCAGTCCCTAACCAGTTAGTACTGCCTTTATCACGTTATCCTCATGGCCTTGTAACTAGTTGGATTTCCGTCTTTTCACAAACAGTACTGTAGGTGCATACTACCACCTGCTGTATCGGACTGTGTAGATATGCAAGTATACTCGGGTACGGAACAACATTACCGATTTGAAAGCTGACCGGGCTTGAATTAATGAATTCAGTCAGTTATTTTTCAACTCATATAACAAAAAAGAGGTGTCACAATACTAATCCATAAAAGCACACAATATACACATACCCACACCAAATCTGATCCTGAAGGAAAATAGATCATTATCAATGGCACAATTAATACGAAAAGTAGAACAGTAGCAAGCGTTGATGGTCCTAATACAGATGACCTGCATTCTTTCACAATTTTTTACAAGATTACAGGTTTTGCCAACATCGCTCTTTGTCATTGGAGGAGATTTTAACATTGTTATTAACCCAACACAAGATAGTTCTACAAACAAACATCATACCAAAAACTGGCACTCAACAAGGATCATTCCGCAAAACATGACAGATCTGGGTCTTGGCGATTGTTGGAGACTGCAAAACCCAACAGCAAAACAATTATCCTACCACTCCACAGTTCATCAATCCTTCTCGCGAATTGATTATTTTCTTACTAGCAACTCAATGATAAAAGACATTGCAAATACTGCAATACATCCAATTGTTATTTCTGACCAGGCTCCTATCAGTTTCCCCCTCATCACAAAACAAGAAACAAAAAATTTCCCAAACTGGCATTTTAATAAATCATTACTCATAGATGATAACTTTGATGCATAATTTCAAGAGAGAGTGGGCATTCTTTCTGGAAACAAATGACTCTCCAAGTACCACACCAACACTCCTTTGGGGATACAGCAAAAGCAGTGCTGAGAGGGAAAATTATTTATTTATTTATTATTATCATATTACACCCACAAGCAACTAATCCCACTGAACAAACACTAAAAGAAATCAGAGAGACCAAATTTCAATTAGATGATACTATCAACAAAAAGACCCAATTTTTACTACAAAAATTACGATACAGCCACTATGAACATGGTAATGAATCTGGAAAATATTTAGCAAATCAACTTAAAGGTAGTAAGGAAAAAACATTCATCACAACTATTAAAGACTCGGCCAGGAATAACATCAATGGTCAACAAACCATAAATAACATTTCAAAATATTCTACTCAGGTTTATATAGCAATGAAAGAGAAAAAAACAAACAAGAAATTCATAACTTTCTGAATAATATTACACGCCCACATCTCTCGTATGTTCAAATCAACTACCCAGAAAAGCCACTATCAATTATAGAATATGAAAAGGCACTGGACAAAATGGCAAATGATAAAGCGCCAGGCCTGGATGGATTCCCAACCGAGTTTTACAAACATTTCCGGAAGAAGATCCACCACTGTTTATCAGAATGGCAGATGAAATGAAAACATCACAAACCATCCCTCACACATGAACACCGCTAACATCTCAGTACTGCTTCAGCCAAACAAAGATTCCACTCCTTGCACAAGCTATAGACCAATTTCCCTCATCAACACCGACATAAAAATCAATTGTAAACCTCTCGCGATTCAGGCAGAATCAGTCATCCGATCTCTCATACACCCAGACCAAACAGGATTCATAAAAGGCAGACATTCATCAAACAACACACGCAGATTATTCAATATTATTCACTCAGCTCATGAACACAAAATGAAAGCCATTATCCTCTCACTCAATGCAGAAAAAGCCTTCGATAAAGTTAACTGGACATTTCATTTCAAGACTCTGGAGAAATTTGGCTTTGGAGAGTCATTCATCCAATGGATAAAAACACTACAGCACTCCTAGGGCTGCCTTCACAACTAATGGACTAACATCTCAAAGTTTTACACTTCACAGGGGTACCAGACAAGGATGTCCACTCTCACCACTGCTCTTCACCCTCTTCATTGAACCACTAGCAGCAGCGCTCACACAAAGTAACGCAATCACAGGTATCACAACCAAGCAAATAACACATCAAATCAGCCTTTATGCTGATGACGTATTACTATTCTTGCAAAATCCAACTCAAATCTTTAAATGAAATTATAAAGGCTATTAAGAGCCATTCCACGAGAAATTGACATTTGGTGTGCAGTTGACCCCCCTGGAATTGAATGAAACTTGGCACATTGGTAGATATGGGGGTTTCACAGAAATACCCAATTTTTTAGATTCGTATTCCACTTTGCCTGCTGATAACGCCACCTGGAAGCCACTTAAGTGGCTCAGTTTTGCCGTTGACTCCACATTTTACATCAACTGTCATGCCTTAAGGGTACACGGTACCAAATATGTTATACTTTTATTATGACCTGTGATACTTCAAGTCCGGTTAGACTTCAGCACCACATCAGCGCCAAGCTGGGTAACTACGTTTTTCAGCCAGAATTCTTTGAGAAATAAGAATAAAAATTAAAAATGGGAATGGGAATAAAATAATACCCCAGACATATACCAAACTAGAATGCTTTATTATGTGTTCACATACAACAAGACTATCATTTTCAGTGAATAGTACCTTGGTATCTTGCTGTGTTTGTGCATTGGATGGCCAAAAAAAATGGTTGAAATTCATTTTTTGCGCATGTTTGCGGTACATTTTCTCTGTAACCCAGATTTGTACTGTGAGGGTAAATGCTGTTTGTTGTGTTTTTGGAGCTCTATTTTCAGGAATACCAAGCATTTCTTTGGTATTATCTACGCTTTCAAGCTAAATGGAGTCAAAGTTGGAGGAAAACACAAAATGGACCATTTCATAGCAGATTGTGCCTATGTTTAGGCAGCATTATTTTGTTTACCCAGCAAGATAGTGATCTGAAATTCTCTGGATACATAGTCCCTTTGGGGTACATTACAGCATTCGTAAAATCTCAATGGTAGTATTTTTAGTGTAGATGATTTTAAACATCAAAAATCAGAAAAATTCACCTCCAGGGGGCACTGTATGCTGGATGCAAGTACTGGCCATCCCCAGCGAAGTACCAAAGAAATTGTTTTTGAACTGTGATACAAACAGCTAGCTTTCTCTGAAAATGAAGAGTTTAGCTTGGTACTATGCTGAGTGGATAGCTATCTGACCAAAGGTGGTGCTCTAAAGAACTAATGTTCTACTGACCAAATATCCCATATCCCCAGATAAATACCCAAGTTCTGTCTTTTGACATGCATAAAGTACATACACAGTTATACATAGACTTTGGCTTAAAGCTGGGTTGGTTGTAAATTGGACAAGAATGTTTTTGGTGATTGTAGCATTGTGTCAACATGCAAGACTTTTACCAGTAGTCAGTACAGTGTACAGTTTTGTGGTGTTGGTGAGCTTCAGAAAACAACAAATTCTCTGCATTTTTGCATTACTATTGGAATCGGAGGCTTCAGTGTAAATTCTAGGATTTCCCTAGGGTATGCTGCTTGGGTATGAAAAAGGGCACAGCAGCCGCATCTAGCGAGCGGTTATCCTGATAAAAGATACTAGCAAACAAGCCGCACCCTGCCAAGAAAGGGGCAGTTCATTTGTAGTGGTAACTTGCATGCCTTCATTCCTAATACCTGCCCATGATGTTTGGCCTATGAGATGCCTGCTGGGTTGGAGGGCGGGGTTTCTTCCACAGACTTCCCAATTCTGTGCACCAAGCCGTGAGTGCTGATGCAACTACTGCGCCGTATAGGCTACAGCCCGCTCTTTAATTCAGAGACAGACAAGCTCACTGTCAACGGCCTGTAAGCAGCCCTGTAGAGACCCGGGATGCAGTGCAGTAGGGTTTGCCTCAGACTCGACTGGCTCCGTGGGTAACATCAACCCGGATCCTAAGAAGAAGGCCATGGATGGCTGCTCAAGGCCAAGGAGCACCTCTGGTGTGCACCACCAGGTGCCGCCAACTCACAATTGAATTCCAAAAACAGACTGAGATGGAGCTGGTCAAATGCTGTATTGACATCATTTACCTTTGGATAACATGAAAAGTATAAAACAGTTTTAACTTTTGTACTCTACGTTATGTCTTCATGTACACGGTTATATGATGAAGATTTTTTTTTAGAGTTCAAATTATGGACTGTTATTTTAAGTGTACGTATACTGTAGACGCATGTCTGCATACGTACTTACGGCAATACGCCTTTTACAATAGTTCTTTTTTTTTTTTGCATTTAAAAATTTTGAACTGGTCATGTTATATAACATGCTGTACGTTTGACTGTGCTGTACCGGTACTTGGTAACAGCCCCATGCACTGTTCGTTTGTAACGCTCATAGTCACCATCAGTTTACAACCAAACAAGCTTTATGCCAAAGGGATTACAAGTTTTATGTATGACTGTGCGTGGACTTCATATCTTTCAAAAGACTGAACTTTGGTTTATGTCTGGGAATATGGAATGTTAGGTCGATGGAACATTAGCTCTTTAGGGCGCCACCTTAAGTCAGAAAGCTATCTACCCAGTAAAGTACCAAAGCAAGCTCTTCACTCTCTGAGAAAACTAGCTGTGTGTATCACAATTCAAAAAAAAAATCTTTGGTACATTGCTGGGGATGGCCAGTACTTGCATCCAGCATACAGTGCCCCCTGGAGGCAAATTTTTCCGAATTTGATCTTTAAAATCATCTACGCTGAAAATACTGCTGTTGAGATTTTACTAATGCTGTAATGAACCTGAAAGGAACTATGAATTCAGAGAATTTCAGATCTCTATCTTGCTGGGTAAACAAAATGTGCCTATGTTTAGGTAGCATTAATCTGCAATGAAATGGTCCATTTTGAGTTTTACTCCAACTATGGCTCCGTCTAGCTTGAAAGTGTAGATGCTACTGTCACAGCCTGGCTCAATGGTATGTGACAAAAAGGGAGACCACACATAATCTGCAAGGTTTAACAAAACGTTTATTAAAATAAGTAAATAATTAAATGCCACAAAAGTAATAAACTATGGTTGTCAGTGTGCATGCTGTGTTGAATGAATCAGTCATCAAATCAAATTAACAAACAAACACAGGTCAATCCCAGTCTGCAGGCCATGGAGAAGAGAGAATCAGATCTGTGAGCAGGTCTGCTTTATAGCTTCCTGAGCCCAGCCTGCTCAGGTGTGCCAAATTGGTGCCTGAACCAGCCTGCTCAGGTGTGCCAGATTGGTGCCTGAACAGACACCTCCCCCACTACCTGAAACAGAAAGCACAGCCAGCAAAAAGAACAGGCCTCTCTCTAGGCCATAACACTACCAAAGAAATGCTTGATACTCCTGAAAATGGAGTTCCAAAAGCACAATAAATGGCATTTATCACCATGGAACATCTCTGGGTTACTGAGAAAATATACCACAAATATGCACCGAAAATCAATTTCGACCATCTTTCTGGCTGTCCATTGCACCAACTCAGCAAGATACCAAGGGAATATTAACTGAAAATGATAGTTTTGTTGTGAGTGAACACATAATAAAGCATTCTTGATTGGTACATGTCAGGGATATTATTTTATTCCCATTTTAAATTTTTACCGTGCAATTTTCTCGCGGAACGGCTCTTAAAATATTCACAGATGTATCTGACTGCTCCATCAACTGGAATAACCATCCTACCTCTTTATGGGGTTAGTGGGAATGCTGCATCTCAGCTATCGCAGTTTCCATTCATTACTGCTAATCTCACATATTTAGGCATAAATGTATACCCCAAGCTGTCAGAATTGTTCCAGCTTAACTTCACCCCACTACTGAAATCTGACTTTGATCGATGGACGTCACTACAACTATCCATCATAGGCAGAATTTCCACAATAAAAATGATGATACTACCTAAAGTCACTCATCTGTTCACCATGATCCCCATCCCACCGACAGCGAAATGGTTAAAAATGGTTAAAATTAGACTCATTAAAAATAAGGAAAAATTTTATCTCACCAACTTTGACCTCTAAAAAATCTGCAATACTGAATGATTCAAGCAAAATTGCAAAATCAAGTAAACCTTTCTGTATACTTTATAAACTCATATCCTCCCTTGGTCCTGACAACACACCATGCATTCCAATAGATAGGTGGGAAAAAGACCTGAACATCAAAACTAACACTAACTTCTGGAATGAAATCTGCAGGAACATCTGCATCAGATTCAGATTCAGATTCAAATGAATTTATTGTCATTGTTAAAGAATAACAACGGAATTACGTTTGGAGGGAAAGTGCTCCGGGCTGCTGCAACGTGCGTTACGTTGCCAACTCCACTTTCTTCTTCGAATATTAAAGGTCACAAAATACTAATGTTAGACTAATCCAGTACAAGGTTATGCACAGAACACACATTACACAACAAACAATGTACAAAATGGGATTATCAGAAACGGATATATGCACTCAGTGCACACTCACCACACATCACTACTTCCATGCTGTTGGCTCTGCAAACCTGTACTGCACTTTTGGGAAGAGCCAACCATCAAACTATCTGCACTGTTTAGATGCCGCATCCAATTAACTCCATCCATCTGCATATTAGGTGAAATTAACTCAATTCCAACACAAATCGCAACACCGCTACTATTATCTCTAACTATTGCCAAGAAAACAATACTGCAAAATTGGAAAAACAAAAAACAGCTGAAAATATCTCAATGGCTAGACCTATTTGCAAAACAATTGTCAATCGAACACTACTCAGCCCTACAAAAAAAATGCAACAATTTCATTGAAAATTTTCATACTCTCATGACATTGTTTCAATGCCGCTTAACTAATGCCCACGCGCACCACAAAAAAAAATCTAACACTATATAATTACCTTGTTTCCTTTACTTATTTTTGTTATCTTTTCATTAATATAAGCTACTCATCATTTTTTTCCCCTCTTTTTATTTTTTTATTTTTTTTTTTCTCAGTCAAAAAAAAAAGAAAGCTGAGTCTGGTGCAGTACGGTTACGGTTGTTGTACCCATAGACTGTATAAAAGATGGACGAGGCGACTGTGAGGTCACCCAGATTTTTGCTATTTGAACAGCGCCATTTTGTCATTTTGAAACCGGATGTCATTCCAATTGGACGAGAGCGTGAATTGAAGATCCGGGGAGGAGCGAGAGGTGGATCTACGGGTGGATCTGGCCGTATCAGACGAGGACCAGAGGATGGCAACGCCCCTCAAGCATATTCTTGTCTATTTGGGACCATAATTTGCAAAAATGAATGTCATTATATATTGAAGTGGACTTGAAACTTGCGATAGATGCCATAAAATAATGTAGAAAATCATTTTTGAAGTAATGAGTCAGGTGGGAAAGTAGAGTCATTTTCTCATAGACTTCTTTAGCAGTTAACTACTTTCTGCTACCTCCAACGTTGCCATCTGCTGGCCATTTAACATAATGCAATTTTCAGAGATTTCCGCATTGGCCTCACTTTTCAGACCCGGGTGCTGCGTCCATCTTTTTGTACAGTCTATGGTTGCACCTCATGTGAAAACACCCCAACTTGTCTGATATTTTTTGCCCTCTCTCCAGGTGTTCTTTGCCTCTGTGCGTTCGGGGGGCAGCAGTCAGGTCTATTTCATGACGCTGAACAGGAACTGCATCATGAACTGGTGAAGAAGTGGCAACCTCCTGCGTCCCTTTGTCTGTCAGTGCAATCGTTTGTGTGTCTGTCCGCCCCCGGCTGGGTAGATGCGACCCTCCTCCCTGCATCCACACACTCCTCAGAGGGGCAGGACAGGAATGGGGTGTGGGGAAGGCGGAGAGAATCACCCGCTGTTTCCTGAGCTCCTGCCAAGTCCGGTATTCTGCTTTCTTGTCCGATTTCAGCGCTACATTTCAGTTCCAAAGTGGCTTTGCTGTCCAACTCAACGCTGAACAATTTGCTTTCTCTTCGCATTTCCCGCCAATAGATCAATGGAAAGCCAAAATAATACACTAAGCACAAGTACGGTTTTGTAAGTTTCCATGATGTTGTACATCTAATGTGCTGATGCCATAGTTGGGCACATGGCTGCTTCAATGTAATGATATTCTTGTTATTTATTTAGTCCGAGATCCATAGCATCTTTCTGACGGATGCCTTTGTAGTTTGAAAAGCCTAAGGATTCATAAATGTGCTTAAAGGAACTGTGTCTCAAGTATTTTTAAATAAGGCACCCCGAACGAGAGGCTGTTCTCGATGAGAGCTGATGGCCTTTAAGTGATAGGTTGCTGGTTCCTGAAACAGTGTACATTTTCGTAGCAAAGCAGCTAGGATTCGTTTGGATCTGTGGTGACTGCCGAAATTCCAGATGGGAATGCTGCCGAGCGCTGAGTTTAGTTTAGTTTTTTTCCCCCAATATTATAGTTTTTACTGAATGGTCAGTATTATGAGCTGTTGGGAAAATGGGGATGAGTTTGTCCTGGAAGCCTAAACAGTGCTCAGAGAGGAATAGGTAAAGTGAGCTCCATACTGCAGTACCTGCAGAAGTACTGACGGAGCTTCGTGTGCGAGATGGACCTGTCGAGTTTCTTTATTTCATTACTTGTTTCTGTGGGAGAAATATTAGCGATAAATGGTTTACTCACTGAAACTTTTTATAGTTTCATTTTTATTATCTGTAAATATCTGACCTTCCTTATTATGCTATAGGTGTATTTGTTATTATCTGTTGTGAGTTTCTGTAGTTTGACGAGGGCGTTCATCTTTAGCTATTTCATTGTTAACTTCAGGGTTGAGGGATTTGAGGGCGATGAAGAGCGACTCCGTGAGCCTGGCAGTGAGACGCCATCACTCTTATTTTTTGTTTCTTAAGAGGCGCACTTTGGATGGCATTTATACTAAATTACAATTAAAGGTTCATTGCTCAGTCCTGCCCTTTGCACAGTGGGCAGTTGCTGGAAAAAATCCATTTGAAGATATTTACACAAGAAGATATGAGGTGTTTAAGATGCAGAATTTCCTTTAAGTGGCTGTGTGTTGGCTGGAGGAGGGTTGGTGGGGTGCGTTGTAACGTTCTGCAGGTTATTGCCATCCAGTGTCCATAGACCCTGTAGACTGATTTGCAGTTAATTCACGATAAGAGAACATGGGGTTGACACTGAAAGATGTTTATTTCAGAACAATTATTGGAAATAATGGCAAAAAACAAAAATATATGGTGTAAGAGTGCGCGTGATTGTACTATATACTCAAATGTGTACAAGTGTACGTACATCTGTACCGTGACAGGCTACATTTATTTCCAGACCAAAGTTAAAAATGTAACACATACTGTCATCTCTCTTTATTTAGATTTGTTTTATTTTATTTAACTTCTATGATTAAGTCTTGTATTTTTCTTTTAATAATATATTTGTCAAAATAGAAGCACTTGAATCATACATGTGCCTAAAGACTAAACAGCACAGAATGGATTGTAAGATCATCACATATTTAGCACTGTTTCCAGTGGAATCTCACTCGTGCTAATCGTGCCGAGCACAAGTACTCTGTGGCACCGAAGCAATATTATGCTTGAAGTTTCACCAGGATCTTCTCAGATGTTCTTTCATTAAATGGGGTGATCAGAGCCAGCAAAGGCGAGGTCTCCTGCGAAGATGAGGATTGACATTGGACATTAGATCTCTACGTTTGCTAGAAATCAAATATGGGGTACATTGTTGAAATAAGCGGGTGGCCTGTTGTTTAGTGACTACGGCGCTTCACCGGGACTCCGAGGTTTGTGGTTGAGTCGCTGATGTAGCCCCCACAAGATCAGCACAGCTTTTGGGCCTTTTAGCAAGGCTCTTAACCACATTTTGCACTGTTAAGGATTGATCGATGCTTTATCTACTGAATCCTTATTCACGTTGGATAAAGTCTTCAGCTAAGTAAGAGGAATTCATTGTAATGAGCAGAACAAAGCCATCACCATTGGAATGGGTTTTTTGTGAGTACTGTTGCATACTTATTTCTATATACATTGTGACAACAGCTGAATCTTATCCCCAGTTGTACGATGGCTGGGTAAGATCTTATTCTGATTGACTGGAGGGTTTGAAGAACTTGTGATTGCATACCTGTCTTAAGTTTGTCCAGCCAAATGGTCTTATCAGCATTCTAGCTACCGTTACTACGACTTGTTACAATTGAAAAACTGTATTGTACAGTGCAGAACTCATGTTTTATCCTAGTTACACAAACACTCGAATGATGAAGGAGCTTGGTGCAGTGTGCTCCAGAATTGGGACCCATATCTGAAAATGCCCTGAAAATTGTATTTTTAAAAAATGTGCATATTAGTAATTTTATTGTGTTTCAAGTTAGGGATTCCAAAAATTCTTGAGCTCACTGTATGTACGTGCCATATGTATTAAATTTCTTCCATGAAGTATGTTAGGCAGTGTTAAGCTTTATTGACTCCCATCGCAAAGGTGCTAAACTGTGTGAAAGCAGCTTTGGTACGATAGTACTGCTGCCGTTTTAAGCAAATGAGCTGAGGAGTGGCGAGCTCTTTGTGAGGGGAAGTTTATTGTGCAAAATTGTTGACCTTGGATCGTGGTGAATTTTAAATTAAGAATGAACTTGTGTAATGCTGGCTCGCTAACTGACTTCAGCAACGAGGACGAAGAATGAATGTAAGGTTGCTGTGTTCAATCGCCTTGTGCCCATTTCGCATAGAGAGCTGTAATTTAAGAAAATTAAGTCAATGCTTTTGATTAAATTTTTGGCAGGCTAGCATTATGTGAAGGAGTACTCTTAGAGAGCTTGTTACAAATGTCCTTTTTGTTATACTCATGACAGTGTTACATATTCTAGCCTTCATTAAATGGTTTTATTTGTAACTGAACTTCAAAAGTAGAAGTTTATTCAGCCTCAGTTGCGTTGTCCCTTCCTTTGATACTGTCCTTGCATTTCATTACAGCACTTATTCAAAACAAAAACAGTGAACAGAAAAACGGCACCTGGAGTGGGCTTTCATTTTTCCTAGAGCTCACTAGTTTACATTTTGCTGTATATTTATTCTTGTATTAAAATCTGTAATGAAGAAGTACACCACATTCAGTCTGATATTCATTTTATTTACAATTTTATCATAGTATACTGAATGTATCGATAGACATAGTGTATCTGAGTAAATTTGTTAAGAAATGATGATGCGTACCAGCTTGATGCTAATCTCTGCGACTGTGCTACAGATAAAGTGCGGCTGGATGCCATGCTGACTTTAGTTTACTGTGGTAAAGCCTGATGTCAGTTTGTTTGCCATAGTGATACGTGCTGAAGGGGTTTATACAGGATGCCAGGTTTAGTGTTAATGCAGTGCCTTGGAGTGGAAGTACCATGAAGTGCACTTTATCTGATGAAAACTGGCAGGCACAAACCTGCATTTATAATTCCCGGCATAAATTCAGAGGCCAATAATTACTAACTCCCGTGAATGACACTCCCGAGCTATAATGTTTTCTTTGGAAGAAAGGTCAGATCTAACACATCCATATATCTAGATGTATGCCTGGTTTTATGTCAGAAGTCAAGTAGGTATAGATAAACAATTGCTAAGGGATTTTTTCAGACAATATCAATCTATAAAATATATTGTTTCTTCAACACTGAATCATAGTTGTCTTTAGTACACCTTTTGGGAGCATATGTGTGTATTTGTGCGTAAAACTGTCTGTCAGAGCTGGTAATGGAAGGTGTTTTGCTTTAGAAAGGCACTGGGATGGTGTTATATTGTATGTTCCACTGCATGGCGCGGCGTTTCGCTGAACGTTGTAATGTCAAATTGAGTGTAATACCTCCAAGTTTCTAGCAGAGGGAAGCGATTGGGATTGTAGATGTGGTCTGTTTTGTTGAAGAAAGCCATGTTGCACTTGCATGGCCCTGCAATGGTGGGTCAAGCTGTAACCAGATGGCACAAAAATGATTTTGATATGTATTAGATCAGTTGTTCTCAAACTCCTGGGGAACCCTCTTTTCTGTGCTTGTTTTTACTCCAGTTACAATTACTATCCCAAAATTAACAACATGTTATTTTTTGTAAATGGTTGCTTTTCAGGCCAGAAAGAATCGTCATCGTCTTAAACCATGTTGGCAGAAATGGTTCTGGATTCCATGGTGTTTACATGGCCAGTGTTCATATTGTTTGTTTATTTTTTTTGCTATATTACAAGTAAGCAATTTTGCAGTTTGCCTTTACAGATCTAATTCAAGACTGGTGAATCAATAAGCTGCCAGTTAAGTTTCTGAATGCAGGAGTGTTCTTTCCAAATGTTTTTCCTAAAATTAAACACAAAAATAACAGCAAACATGTTTGACAACTTATAATTTGCTTTGTATGTGAATGTTGAATTACTGACCTTGTGTCCACAATTTTACAAAGAGGCCAATTAACTCCTCAGTTTCTAGTGTCAGAATCTCACCCCCTTTCTACGAAATAGAAAGTAAAATGCAATATACTACAGTTTGAATATAGAGCTCTTCAGGGCATATATATCTGAGCTGTTTCCGACATAATTTAGCTTTAAAGGTATACAGTCTCCACACTCATTGTGTAGTGCAATTAACAAAAGAAACAACTTATTAAAATTGTGGGATTTTAATGGTGGTTGGAACATAAGCACAGCAGAGACAGTGGGTCCCCACAGCTGATTATGGGAAGCGCTGCACCAGGCTGAAGACCTGGGAAGACTTCATCCAGAGTTTGGAGTTCAGTTTATCTAATGGGCATGGAAGACATAGGGTCGAAATAAATAATATGCAGTATAAATGAAAACATTTTGATATCTGCAGTGGCAGGGGTGATCAGACCAATATTTTCATTTTTTTCTAACTGCTGGGTTTGTACTCAACAGATATGAGTTTTTAGAACTTTTGAAGGGTTTGATCATAGAATTTTTTTTAAATGTCACATGATGCATTATAAAAATATTGGTATGGACAATTTATATGAGTTTTATTTTGTGGGTTTAGGTGTACATGATGGTGTGTGGGTGTGTGTTTGTGTGCGCATGTGTGTGTGTTTACATCTAGCAAAATATGAATTTCAGTTCAAATTGGTCTTTGAATACACAAATGCTCGACTGCAAAAACTTGAGTGTTTGGATGGTAGGAAGTAAAATGGCGGGTGAGTGGTGTGCGACTGACGAAAAGGTTCACTGACAGTAATGGGTGTACGAAAGGGTGAATTGCGTTGTGTACAGTCGAGACCATCTTTAGTGTGGCCAAATGGAGGTTCTTGGACTGAATTTAAGTAAACTATGTACACATGTATTTTAAAAATCAAATGTAGATTTTTGGAACTACTCTGTTATCGTGGTCACAGGTAGCTTACAATAGGATTTGATTGCTCCAATAAACTTTGCTTTGTCTCTCATTATACGGTATTTTCTCTCAGTTCTCTGGTTTTAAATTGTTCGAGAAACCATTTATAGGAATTTAATACATTGTAATTGCATTCTTTGAAAGTGGCACACCACAAAAGCTGTCTGGTTTTATTTAAATTATGTCAGTTGTACTATATGTGCAGTGCTGAGGGAATCCAATCTATTCAACTGTCAGCAGGCATTTCGACATGGATCAGCTTTGGAAAATATTCCGCAAATTTATTATTATTTTTTTCTTTAACAGCGTGCCGCGTGTGAATATACCCGCAGCTTTTACACTACAAATGCAAATCGTAAGATGTAGTTATGTTCCCATGACTACAATGTGGCTCTCATGGCGCTTTATTTTTAACTGTAGAAACCTGTAACTCTGCTGGATTTCACTTGATTAAATGTGAACCCACTCTTAAGTCTCTAAATGATTGCTTGAATATATTCCTTGACTAAGGTTTATGAATAGTGTAATTCCCAGTGAACTCAGATGGTAGATTTGAACAGTGGCCTGGCCAATACAAATGCAATTCGCCATGTCAGTGTTCAGCCCCACATCACGTCTCTCTGAAAGCCTTGATTGTTCATGCACAGAACATCAGTGAGCACAGGTCCCTGCTGTCAATGAAACACATCTTTTGGTGGCTCGAACATCCAAAATAATTTGTTTCAGTACTTTGAGTCTTGTCTCCCTTAAAATTATGATTTTTTGGAGCTGTTGAGACTGGTTGCATTCAGTACAAGAATCTCAGTGGAACCAATGAGAATTGGTGTGAAGTACTTTATCTTAATTCTCACCAAAAGTTTCACTGAGGAATGCGTCCTAGAGCTCATTAAAGAACTTGCAGTAAGAAATTAGCAGAAATGTACAATAAACAGAAGTGTGCCTTACAGGTGCACTGATGTGCTAGGAGAATGTGTAGTGCTGTAGTGTTCCATGTATGGTTAATGCACCACTGTGCGCCTGGGCCCAACCAGGTATAAGTAATAAAATAATTAGCATATTAGTATGAATATGTTACAGGGCAAATTAGACTAATGTACGTGGTGTGCAATCTCATTACCGGTCATTTGCCTGTTAGGAAATTTAATGAAATGTAGTTGGTTAATGATAATCTGAAGTGAATCTGCGCAAGTTAAGCAATTTGGCTTCAGTCAGTTCCAATTTTGATTTGGCATTTTGGCTTTTTCGGTGATTTTTTTTTTTTTTTTTGGTGAATAATATTTCTTGTTCATTTATAGTTCCTGTTGGTGTCCATCTGGAGAAAAATATTCTTTTTATTCTATTCTAGACTGAAGTTGTTCATAAAGCTGGAAGAGTCATCATTATCCTTAAACTCACTGCGCTTTTAAGCCCTCCGAGCCCCTTGAATAATTTGGAGAAAAAGGGAAGGCCAACAGTGCATTATTGGTTCTAAAATTTCAGGAAATTTGTTCCCGTTTTCTTACAAGTAGGATTTGGCCACTTCAGTGCTGCACTTCATGGTAAGATTTTTTTATTTATTTATTTTTTCCTGAACTCAACCATTGGGCTGCTGACCACTGCTGTGAGGATGAGGTTCAAAAATCTGCTGTTGTCAGAGCCAGAAACAGATAAGACTATGTATAGATATATATTCATACAAATTTAAGCTGTTTTTGTAAAATTTACTATTATTATGTGAATGAAATTATGATTTCATTTTGTTGTACTGTAGCGAGACTGAAGAGGTTAAAGTGGACATTTTAAAGGCAGAGTTTAGATCCTCTGTGATGGTTGATTATTGTTTTTTTTTTTCTTTTGTAACGTCCTTTTTGGAGAAACCAGATGTCTTTTTAATGTGTGTTTCTGTTCCTTTTTATTAGGGGCATACCCTATCATGGTTGATTGTATTTAATAGAGTAGACTAACGGATTTCCAAGTCTTACAAGATTGTGCTGAATGAACTCATGAGTCTGTAAGCTCTCTAAAAATAAATACATTGATCTCTGTTTAAAATATGACTGGTCTCTTTGATTAGGATCAGGATGATTTTTGAATGCTTTTAAGTTGTGTGATTGTGGAGTAAGTTGCATGACTTCAATCCAGGTTTACTTATTGTTGCTGTAATTTAAGTGATAAAGTAATATTGCCACCAAACCTGCTCACAATGTCTGGTTCAGTCTGGGCTTATGTGCCTCTTACTGATTTTCATAAATTCCACCCCCATTTCTGAAATAATTAAGGTTCCTATGGATTCCCGTTGCTGTTCCAGGGCAGAATCTTTACCCTTGTGATGTCTAATGTCCTCTTGTAGCTCAACAGATACCTCCAAGCTGATGATTTTACAATGGCCATACTCTCTGATCGGCTTTTTAGGTCACCTGAGCAGAGCACGGTGACCTATTGCGATCGCTTTTTTCCTGTCGTCGCGCGTTGTCCCTTAACTTTTCACATTTTGAACTTCTTCTCAAGAACGGCTGTAGGCATTAAGTCCAAACTTGGTACAAATGTTCCTCATGAGGTCCCGTACAAGGTTTGTTACTTTTTGAGTGGATCGGAAATCCAAGATGGCCGCCATAAGCTCTGATTGGCTGAGACGTTTTTAACAACTTCTCAAGAACAGCTGAAGGAATGAATGCCAACTTTGTGCAAATATCCCTCATGAGGTCCTGCACAATTGTTGATACTTTTTGAGTGGATCAAAAATCCAAGATGGCTGCTCTGAGCGTATGTGAAATCCAAGATGGCCGTAAAGTTTGTTAACATAATTCATTATTTCTCAGAAAGCACTAGAGGGACTCTGATGATATTTTATGGGATTTCCCCTTAGGGTCAAGTTGTGCATGATCAATTTTCAGACAGATTGGAACATGATATGGCTATCTGGCAACCATCTTAGATTTTAGCAATTAAAACCTTGCGATGCATTGCTATTTCTCAGAAAGTACTTCAGAGATGGTGATGAAATTTACTTTTCAGAGTGATTGAAAAGGTGAGCATCTGGGATTAAGTAAATTAATAGTTTCTTTATGGATCCCAAATGTTTTTATTTCTCCAGAGAGCACTTGAGGGATTGTGATACAATTATGTAAATTACTCCATGAAGCATCAAACCCCACAGATCACATATAATGATACATTTACTACAGGACTTAAGGTAATTTATGTAAATTGTGGAAAATTATTCACTTTTTGTTGCCCTTTGCCAAAAAAATGCTTTCCCTGAGATAAATGGCACATTTGTGTTGTTGGTGCCTCATTGTACTGCTTTTTTTCTGTTATGTATGAGTTTTATGTAAAGCACTGTATATCATTTGTAAATGGAGATTTGTTGCAAACTATTTGTGCTGCCTTACTGGTGCTAGACTAGTGCTTTCTAGAAATGTCTGGCTTCTTGCCTGGAAGAGGCCGGATCACCCAGGACTCCTGTAGATCTCTCCAGAATGTTGCTAGTGTATATAAATGCTGTGATTTTGGTCAGTGGAGGTAGAGTTTTTGTTTTGAGTTACATTGTGGCATTAGAGTGTTATTATGAAATTAAACAGTGGATTATTTGTAGAAGTTTTTTTTATCAGTAAAGAATACATTTGTTTCAGTTGTCATTGCTGGTATTCTTTGTTGTGATTTTCAAGTCATAACAAATTGGAGGTTCCATCGAGATAAACCATTCATTGGATCAGTGATTGGATTCTTATTCTTGCAGATATTCTGCCTTTTTCAGGGAAATCATCCACTTGGGCTAATGTCCTTATTCAAGGAGTAGAATGTGGTTTTACAAGTTTACATCTCCATAATGTTCATCTCAAATCAGACTTGGTCTCTGGGCCTGTTACTGTTGGTGTTGGGTCTTCTCTGCCTTTCAAAGGCATTCATTTGCTTCTTGGTAATGATCTTGCTGGGGATAAGGTTGTGCCCTACCCTATTGTAACTGACACTCCTTTGATTGATGAAGAATCTGACTCTATAGAGGATGAAATTCCAGACCTCTATCCTTCATGTGCAGTTACACGTTCTTTGGCCAAAAGGGCTATTCAAGATGATGCTGACCTGGACTTCAACCTGGCTGACACCTTTATTGGGCAGTCTTTTCATCAGGAACCTGAGATGTCTGGGAAATCTTCAGACTTGTCCTTGTCAGGTCATTCTAATGACATTCTGTCAAAAAGGTCAGTGATCTAAATTACGTCATTTTAACCCCTGGAAGGAGGAAACAAAAACAAATGTGTCACATCAACATGCTGAAAGAACACACTGACAGAGACACTCAGGAAAAGCCAGTCAATGTGGTAAATACAGTTGAACTGGAAAATTCTGAAGAAGATTGTGACTGCCCCTTAGAAAATGAACCTGGTCCAGTCAAACTTGGAAATTCAGACATTCTTCAAAATATGACAGCAAGTTGTCCCACCTGGACCCTTTTCAACAACAGCAGCTAAAGCAGCTCATATTTGAATATAGTGGCATATTCCCTGACATTCCTTTGAGGACTGATATAGTTTACCATAATGTCATCCTACAAGATAATGCCAAGCCTGTAAAACAGCATCCTTACAGAATAAATCTAGAGAAGCAGAAATACCTTAAACAAGAAGTCAAACCAGTTGATGCAAAAGTAAGTTGCCACTAAATTTCCTGAGCCTACAACTAAAGGACAACTAATGAGATTTCTTGGGATGGCTGGCTACTACAGAAAATTCTGTAAAAATTTCTCCATCATTTCTGAACCTTTGACAAATTTACTGCAGAAAAATGCAAAAATTTTTTCGGGTTGAAAAATATCAAAATTCATTTGACCAGCTGAAAGCTATCCTCAAAAATGCACCAGTTCTCTTATTTCCTAATTTCAAAAAGGAGTTGAAGTTGGCGGTTGATGCCAGTGACATTGGTGCAGGCGCAGTTTTACTGCAAGAAGACACTGATGGAAAAGATCATCCTGTTTGTTCCTTTTCCAAGAAGTTTGATAAACATCAGAAAAACTACTCAACAATTGAAAAAGAATGTTTGGCACTTGTTTTGGCTTTACAACATTTTGAAGTCTATTTGACTTGTTCAGCTGCTTCCATCAAGGTCTTCAGTGATCACAATCCCCTCACATTCTTGCATAAAAACAAGAATCAAAGATCACTGAGATGGGCTCTACTTTTGCAAGACTATGATTTAGATATTTCTCACATCAGGGATAAAGATAATGTTATTCCAGATGCACTTTCTCGCATGTAATTTTACTTCTCAATTTGATTGCTGAAAAATGTAAATTTTACTTCTCTATTTGATTGTGAAAATTGCACTGGTTGTTAGTAGGGGTGTCGACGTTTACAATTTTTTCTACACGTGTACACGGGACTTCTAACCGACGTGTACCCGGTTACATGTTGGGGATTTATGAGCTTTTTCTGTCGCTGTTGCGCTATATAACCACAGAAAGTAAAATGAGTTGAAAATAAAATCCTCTATCATTTGACAGATAAGAAAATGTACAATTGAAAGCAGAAAAAGGGTTAACCTTTGTTAATCATTGTTTTAGCTATTGCTCACTATTGTACTTTTTTTTTTAAACTTCAAGTGCAAACTGCATCCCTCTCTCACAACGGGAGCTGCGTCTGAATTTTAATATGCGTCTCATAGTAAAAGTAATATGGAATTGGCGAGAGAAAGCAACTCAAAAAGAGGCCAAAGTAAGCTGAAGTGAGAGGAAAAAACTTCACCTTTATATCCACAAAGTTAAAAAAGTAGAGCGGGACAATTATTCACTGAAATTGGTGAAAAAAATATTTTTTCTTCCTCCTCTTTAGACACGAGAATGTGTGATCAGGTCGTGAAAAACCGACAGAACACCAACCAACAATATAACGTACAACAACACGCAACAATGTAGGCTAAAATAACAAACCATTAACAGTTTTTGTTTTCAGCTGCACGACATCTGCAGATGGAGAAGATGATGAGCGCCGCACTCTTCTCAAGTCCTCCGCAGCCTATTGATGCGGTGCAACACTGGCTGTGGCTGGGGGGGTTTTTTTTCTTTTTATAATATCAAGGCAACATTGCGCCCCATGCATCTGTATGCGCGAGTGGGAACATTTAAGTGTATAGTTAGTTAATTTTATTATCTGAAGCTTTCAGGCTACATTATCACCCCTAAAAATAGGCGACTATATGTATTGGTGAGAAATGAACGAGGAGGAGGAAGAGGAGGAAAAAATGACGTGTACACGGTTATTGATTTTTCTAAACTGTTATGATTTGTTATCCGTGTAACCGTTTACACGTGTAGATGTTGACACCCCTAGTTGTTAGGAATATGTTTGTTATAATGATCAAAGATGCTTTATGTGTAAAGTTCCAAGATTACACTGACTGTAAAACCGTGTTAATTTTAGCAAAAGAAAGCTTTTTAACAAAGCTTTCTTTTCTTAAAGAAGGGAGGTGTTATGTATGAGTGTTTTATGTAAAGCAATGTATATCATTTGTAAATGGAGATTTGTTACATACTATTTGTGCTGCCTTACTGGTCAGCTATTTGTTTATTGTGTTCATCCTTTAGCACCCTCTGGTGGTGTGTCTGTAGCAAAACATGATCTGATGCAATATCACTTGTGTGTGATGAAATAGACTAGTGCTTTCTAGAAGTTTCTGGCTTCTTCTTGGCTGGAGAGGGCCGGATCACTCAGGACTCCTGTAGATCTTTCCAGAATGTTCCTAGTCTAAATAAATGCTGTCGCTTTGGTCAGTGGAGGCAGAGTTTTTGTTTTGGCAACAGAGTTACATGGCATTAGTGCTGTTATAAGATTGAACCGTGGAATATTTGTATAAGTTTTTTTTTTTTATCATCAGTGACGAATAAATTTGTTTTAGTTGTCATTGCTAGTTTTCTTTGTGATTTTCAAGTCATAACATTTTATGTGAGTTATAAAAGAGGAATTCCTCATTTTTCAACTTCTTGCTGCATTGTTAATTCTTTAAATTTCCTATTAAAGATCCTTAAAAATACAGGTTTCCTCCTTTTTCACAATTAATAATTTTCATCCCTGTATTAATAAGTATTGTGTTATATTAATATTTATTTAAAGTGTTACTTTGGTACGTTTGTAATCTACTTTGTATCTTTTCGGTCCTTGCTCTTCGGTTCTGGTATTTTGTTGTCTCATGCGGGTCTTTTCATACCGTCCATGTTGATTGTGGTAAGTACACGCAAGAAAATTGATGGGTCGAAATGTACTGTGAAATATGTTTAATTTCCTTTCTTTGTGTCAGAAAACATAATTGTGCATAAACCTTTTGATCAGTTCAGGTAACATTTGAAATATTTGTGGCAAATATATGTCCATTGGCACCAAAATCAGTGAGAAAACAACACCAGTATCAAGTACAAGGATTATTTAGGTCACATCGCAGTTCACTGCTCTGGTAAACAAACACCTGCCAGTGTCACTGGGAGTAAACGGTAACAGCAGAACTGTTACATACGACATGTCAGGCACTGAAATAGTTTCAAGATGACCATGTATCAGTGAAGTTAATTTTAATAATATGCATCAGTAATGACAATATTTTTTATTCATTATGGTAAATTAGAGCCAATGGTAGTATAATCTTTTTACGTTTCACTTTCTGAATTTGGATCAGTTCACCATTTTGCACTTTGAGCCCCTTTCTGGGTTGTCTAAGGTGAAATAGAGTGTTTGACACGGAAATGTTGATGATTGGTCCTGACTCGAGTATTCGGCTCATTTAGATTCGCCCCTGCCATGCTGCAGAATGGCTGGCTAGGGTTATTCACAAACCTGTCCTTAAAACAACCCTAAACGTAAAAATGTGTAACTTGGTCTTCGTTGATGTTTTAAAAACCGTGTTATTTGCTATTATGGAACCATTTTTTCAGATAACTCTCAACAGCATATAAACTTCCTGTGATCCTGGGGACCGTTTCAGGGGCCTTCGTAGCCCTAGCCTACATTTCCATTCGACGTAGCTCCTCTTGGGTGTATTCCGGTTCAAAACGGTATCCTTGACTGTTTGTGCTTGGGAGATCTAAAGCGAACTTAATAGTGCAAACGCATTGAATTACAGTGCCCCCGAGGCAGGTGCATTATACTGAGTTCACAGGCAAGCTGTTGCACAAATCCCCTATTCCTGAACGATTAGCAGGGATACGTTTCAACTACTAATTTTGTACATCTCTACTTTGATGCCGCTAGGAATCAAACCCATAATCTACCCCTTCACAAGCAAATGTGCTTCTCAATGAGCCCCAAAACAAGCACATGCATTGACAGTTGTCAGCTGTGATTGTACAGTGCCACAGCCATAGGGTCACATTAGGGACTAAAACATCAGAAAATTCATGTTGCCACTACAATCATACAACTTACTCAGGTGACCGTTAAGGCCCCTTGGGCCTCTTGTATTAATACCTAAGAACCACCTGGCAACCCCCCACTAACTGTAGCAAATGCTATGTTCAATATTACCAACCTGAGTAAACCCTCGCAACCACCTTGTATGATGCAAGCAACCACCTACTATACTTTGGCAATGACCATGGTAGTCAAAAAAACCATAGCAACCATGTCATTGCATTCTTGCATTCACCTAATATGACCATAGCAACTACTTGGTAAGAACCTGGCAACCATCTACTAAACCTTGCCAATAGCCAAATAATATCGCAGTGGCAACTAAAGAGCACCATAGGAACAATTTATTTGCATCCAGGCTGTTCATCAGAGTAGTTGCCTTGTAATTCCTGAACAGCTACCCAGAAACCTCATTGCAATCAAATGGTTATGACCGTGTGACCATGTCCAACACCCATTGAGTAAATCTCATTCATTCCTTATGAAAGCTGAAAAGTACCAGCTGTGTTGCAGATGAGAGCAGTTGGCTGTTGCAGCTCTGGTTTAAGCAGGGCAATCACTCATGGCATTTTGTTTTGAAAATGTATTTTTCCAGATTTTTTTATAGTATCATCAAGTAGCACAATGATCCCTTTGTGAATGGCAAGGTGTTAACAGTGGAGTTAGTACCTCAAGATATTGATAATTCATTTTAAATATACACCATTCGTAAGACATTACTGTATACCCATACGTTTCAAGTTCTCAAGAGTTGGGGGGGGGATGGGGTAGGAGGAATATGATTGATAAAACTACATTTCAGTTTTGGATTCGTAAAATGGTTATCGTTTGCCATAACTAACTGCAGACATATTCATGACAAAGATTGTTGTACAGATGTGCACACTACCATGGCAGTTCACACATAACTAGCCTACTACACTTGGAGGTTGTTTCTGCTAGAGAACTCCGTCCAGTCGCTGGATTTTACTTCTCATTGGAAGATGGAAACAAGGCCTTGGCTGTCGCCCCAAACACCGAAAGGTATATCGGTGAAACCCCTAAGCGAAAGCTCCCAATACAGGAAGCCCAGCTGCAGTATTGACCCAGACAGCTTTATTAAATTATCAGAAACTGAATCCAATTTTATCTTGCATCTGCTCAGACTGCCTATATTTATTCATTCATTAAAATTATATATCTATTTTTGTGTGGTTAGTGATATTCTGCTTAACTGCTTAATTTGATCTTTTTGAGACAAAAAGTCAATATCTAGAGTAGCCACCCTTTGCTTTAATTAAAGAGCATTTAATCTTTCAGGCATAGGTTTTACTTTTTTTAGCTCCTCACTTGCTAAACTATTCCATAACATTTAAAGTTCATGACAAAGAGATTATTTCGATGTTACAACAGGTTTTTTTAGTGTGCATTGAAAATGCTCACTATTGTTATTCTGGTCCTCTTATTATTATGTGCCTGCAGCAATTATTATTATTATTATTAATATTATTATGTGCCTGCTGCAATGCAGACACATATTAAAATCCTGCATACTTCTTTTTACTATGTGCCTGCAGCAATACAGACACATATTAAAATCCTGCATACTTCTTTATTATTTTTATTATTATTATTATTATTATTATTAGTATTATTCCAATACTTCTCCCACAATTTTCACCCGATCCCACACATTACTCGTCAAAACGTGCGGCTCGCTTGTGAGGAGTGTGGTATGACTTTACTCAGCAATCCGACTTACAGATTTCCCACAATTCCCAAAGAACATGAACCTCTGACACCTCGTTATAATGGAAGTCAATGAGAAAATCGGTCTTCCGAAATCTCACAGTTCGCTACTTCTCCCACAATTTTCACCCGATCTCCACACAATACACGTCAAAACGTGCGGCTCGCTTGTGAGAAGTGTCCGATGACTTTACTCAGCGATCCGACTTACAGATTTCTCACAATTCCCAAAAAAATGGACCTCTGAAACCTCGTTATGATGGAAATCAATGAGAAAATCGTTCTCATCTTCACCCTCTCGCCTTGAACTCATACTCTCACAAAGAAACACTTTTCCAAATCTCAAACAAAGACGAGCAATGCCCAAACAACCATTAGGAACACCATAGCAACCACCCATAACGACCTAGCAACCACCCAGAACACCGTAGCAACAGCCTAGCAACGCCCTAGCAACCTCCCAGAACACTACAGCAACTGCCTAGCAACGCCCTAGCAACCACCCAAAACACGACAGCAACTGCCTAGCAACGCCCTAGCAACCACCCAGAACACCATAGCAACCGCCTAGCAACGCCCAAGCAACCACCCAGAAGACCATAGCAACTGCCTAGCAACGCCCTAGCAATCACCAAGAACACCATAGCAACTGCCTAGCAATGCCCTAGCAACCACCTAGAACACTACAGCAACTGCCTAGCAACGCCGTAGCAACCACCCAGAACACCATAGCAACCGCCTTGCAATGCCCTGGCAACCACCCAGAACACCACAGCAACTGCCTAGCAATGCCCTAGCAATCACCCAGAACACCATAGCAACCGTATAGCAATGCCCAAGCAACCATCCAGAACACCATAGCAACTGCCTAGCAACACCCAAGCAACCACTCAGAAGACCATAGCAACTGCCTAGCAACGCCATAGCAACCACCCAGAACACCATAGCAACCACCTTGCAACGCCCTAGCAACCACCCAGAACAAAAAAGCAACTGCCTAGCAAAGCCCTAGCAACCATCCAGACCACCATAGCAACCACCTAGCAACCACCCAGAACACCAAAGCAACTGCCGATCAACGCCCTAGCAACCACCCAGATCACCATAGCAACCGCCTAGCAACCACCCAGAACGCCATAAAAAAAACCGAGCAACACCCTAGCAACCACCCAAAACACCACAGCAACCGCCTAGCAACGCCCTAGCAACCACCAAGAACACCATAGCAAATGCTCAGCAACGCCCTAGCAACCACCCAGAACACAATAGCAACCGCCTAGCAACCACCCAGACCACCAAAGCAACTCCCTAGCAATGCCCTAGCAACCACCAAAAGCACCATAGCAACTGCCTAGCAGAACAATGAAGCAACTGCCTAGGAACGCCCTAGCAACCACCCAAAACACCATAGCAACGGTCTAGCAACGCCCTAGCAACCAGCGAGAACACCATAGTAACCGCCTAGCAACGCCCTAGCAACCACCTAGAACACCATAGCAACCACCTAGCAACCACCCAGAACGCCATAGCAACTGCCTAACAATGCCCCAGCAACCACGCAGAACAAAATTGCAACCGCCTAGCAACGCCCTTGCAAGCACCCAGAACACCATATCAACGACTTAGCAACGCCCTAGCAACCATCCAGAACACCATAGCAAACGCCTAGCAATGCCCTTGAGAGCACCCAGAACACCATTGCAACGGCTTAGCAACGCCCTAGCAACCACCCAGAACAACATAGCAACCGCCTAGCAATGACCTAGCAGCCACCCAGAACAACTCAGCAACCGCCTAGCAATGCCCTAGCAACCACCCAGAACACAATAGCAACCACCTAGCAACGCCCTAGCAACCATGCAGAACACGAAACAGTCGCTTAGCAACGCCCCAGCCACCACCCAGAACACCATAGCAACCGCCTAGCAACCACCCAGAACACCATAGCAACTGCCGAACAACGCGCTAGCAACAACCCAGAACACTTTAGCAACCGCCTAGCTACCACCCAAAACACCATAGTAACTGCCTAGCAATGCTCTTGGAACCACCCAGAACACCACTGCAACTGCCAAGCAACGCCATAGCAACCACCAGAACACCATAGCAACTGCCTAGCAACGCCTTCGCAACCACTCAGAATACCATAGCAACGCCCTAGCAACCGCCCAGATGACCGTAGCAACCACCTAGCAATGCCCTATCAACCCCCCCAGAACACCATAGCAACAGCCTAGCAACGCCCTAGCAACGCCCTAGCAACCAACCGGAACATGATATCTACTGTGTACCAGAACGCTGGCAACCACCTCCAACACTGTACTCGTAGAGCAGCAGGCACATTGAAAATTTCTGCAGGAATTTTCTAGTTATTATTCCAATTTCTTCCGTAATAACATGATTTGCTACTTCTCCCACAATTTTCACCCGATCCCCACACATCATACATCAAAACATGCGGCTCGCTTGTGAGGAGTGTGCTATGACTTTACTCTGCGATCCGACTTACAGATTTCCCACAATTACCAAAAAATCTGGACCACTGAAAACTTGTTACAATGGAAGTCAATGAGAAAATTGCTCTCATCTTCACCCGCTGGCATTGAACTCATACACACACACACAAGCTCTTTTCCAACTCTCAAAGACAAGCAATAACCAAGCAACCATCAGGAACACCAAGGGAACCACGTAGAACTCCATAGCAGCTGCTTAGCAATGCCCTAGCAGCCACCCAGAACACTTTAGCAACTGCCTTGCAATGCCCTAGCAACCACCTAGAACACCATAGCAACTGCCTAGCAACGCCTTAGCAACCACCCAGAACACCATAGCAACTGCCTAGCAACGCCCTAGCAACCACCCAGAACACCATAGCAACCACCTAGCAATGCCCAAGCAACCACCCAGAACACCATAGCAACCGCCTCGCAATGCCCTGGCAACCACCCAGAACACCATAGCAACCGCCTCGCAACGCCCTGGCAACGACCCAGAACACCATAGCAACCGCCTCGCAACGCCCTGGCAACCACCCAGAACACAATAGCAACGGTCTAGTAACGCCCTAGCAACCACCCAGAAAACAATAGAAACCGCCTAGGAAAGCCCTCGCAACCACCCAGAACACCATAGCAGCTGCCTTGCAACGCCCTAGCAACCACCCAGAACACCATAGCAACTGCCTAGTAACGCCCTAACAACCACCCAGAACACCTTAGCAACTGCTGAGCAATGCCGTAGTAGCAACCACCCAGAACACCATAGCAACTGCCTGGCAACGCCCTAGCAACCACCCAGAACACCATAGCAACTGCCATGCAATGCCCTAGCAACCACCCAGAACACCATAGCATTCGCCTCGCAACACCCTAGCAAACACCCAGATTACCATAGCAACTGCCTAGCAATGCCCAAGCAACCACCCAGAACACCATTGCAACTGCCTAGCATCGCCCTAGCAACCACTCAGAACACCATAGAAACAACCTCGCAATGCCATAATAACCATCCAGAACACCATAGCAACTGCCTAGCAACGCCCTAGCAACCACCCCGAACACCATAGCAACCACCTAGCAACGCCCTAGCAACCACGCAGAACACCATAGCAACTGCCTAGCAACGCCCTAGCACCCACCCAGTAGACCATAGCAACAGCCTAGCAACGCCCTAGCAACCACTCGGAACACCATAGCAACTGTCTAGCAACGCCCTTGCTGCCACCCAGAACACATAGCAACTGCCTATTAACGCCCTATCAACCACCCAGAACACCTTAGCAACTGCCTAGCAACGCCCTAGTAACAACCACCCAGAACAACATAACTGCCTAGCAACACCCTGGCAACCACCCAGAACACCATAGCAACTGCCTAGCAACACCTTAGCAACCACCTAGAAAACCATAGAAACTGCCTAGCATCCACCCAGAACACCAAAGCAACCGCCTAGCATCACCCTAACAACCACCTGGAACACCATAGCAACTGCCTAGCAATGCCCTAGCTACCACCCAGAACACCATAGAAACGGCCTAGCAACGCCCTAGCAACCACCCAGAACACCATAGCAACTGCCTAGTAACACCTTAGCAACCACCCAGAACACCATCGCTACTGCCTAGCAACGCCCTAGCAACCACCCAGAACACCATAGCAACTGCCTGGTAACGCACTAGCAACCACCCAGAACACCATAGCAAGTGCCTAGCAAAGCCCTAGCAACCACCCAGAACACCAAAGCAACTGCCTAGTAATGCCCTAGCAACCACCCAGAACACCATAACAACTGCCTAGCAACGCCCTAGCAACCACCCAGAAGACCATAGCAACTGCCTAGCAACACCTTAACAACCACCCAGAACACCATAGCAACTGCCTAGCAATGCCCTAGTAACCACCCAGAACACCATAGCAACCACATAGCAATGCCCAAGCAACCACCCAGAACACCATGGCAACCACCTCGCAACGCCCTGGTAACCACCCAAAACACCATAGCAACTGCCTAGCCAGGCCCTAACGACCACCCAGAACACCATAGCAGCTACCTAGCAATGCCCTAGCAACCACCCAGAACACCATAGAAACCACCTAGCAACGCCCTCGCAACCACCAAGAACACAGTCGCAACTGCCATGCAACTCCCTAGCAACCACCCAGAACACCATAGCAACTGCCTAGTAATGCCCTAAGAACCACCCAGAACACCTTAGAAACTGCCTAGCAACGCCCTAGTAACAACCACCCAGAAAACCATGGCAACTACCTAGTAACGCCCTAGCAACCACCCAGAACACCATAGCAACTGCCTTGCAACGCCCTAGCAACCACCCAGAACACCATAGCAACTGCCTAGCAACACCCCAGGAACAACCCAGAACACCATAGCAACTGCCTAGCAACGCCCAAACAACCACCGAGAACACCATAGAAACTGCCAAGCAACGCCCTGGCAACCACCCGAACACCATAGTAACAGCCTAGCAACAACCTAGCAACCACCCAAAACACCATAGCAACCACTCAGAACACCGTAGCAACTGCCAAGCAACGCCATAGTAACCACCCAGAACACCATAGCTACCGCCTAGCAATGCCCTAGCAACAAACCAGAACACGATAGCAACCGTCTATCTACCACCCACAACACCATAGAAACTGCCTAGCAATGCCCTTGGAACTATCCAGAACACCATTGCAACTGCCTAGCAATGCCCTGGCAGCCACTCAGAACACCATAGCAACTGCCCAGCAACGCCCTAGCAACCACTCAGAACACAATAGCAATGCCTAGCAACCACCCAGAACACCATAGCAACCGCATTACAACACCCTAGGAACCACCCAGAAAATCATAGCAACCGCCTAGTAACGCCCTGGCAACCACCCAGAACACCATAACAACTGCCGGGCAACGCCCTAGCAACCACCCAGAGCACCATAGCAACTGCCTAACGATGCCCTAGCAACCACCCAGAACATCATAGAAACTACCTAGCAATGCCCTAGCAACCACCCAGAACAGCATAGCAACTGCTCAGCAACGCCAGAGCAACCGCTCAGAACACCATAGCAATGCCCTAGCAACCACCCAGAACACCAAAGCAACTGCCCAGCAACGCCCTAGCAACCACCCAGCACACCACAGCAACTGCCTAGCAACGCCCTAGTAACCACTCAGAATACCATAACAACCGCCTAGCAACTACCCAGAACATCATAGTAACTGCCTAGCAACCCCCTAGCAACCACCCAGAACACCATAGCAACTGCCTAACAATGCCATAGCAACCACTCAGAACAACACAGCATTGCCCTAGCAACCACCCAGAACACCATAGCAACTGCCTAGCAACACCATAGCAACCACCAGAACACCATAGCAACTGCCGAGCAACGCCTTTGCAACCACTCAGAATACCATAGCAACGCCCTAGCAACCACCCAGAAGACCCAACCACCTAGCAATGCCCTAGCAACCCCCCCAGAACACCATAGCAACAGCCTAGCAACGCCCTAGTAACCACTTAGAACACCAGAGCAATGCCCTAGCAACCACCTAGAACACCAAGGCAACTGCCTAGCAACGCCATAGCAACCACCAGAACACCATAGCAACTGCCGAGCAACGCCTTCGCAACCACTCAGAATACCATAGCAACGCCCTAGCAACCACCCAGAAGACCCAACCACCTAGCAATGCCCTAGCAACCCCCCCAGAACACCATAGCAACAGCCTAGCAACGCCCTAGCAACCAACCGGAACATGATATCTACTGTGTACCAGAACGCTGGCAACCACCTCCAACACTGTACTTGTAGCGCAGCAGGCACATTGAAAATTTCTGCAGGAATTTTCTAGTTATTATTCCAATTGCTTCCTTAATAACACGGTTCGCTACTTCTCCCACAATTTTCACCCGATCCCCACACATCATACATCAAAACATGTGGCTCGTTTGTGAGGGGTGTGCTATGACTTTACTCAGCGATCCGACTTACAGATTTCCCACAATTACCAAAAAATCTGGACCACTGAAACCTTGTTACAATGGAAGTCAATGAGAAAATCGCTCTCATCTTCACCCGCTGGCATTGAACTCATACACACACACA
Organism: Gymnothorax reevesii; assembly: GCA_029721435.1. Lineage (NCBI taxonomy): Eukaryota > Metazoa > Chordata > Actinopteri > Anguilliformes > Muraenidae > Gymnothorax > Gymnothorax reevesii. The sequence continues at coordinate 126,219,955 of CM056578.1, forward strand.
CATGCTCTTTTCCAACTCTCAAAGACAAGCAATGCCCAAGCAACCATCAGGAACACCAAGGCAACCACCCAGAACGCCCAAGCAACCACCTAGAACTCCATAGCAGCTGCTTAGCAATGCCCTAGCAACCACCCAGAACACCATAGCAACTTCCTAAAAACGCCCTAACAACCACCAAGAACACCATAGAAACAGCCTTGCAATGCCGTAGGAACCACCCGAACACCATAACTGCCTAGGATCACCCTACCAACCACCCAAAACACCATAGCAACCACTAAGAACACCATAGCAACTGCCTAGCAACGCCATAATAACCACCCAGAACACCATAGTAACTGCCTAGCAATGCCCTGACAACCACTCAGAACACCATAGCAACTGTCTAGCAACGCCCTTGCAGCCACCCAGAACACATAGCAACTGCCTATTAACGCCCTATCAACCACCCAGAACACCTTAGCAACTGCCTAGCAACGCCCTAGTAACAACCACCCAGAACAACATAACAACTGCCAAGCAACGCCCTAGCAACCACCCAGAACACCATAGCAACTGCCTAGCAACACCTTAGCAACCACTTAGAACACCATTGAAACTGCCTAGCATCCACCCAGAACACCATAGCAACCACCCGAAACACCATAACAACTGCCTAGCAACACCCTAGCTACCACCCAGAACACCATAAAAACGGCCGAGCAACGCCCTAGCAACCACCCAGAACACCATCGCTACTGCCTAGCAACGCCCTAGCAACCACCCAGAACACCATAGCAACTGCCTGGTAACACACTAGCAACCACCCAGAACACCATAGCAAGTGCCTAGCAAAGCCTTAGCAAACACCCAGAACACCATAGCAACTGCCTAGTAATGCCCTAGCAACCACCCAGAACACCATAGCAACTGCCTAGCAACACCCTAGCAACCACTCAGAACAACACAGCATTGCTCTAGCAGCCACCCAGAACACCATGGCAACTGCTTAGCAATGCTATAGCAACCACCAAGAACACCATAGCAACTGCCGAGCAACGCCTTCGTAACCACTCAGAATACCATAGCAACGCCCTAGCAACCACCCAGAAGACCGCAACCACCTAGCAATGCCCTAGCAACCCCCCCAGAACACCATAGCAACTGCCTAGCAATGCCCTAGCAACCAACCGGAACATGACATCTACTGTGTACCAGAATGCTGGCAACCACCTCCAACACTGTACTCGTAGCGCAGCAGGCACATTGAAAATTTCTGCAGGAATTTTCTAGTTATTATTCCAATTTCCTCCGTAATCGCACGGTTCGCTACTTCTCCGACAATTTTCACCCAATCCCCAAACAGTACACGTCAAAACATGCGGCTTGCTTGTGAGGAGTGTGCGATGACTTTACTCAGCGATCCGACTTACAGATTTCCCACAATTACCAAAAAACCTGGACCTCTGAAACCTTGTTATAATGGAAGTGAATGAGAAAATCGCTCTCATCTTCACCCGCTCGACTTGAACTCATACGCTCACATAGAAGCTCTTTTCCAACTGTCAAAGACAAGCAATGCCCAAGCAACCATTCGGAACACCAAGGCAACCACCAAGAACGCCCAAGCAACCACCTAGAACTCCATAGCAACTGCCTACCAATGCCCTAGCAGCCACCCAGAACACTTTAGCAACTGCCTTGCAATGCTCTTACAACCACCCAGAACACCATAGAAACTGCCTTGCAACGCCCTAGCAACCACTCAGAATACCATAGCAAATGCCTAGCAACGCCCTAGCAACCACTCAGAAAACCTTAGCAACTGCCTAATAACTTCCTAGCAACCACCCAGAACACCATAGCAACCGCCTACCAATGCCCTAACAACCACCCAGAACACATAGCAACCGAATAGCAACGCCTTAGCCACCACCCAGAACACCATAGCAACCACCTTACAATGCTCTAGCAATCACTCAGAACACCATAGCAACTGCCTAGCAATGCCCTAGCAACCACCCAGAACACCATAGCAACCACTCTAGCAATGCCCTAGCAACCACCTAGAACACCATAGCAACCACCTAGCAACGCCCTAGCATCCACTCAGAACACTGTAGCAACTGCCTAGCATCACCTTAGCAACCACCCAGAACACCATAACAACCACCGAACAATGTTTGTGCAATCACTCAGAACACCATAGCAACTGCCTAGCAATGCCCTAGCAACGACCCAGAACACCATAGCAACCTTCTAGCAATGCCCTAGCAACCACCCAGACCACCATAGCAATCACCTATCAATGCGCTAGCAACCACTCAGAAAACCATAGCAACTGCCTGGCAACTTCCTAGCAACCACCCAGAACACCAATGCAACCGCCTAGCAACGCCCTTGCAACCACCCAGAACACATAGCAACCGAATAGCAACGGCCTAGCAACCACTCAGAACACCGTAGTAACTGCCTATCAACACCTTATCAACCACCTAGAACACCATAGCAACTGCCTAGCAACGCCTTAGCAACCACTCAGAAAACCATAGCAACTGCCTAGCAATGCCCTACCAATCACTCAGTACACCATAGCAACCACATAGCAACGCCCTAGAAACCACCCAGAACATCATAGCCACCACCTAGCAACGCCTTAGCAACCAACCAAAACACCATAGCAACCGCTTAGCAACTCCCTAGCAACCACCGAGAACACCATAGCAACCACCTAGCAATGCCCTAGCAACCGACCAGAACACCATAGCAACCACTTAGCAACGCCCTAGCATCCACTCAGAACACTGGAGCAACTGCCCAGCATCGCCTTAGCAACCATCCAGAACACGATAACAACCACTTAGCAACGCCCTTGCATCCACTCAGAACACTGGAGCAACTGCCTAGCATCGCCTTAGCAACCACTCAGAACACCAAAGTAACTACCTAGCAATGCCCTACCAACCACCCAGAACACCAAAGCAACCACCTAGCAATGCCTTAGAAACCACCCAGAACACCATACCAATCACCTAGCAACGCCCTAGAAACCACTCAGGAAAACCATAGCAACTGCCTCGCAACTTCCTAGCAACCACCCAGAACACCATTGAAACCGCCTAGCAAAGCCCTTGCGACCACCCACAACACATAGCAGCCGAATAGCAATGGCCTAGCAACCACTCAGAACACCGTAGTAACTGCCTAGCAACTCCTTAGCAACCACCTAGAACACCATAGCAACCACCTAACAATGCATTAGCAATCACTCAGAACACCATAGCAACTGCCTAGAAATGCCCTAGCAACCACCTAGCAATGCCCTACCAATCACTCAGAACACCATAGCAACTGCCTAGCAACGCCTAAGAAACCACTCAGAAAACAAAAGCAACTGCCTAGCAACACCCATGCAACCACCAGAACACCTAGCAACCACCTAGCAATGCCCTACCAATCACTCAGTACACCATAGCAACCACATGGCAATGCCCTAGAAACCTCCCAGAACACCATAGCAACCACCTAGCAACGACTTAGCAACCAACCAAAACACCATAGCAACCGCCTAGCAACCACCTAGCAATGTCCTAGCAATCACTCAGAACACCATGGCAACCGCCTCGCAACGCCCTGGCAACCACCCAGAACACCATAGGAACCCGAAAAGCAACGGCCTAGCAACCACTCAGAACACCTTAGTAACTGCCTAGCAACGCCTTAGCAACCACCTAGAACACCATAGCAACCACCTAACAATGCTCTAGCAATCACTCAGAACACTAAAGCAACTGCCTAGAAATGCCCTAGCAACCACCCAGAACACAAAAGCAACCACTTAGCAATGCCCTACCAATCACTCAGAACACCATAGCAACTGCCTAGCAACGCCTTAGCAACCACTCAGAAAACCATAACAACTGCTTAGCTATGCCCTACCAATCACTCAGTACACCATAGCAACCACATGGCAATGCCCTAGCAACCACCCAGAACACCATAGCAACCACCAAGCAACACCTTAACAACTAACCAAAACACCATAGCAACCGCCTAGCAACTCCCAAGCAACCACCAAGAACACCATAGAAACCACCTGGCAATGTCCTGGCAGTCACTCAGAACACCATAGCAACTGCCTTGCAATGCCCTAGCAAACACCCAGAACACCATATCAACCGCCTCGCGACGCCCTGGCAACCACCCAGAACACATGGCAACCGAATAGCAACGGCCTAGCAACCACTCAGAACACCGTAGTAACTGCCTAGCAACGCCGTAGCAACCACCTAGAGCACCATAGCAACCACCTAACAATGCTCTAGCAATCACTCAGAACACTATAGCAACTGCCAAGAAATGTCTTAGCAACCACCCAGAAAACCATAGCAACCACCTGGCAATGCCCTACCAATCACTCAGAACACCATAGCAACTGCCTAGCAATGCCTTAGCAACCACTCAGAAAACCATAGCATCTGCCTAGCAATGTCCTAGCAACCACCAGAACACCATAGCAACCACCTAGCAATGCCCTATCAATCACTCAGTACACCATAGCAACCACATAGCAACGCCCGAGCAACCACCCAGAACACTATAGCAACCACCTAGCAACGCCTTAGCAACCAACCAAAACACCATAGCAACCGCTTTGCAACTCCCTAGCAACCACTTAGAACACCATAGCAACCACCTAGCAATCACTCAGAACACCATAGTACCTGCCTAGCAATGCCCTGGCAACCACCCAGAACACCATAGCAATCGCCTCGCAACACCCTGGCAACCACCCAGAACACCATAGCAACTACCTAGCAACGCCCTAGCAAACACCCAGATTACCATTGCAACTGCCTAGCAACGCCCTATCAACCACCTAGAAGACCACAGCATCTGCCCCGCAACACCCTAGCAACCACCCAGAACATATAGCAACCGCCTAGCAATTCCCTATCAACCACCCAGAACACCATAGCAACCACCGAGCAACGCCCTAGCAACCACTCAGAACACCATAGCAACTGCCTAGCAACGCCCTAGCAACCACTCAGAAAACCATAGCAACTGCCTAGCAACTTCTTAGCAACCATTCAGAACATCATTGCAACCGCCTAACAACGCCCTTGCAACCACCCAGAACACATAGCAACCGAATAGCAATGGCCTAGCAACCACTCAGAACACCGTAGCAACTGCCTAGCATCACCTTAGTAACCACCCAGAACACCATAACAACCACCTAACAATGCTCTACCAGCCATCCAGAACACCATAGCAACCACCTAGCAACGCCGTAGCAACCACTCAGAAAACCTTACTTACTGCCTAGCAACTTCCTAGCAACCACCCAAAACACCATAGCAACCGCCTAGCAACGCCCTTGCAACCACCCAGAACACATAGCAACCGAATAGCAACGGCTTAGCAACCACTTAGAACACCGAAGCAACTGCCTAGCAACACCTTAGCAACCACCCAGAACACCATAGCAACCACCTAACAATGCTCTAGCAGTCACTCAGAACACCATAGAAACTGCCTAGCAACGCCCTAGCAACCACCCAGAGCTCCATAGCAACCACCTAGCAATGCCTTACCAATCACTCAGAACACCATCGCAACTGCCTAGCAGTGCCCTAGCAACCACCCAGAACACCATAGCAACCGCCTCGCAACGCCCTGGCAACTACCCAGAACACCATAGCAACCCGAAAAGCAACGGCCTAGCAACCACTCAGAACACCTTAGTAACTGCCTAGCAACGCCTTAGCAACCACCTAGAACACCATAGCAACCACCTAACAATGCTCTAGCAATCACTCAGAACACTATAGCAACTGCCTAGAAATGCCCTAGCAACCACCCAGAACACAAAAGCAACCACTTAGCAATGCCCTACCAATCACTCAGAACACCATAGCAACTGCCTAGCAACGCCTTAGCAACCACTCAGAAAACCATAACAACTGCTTAGCTGTGCCCTACCAATCACTCAGTACACCATAGCAACCACATGGCAACGCCCTAGCAACCACCCAGAACACCATAGCAACCACCTAGCAACGCCTTAACAACCAACCAAAACACCATAGCAACCGCCTAGCAACTCCCTAGCAACCACCGAGAACACCATAGAAACCACCTGGCAATGTCCTGGCAGTCACTCAGAACACCATAGCAACTGCCTAGCAATGCCCTAGCAAACACCCAGAACACCATATCAACCGCCTCGCGACGCCCTGGCAACCACCCAGAACACATGGCAACCGAATAGCAACGGCCTAGCAACCACTCAGAACACCGTAGTAACTGCCTAGCAACACCGTAGCAACCACCTAGAGCACCATAGCAACCACCTAACAATGCTCTAGCAATCACTCAGAACACTATAGCAACTGCCTAGAAATGTCTTAGCAACCACCCAGAAAACCATAGCAACCACTTAGCAATGCCCTACCAATCACTCAGAACACCATAGCAACTGCCAAGCAACGCCTTAGCAACCACTCAGAAAACCATAGCATCTGCCTAGCAATGTCCTAGCAACCACCAGAACACCATAGCAACCACCTAGCAATGCCCTATCAATCACTCAGTCCACCATAGCAACCACATAGCAACGCCCGAGCAACCACCCAGAACACTATAGCAACCATCTAGCAACGCCTTAGTAGCCAACCAAAACACCATAGCAACTGCTTTGCAACTCCCTAGCAACCACTTAGAACACCATAGCAACCACCTAGCAATCACTCAGAACACCATAGTAACTGCCTAGCAATGCCCTGGCAACCACCCAGAACACCATAGCAATCGCCTCGCAACACCCTGGCAACCACCCAGAACACCATAGCAACTACCTAGCAACGCCCTAGCAAACACCCAGATTACCATTGCAACTGCCTAGCAACGCCCTATCAACCCCATAGAAGACCACAGCATCTGCCCCGCAACACCCTAGCAACCACCCAGAACATATAGCAACCGCCTAGCAATTCCCTATCAACCACCCAGAACACCATAGCAACCACCGAGCAACGCCATAGCAACCACTCAGAACACCATAGCAACTGCCTAGCAACGCCCTAGCAACCACTCAGAAAACCATAGCAACTGCCTAGCAACTTCTTAGCAACCACCCAGAACATCATAGCAACCGCCTAACAACGCCCTTGCAACCACCCAGAACACATAGCAACCGAATAGCAATGGCCTAGCAACCACTCAGAACACCGTAGCAACTGCCTAGCATCACCTTAGTAACCACCCAGAACACCATAACAACCACCTAACAATGCTCTACCAGCCATCCAGAACACCATAGCAACCACCTAGCAACGCCGTAGCAACCACTCAGAAAACCTTACTTACTGCCTAGCAACTTCCTAGCAACCACCCAAAACACCATAGCAACCGCCTAGCAACGCCCTTGCAACCACCCAGAACACATAGCAACCGAATAGCAACGGCTTAGCAACCACTTAGAACACCGAAGCAACTGCCTAGCAACACCTTAGCAACCACCCAGAACACCATAGCAACCACCTAACAATGCTCTAGCAGTCACTCAGAACACCATAGAAACTGCCTAGCAACCACCCAGAACTCCATAGCAACCACCTAGCAATGCCTTACCAATCACTCAGAACACCATATCAACCACCTTGCAATGCCCTAGCAACCACCCAGAACACCATAGCAACCACCTAACAATGCTCTAGCAGTCACTCAGAACACCATAGCAACTGCCTAGCAACGTCCTAGTAACCACCCAGAACACCATAGCAACTGTCTAGCAACGCCCTTGCAACCACCCAGAACACACAGCAACCGAATCGCTTTGCCCTGGCAACCACTCATAACATCGTACCAACTGCATAGCAACGCCTTAGCAACCACCCAGAACACCATAGCAACCACCTAACAATACTCTAGAAATCACTCTGAACACCATAGCAACTGCCTAGCAACTTCCTAGCAACCACTCAGAAAACCATAGCAACTGCCTAGCAACGCCCTAGCAACCACCTAGCAATGCCCTACCAATCACTCAGTGCACCATAGCAACCAAATAGCAATGCCCTAGCAACCACCCAGAACACCATAGCAACCACCTAGCAACGCCTTTGCAACCAACCAAAACACCATAGCAAACGCTTAGCAACTCCCTGGCAACCACCGTGTACACCATAGCGACCAACTAGCAATGTCCTAGCAATCACTCAGAACACCATAGCAACTGCCTAGCAATGCCCTAGCAACCACCCCGAACACCATAGCATTCGCCTCGCAACACCCTAGCAAACACCCAGATTACCATTGCAACTGCCTAGCAATGCCCAAGCAACCACCCAGAACACCATTGCAACTGCCTAGCATCGCCCTAGCAACCACTCAGAACACCATAGAAACAGCCTCGCAATGCCCTAATAACCATCCAGAACACCATAGCAACTGCCTAGCAACGCCCTAGCAACCACCCCGAACACCATAGCAACCACCTAGCAATGCCCTAGCAACCACCCAGAACACCATAGCAACCACCTAGCAACGCCCTAGCAACCACCCAGAACACCATAGCAACCACCTAGCAACTTCCTAGCAACCACCCAGAACACCAATGCAACCGCCTAGCAACGCCCTTGCAACAACCCAGAACACATAGCAACCGAATAGCAACGGCCTAGCAACCACTCAGAACACCGTAGTAACTGCTTAGCAACGCCTTAGCAACCACCTAGAACAGCATAGCAACCACCTAACAATGCTCTCGCAATCACTCAGAACACTATAGCAACTGCCTAGAAATGCCCTAGCAACCACCCAGAACACCATAACAACCACCTAGCAACACCCCATCAACCAACCAGAACATTGGAGCAACCTCCTGGCAACTCCCTAGCAACCACCAAGAACACCATAGCAACCGCCTCACAACGCCCTGGCAACCACCCAGAACACCATAGCAACTACCTAGCAGCACCCTAGCAAACACCCAGATTACCATTGCAACTGCCTAGCAACGCCCAAGCAACCACCCAGAACACCATTGCAACTGCCTAGCATCGCCCTAGCAACCACTCAGAACACCATAGAAACAGCCTCGCAATGCCCTAATAACCATCCAGAACACCATAGCAACTGCCTAGCAACGCCCTAGCAACCACCCAGAACACTATAGCAACTGCCCAGGAACACCATAGCAACCGCCTAGCAACTGTTTCAGCCAGTCCTCATTACGACAAATAACAAAATAATTTATCTTTTTGAACTGCTCAACTTTTTAACCATTCAGCCATTCCAACTCCTGATTGTTATTGACCATGACTCCCGCCAACTGTTTCCTCTGTCCAAAACTGTTTCAAAATAAAAGACCTCACTACAATTCTTCATAATTAAAATATGTCACTATTTAAACTACTGAACTTTTTAACTGTTCATCCATTCCAAATGACAGTTTTCATCAACTATGACACCCGCCAACTGTTTCCTCTGTGTAAATTAGTTTCAAAATAAGAGTCCTCACCACTACCATAATTATCCTACTAACGACCTAGCTACCAATATCATAATGCAATTATTTGCAACAAACTCCACCTTATGCAACTACACTTTGCATTTTCATGCACACGTAATTCCCTGGAATTACATTATCTAGTTAATCTTGCTATCAAGCTAATCCCACATTTGCTCAATCGGAATAAGGTCTGGACTTTGAGCTGACCAAATCATTACTCTTGTCACCAGATGATTCTTTTGGACAGATAATTCCTGCACAACTTGGAGGTGGGTTGAGGGTCATTATCTTGTGGAAAATAAAATCTGAGCCCTATCAGTTTATTTTCAGAAATGCATGCCTAACAAAGTCCACAATTCTGTTGATTTTTTTAAAGATCACTGGCTCCTTTCAAGCAGGCTGAAACCCCAAACCATAATATTGCCACCTCCATGTTTCACTGAAAAGGATAAATGGTCATTTTTGAAACATTCTCCAACTTTACAGCACGTATAAGGTCTGCATTTGGATTAGAAAATTTCAAATTTAGATTCATCAGCCCAAAGGGCTTGTTCCCAGTCCGTTGGTGTCCACTCCATGAATGTCTTGGCAAACTTCAGTCTTTTTTTGATGTCGACTGCTCTTGACAGCAACACGACCAATTGGACCATTTTCACACAGGCGTCTGCACTCCTCCCCTTGGTTCTGGTGTGAGCACAGGCCTAGCAGACAAACTTCGGTATACCTCGGTGAAATTTTTCTGAGGAGTACCAACGTAGTCTCTGAGCTTCAGTAGACAATTCTCTGCGCTTTTCAGGAAAATTTAACCGAGGTTTACTGAGGTGTTGTCCAAACTTAAGTAAACTGGACAGACTTCGGGATACCTCGGTAATATTTTTCTGAGGTTAACTGAGTTGGCCTCACATCTTCAGTAAACCTCGGTCTATTCTAAGTTTTAATTGGAATTTCTCGGAAAAAGGTGCACTTTCTCTGCTTTTGGGTGCTAATAGTGATCACAGATATCACAGTCGTGCTGTGAACTGCCTTTTTTTTTTTTTTTTACTCGTCATACACTTAAAATGAACATTATAGGCACTTAACTTCCATTTTGCTCCTATACTGCCACTAGTTTTCAGCGAACCGGTCTCTTTGAAACGGTCGTGGTATTTTTTGCTGAGCCATGGGAGCATTAACATCTTCAGATAATTTTATAAGTGACCGACCAGCATCATTAAGGCCAGAATGCAGCTACGAACAATCAGAGAACCAAGTTAAATACTGTGACGCTGCTCAAAGTTCATGTCACCTTATATAGTGGAACATCTAACCATCAGAGGAAATTTTGCAGAATAATGTCTCCTCAAACCAGTTTAAACAAATATTTTGGCATCAATAACCTTGGAATGAGCCTTCAAACATGCATTCATGCTGTGCAACAATAAAGAAAATAAAATTTGTGACACCTTTCAACTGTCATGTAAAAAAATTTAGATTTCTAGTGTTTTTGTTTATTATCCATAATTTTTATCTCCATATACTTGTGGGAATTTTTTTTTTCTAATTGCCTACAATAGCCTTTTTCAATACATTTTTGCCAAATTATAGAAAAATAATATATTAGGACCCCTTTTAGATGAAAGTGGTGGTGTATAATCATCAGTGCACATTACTGTACATGTCACTAAAAAAACAAACTTAGTGACAAGGTTTTGTTCAATTGACCAATAATTGACAATCTAAAAAGTAAGTAATCGTGCTAAAGGGGATCCCACAACTTTATGATGTCACTTTCACAAAGGAATTCTGTTTGTGAATTCACTGTAACCACACATCAACCTGAATTAGACAATTTAATAAACCAGAATGCAAATACGATCAAAATGATGGATTACACATAAAAGGAAAAAAAAAGAATAAATTCGGTACGGCCAACAAACAGGCCAAAGCTACTGTCGGTAGTATATAGTCTTTTGTCTGCATTTCCTCTGCTGAAGTCCTCCATTTAACTGCCTGCCACAGAGGGTGAAGCATCCAGCCTTTTCAGGATTTTTGAACAAGTAAATTGTACAGTAATGATGCTGCACTCATCATAAGCTCACACACTCCGCACACATTAGCAAGAAAGGTTACGGCTCTTTATTATGTACAATGTATACTGTTGTAATCCTGACATAACACACTGACAGAGTCAAACACCTTTTCCAGAAAATTAAGAATACACCCACATTTACATTTTTATTTCACCTTGAATCATTTTGTATGATACTATATGCAATGTGTTCAACATTATTCTGAACTGATAATCATGTGAAAGTGTTGGAGGGACACTGAATAAAACAACATGAAATAACAAAAACCTAACATTTTATATGTGTATGTATGTGCTGGTAAATGTACACATTCAGATCCTGTATACATGCATACAAATGTACACATTCACAAATGTGCACGTATATTTGGAGAGAGAAACTCAATGACAGAAAATGGCAACTTAACGTGAGTCAGCAGTGACCAAGAGTTCCACTGACTTCATAATAATCATCCATTTAGTTTTCAGGACACATTCTGTTACATCCCTCCCTCCAACTGATCATCATCCATTTGTCCATCAAACCCTCAACTATTAATTACCCTGTAAGAGAAGCAGTGGGGATCAGAGACCAGTTTGAAGGACGAGTGGAAATAAAAAAAAAAAAAACAATAAAAATTTTACTAAAGTTCCGGCAACTCGCTTCCTCTATTCTTTTTCGGTTCACAAGGAGCAATTACTCAATGTCCAACATTTTTCAAATTGTTTCCAGAAAAAGAGTATGTATGTGTCTGTCTGAGAGTGTGAAAGTCCAAATTCGGTTGCAGTAAATGCTGTGATGTCTGTGACCGGCCAGAGAAAACACGATTTGTACATTTAGAAAGAAAATTGGTCATATTAGAATGTCTTATTTCCTATGGGAACTGAGGATAGGTTTGTCCTTGTGCAGTTGGGTACACAGGTCTGCACTCGTGTGCAAAAAAAACACTGTCTGTGCACAGCATACACTGCAATCTGCAGCATATATACGGTGTGTGGCAATAGTGTATGTACATTTGTGTCTGTGTAAACTTACGCACTTGTCACACGTCTCACATATTATGTACAATGAAGGGCACCATATTGGTTTTTTTCTGGATTGCTTATGTGTTAGTATACATAAACATATACTGGAATGTGGTTTTGAGTTTTGAACAATACAATATACCGAACGTGTCTGTCTGTGTCTGAATAAGCATTTGTGTTGTTTGAACTCTTCAGTTCCAGATCTTCAGGAAGCTGTCCCAGGAACCAGTGCACACTGCCATCCCTTCATCAGACACTCCGAGGCAGCTCACACGGTTGTCATGACCGGCCAGTACTCCTGTTCGAGGAGAAGAGCCAAGACCAAAGGGACAAATGAATTCCTGTACTTTCCCAGAACAGAAAACAATCAAGTCAGCAAAATTTCACTGAATTAACCCATTCTAGGCAACATGTAATTTTTTTAATTGATGAAAGGAGCTTATCAAGCACATTGAACTGAACAGAAGTTTTCCTTGTGAGTTTGGGTGAAGAAGCCCATTTCTTCTATCACACTGTCATTATCCCGTTTAATCCAAAATTCTTCCTTGCAATGTAAGCGCATGCATTTTACTCCTTAGACCCCCGTAACACACAAACTGTATGCATTTATGTATTTTTTATTTCATGATGGTTAAGTTCAAAGTTGCATTTTTTGCCCAAAGCCAAAAACAACACTTTTAGAAGTAAAACAAAAAGAAAAAACGGTCACGAATGTGACCGGTGGGATTAAACGAGTTAACACCGGAACATCAGGCGGGGTAAACCAAGCTGACAAGAATGCATTTCATCCCACAAATGAAATATTGAGTCAAAACAAAGTTAGTCTTTTTTTCTGCCCAGTTCGCAACCGGCAGCCATTTTGTTCCCCACTTTGGCCAGTCCCTCCCTCACCTGCTCGATCTCCCTTCATGGCGTCCCAGATGTTACAGTTGAAGTCGTCATATCCTGCAAGCAGGAGGCGCCCCGAGCGAGAAAAGGCCACAGACGTGATGCCGCAGATTATGTTGTCGTGGGAGTAGAGACTCAGTTCCTGGTCGGCCCGCAGGTCGAACAGCCTGCACGAGCCGTCGTCTGAGCCCGTGGCAAATGCACTGCCGTTTGGAAAGAACTAGAAACACGAGGGGACAGATGAAAGAAAAGGTGAGAAAGGTTGGCTGGTTGATTTAACACCCAATATAGCAGAATAACTGGAAAACAGAAGAGGACTTGTAGAGCAGGCCAAGCACTTCTCTCATATTTTTTTGTCCTCTAAAATGGCATTCCCTGTGAAGCAGCTTTCACCCATTAATCCCGGGGGTAATGCTATGGTCCTACACCCAAATCTTAAGGGCTTGATAAAGAAATAAGATGACTTATGTATGGTTAACAATTCACTCTATATTTCTTCTTTGGCAATATGGAGTCTGGAAATATAAAGAAAAGTTGTTTGCCTAATAACAGGGAACATTATGATTGATAAATCAGTGATTAATAAAATATTTAAGGACTACAGCCCATTCAATCTTGGAGTCAAAACAAACCTTAGTTCCTCTCCTATTGGCTGAAGCACAATAGAAAGCTCTCAGATGAATATAACAATGATTTTGATTGGTGTGAATCACACAAGGTCAAGGGACTTAAAGGGTTAATTTTTACATGGATCATATGGAGTGGATATAAGTGCCAGTAAATAAAAGTTGGCAGCCACCACTGCAGCCTTATATTCTACGTTTCACATCAAATTTAGTGCGCTGGAGTGAACAGCCAAAAAGAAGGTTCTATCACTGTCCAAATACTTATGGATAAATGGAACCCACAACATATTTTCTATTAGTCAGGTAAAATATTATGGCAGCCCAATATCCTCAACACAGCCAAGTGAGTTTACTATTTTCTGCGAGAATGCAAGAGAGTGCATGTTGACTTGAGATTGTCAATAACTGCTCGCGTCACCACTTTAAAGGAGAATTCCGGTGTGAAATTGACTCCATCTTGAAAGTCACAATAATTCGATTGACAAGCACGAATGAATAGATTGCAATCTGTTCCCCTATCCTTCGTATACATTCGTGCTCGTCAATCGCCTTATCGTGACTTTCAAGATGGAGGCGACTGGAAACTACCTCATTTAATAAACTACCGGTGCATTTTCAAAGTTTTCAGTGCCTCGTTTTACATGACAGGGCCGTCGAAATTCTAGTGATCAAGTGTAGAGCTACTTGGAGCCTTGTTAATGATGATAAAAATATCGATTTCTTTGCTTGGCAACGCTATGCCCGATTCACTACCATTGTAAGCCTGTTGGGAGCTTCGGCTAAAAAGTCATATATTTTGAAATGTTGCGTGCGTACGGAGGTGGGGTATTCGACAAAGGTTAGTACTTATTATCATGTTTCAAAACACCAAAGTCAATTTCACACCGGAATTCTCCTTTAAGGAACAAATTGGTATAATAAAACATTTCAAAAAAAATATGCTTTCTTAATAGATTACAATTTTTACAAAATGGAAGCGATGCGATAAATGCCTTTACTAATCCCCCCCCCAAACTCCACAGTCCATGATTTATGAAGACACTTACACATTACCTCATGAATGCCCACTTTAAAAAATATTAATTTTAATCATCACTAATTCACCTAAATATGTCGAAAGAATACATAGTGTTTTACATAATAGGAGGAATGTGTAAACGATTATCACATACTTGCAAGAAAGCATATGTTTATATATATATATATATATATATATATATATATATATATATATATATCGACTGCTTGGTGTATACCGGTGTTAAGTACATTTTTTGCTGAAGTAAGTTGGGTGCTAATCATATTTTTCACATTGTTTCAAAGTTATACATTGCTTTTTCTCAGAACGTAAAAAATGCACTTTACCTTTTTATGCTCCAAGCAGTCTATCTATATTTATATAATATATACACACACAAACACACACACACACACACACACACACACACACACACACACACACACACACACACACACACACACACACACACACACACACACACACACACACACACACACACAACACAAAGAGAGTGGGCTCCAAAATTACTGGCTTCCCTGACTGGCAATGCACTAACAATACAAAAAGGATATAATAACAGAGAAATGGAATATACCAACGTGTGAAATACTGAATGTTTCAATGGAAACAACCAAAATCATAACAATCGTTTAGTACAATATAAATTTCAACAAAGTAAAGGTTTATTAATTATTGGCACCCATCATATAGTACTTTGTGCGACCACCTCTGGCAAAGATAACAGCATAGTCTTTTCCTGTCATTTTTTGACAAGGTTAAGGGAAAAATTTGGGGAATTTTGGACCATTTCTTTCAGCAGATCCTTACAAGGTCCTTCACATTCATAGGTTTGCAATTATCAACTGCATTATCAACAACCTATGGCCGAATCCCAGCCCTCTAGCAGAGGCAGCCGGACTGTCATCCCAATATTTGATAGAATTCATTATGTCACGAATCTTAACCAGTGCCCCTGAACCTCTTGAATTAAAACAGCCCCAAAACATGACTGACCCACCATCATATTTCACAGTGGATATGAGGGGCTTCTCCTTGTTAGTATCTCTGTTTCGACGCCAAACATGCTAATCTTGCATCTGATTGAAATGTGCAATTAAGGTCTCATCTGACCAAAGCACCTTGTTCCAGTCATAGTTTAAATGACGTTTGGTAAACTCCAACCGCTTACTTCTGTCTCTTCTGGTCAGGAAAGGCTTTCTTATGACAACCCTTCCAAAGAGCCTGTGGTTGTGGAGGTGGTGCCTGATGGTGCTTTTTGAAATCTGGTGACCCCAAGATGTCATCAAGGCCTGCAATTCATTCGCAGTGATTCTTGGGGATTTTGTGTCCACTCTCACCATCCTCCTCGGTACCCTGGGGGGGGAAATGTAGTTGCGTCCTCCACCCTCGAGTTTTTCTACAGTTCCATATCATTGAAATGTTTTAATACTTGCCCTGGCAGTGCTCAGTGGCATATTCAATCTTTGGGAATCCGCTTACAGCCATTACCAGATTAATGAAGGTCTGTGACCATCCGCCTCTTTGGAACTGACAGTTGTTTTGTTTTCTTCATGATGTTGGATGACAAAGGGATACTGCATGTTTGTTACCCCATTTTTATACCCTTGTGATACAGGAAGTGATGTAATGGCTCAATATAGTGTCTTAACACTTAGATAAAACTTAGGTTTTATTTAATACCTGGTTTAATTTTAGTATATGATATTTGCCGTAATCTTTAAGGGTGCCATTACTTGTGAAACCTTGATTTGGAGGAAATTGATTTTTGATTAAATCAGTGGATGATTTTGGTTGAATGCATTGGACCATTAATGTCACACAGTACTTCCCACATTGTCATTCAAAGGTTTTCAATAAATACTGTATATTTAGCAGAATTTCTTTTAAGTATTGTTTGAGCATTGCCAGTCAGGGATGCCAGTAATTTTGTACATACATACATATATACACACACACACACACACGAGCTTACGCAGACGGCGTTGATGTCCGACTCATGGCCAGTGAACGTCTGTCGGCACATGCTGTCTCGGATGTCCCACAGCTTTATGGAGGCGTCACACGCCCCCGACACAAAAGTATGGGAGTCGGGTGACAGCGAGAGGCTCATGACATCACCACTGTGACCCGAGAACACTGTGGTCTGCTGTCCTGTTTCGATATCCCACAGGGCACTGAGGAGACATTAGAGAACAGCCAATGTACAGTGCGCATGAACAATGATTTTTTTTTTCTGCCAACTCTTAATGTACAAACAGCACACATTTTCCAGCCAACGTCAAGAGCCAAAGTAACTCAATACACCCATCATCAAGCACATTGTCAGTAAAAACAAGTAAGTGACATTGGTATCTTAAGAAGAGTATGGCTGTACAAAGTGATGCTCCATGTTACGTATGTAAAATGTAAATTATGGTGAGAGACAATTAACTGAACATAATACTATAATAAAACTAAAGAGGCACTTGGAAAGTGAAGACCAACGTCAAGGCCAAAAGTCCAAACATGTATGACATGCAAATCTACATAAACAACCATTCAATCTCCACAATTGGATTAGTTTTGCCTCATTGAACTTTTCTACAGTCCAGTGGAATTTAAGATGTCTGCCATTTATTCTGGCTAATGCCTTATCTTTCAATCCTGTCATAGTGAAGAATCTTCAGAAAATTATTGGATTAAGATGGTGATCACAAAATCTTGTGGATTATTCCTTGGATCATATCCTTTCCCGATTAAAAAAAAAAAAAATTAAAATCCACTCATAACCTTTGAGTGAAGTTGCGAACAGACAGATAAACTCTAATACAACAATGTTGAAAATCCTTTTAAAAATTCCTCAATCCGGATGGTGATCCCCCACACAGAAAGCACCTATATAAACATATATGCCCGAATTCATAAAGGGTGATGATCATCCGATTATTTTAGTCACGTACAATTACTGTACGGAGGCTAAAACAGAGAAGTATGCGTGTGGATAAACTCCTGTAACTAGCGCAATTCAGGTAGAACATAATCGGGTGTTTACCCATCTGCGTACAAGGCCCCGCTTAGCCCATGTGTAGTGGTGTCATGTGACACTCTGCATGGCATGAAGTGGTTTTTCCTGACACATACTGCCTCGGTAACACGGCGAACTACTCAACAGCAGGTAGCCTGTGATACACCACACATGTCACCAACAACCATTTGGAATGCACCACATGCATAACAGCGCAGGGCGATACATAGTTGGTACTGGAAGGAGGGCGTGGTTTCGTCTTGTGGGATAGTCAATGTCTGCTTCGATTAGGTTTAGAATATAACGGTATGATTCTTTGGAAATTCTGTATCGCTTGACAAATTTTGTGTCGCTATACTCTTCTAAAGGATTCGTCCTGTCTTTGAAAACCCTCAATTCGGCACCTTTCCTTTGGTCAGCCATCTCTTCCTGTGCTATTTCCATTATGCGCAAGATATCCATGGTCATACGTCCAGCCACACAGGAAAGCCAACAGAGAATTGGTAGCTTGTACACGCTATAAACAAGCCCCTTGGGACGATTCGAATTTCTTTTGTTACTTAGACAGGTGTGACTAACCATGTACGTTGGATAAACAGCAGCTGATCTGGTCCCTCTATATGAATTCGGGCCTAAATTTGCTCAATCCTCACCTGTTAATACACTGTTTAGCCAAGTTAACTGTGATCGAGGGAAAAACACCCTTTATGAATTTGTTGGATAGATTTTAATATAGGGCCACATATAGGTTTCACATATATGTGACATACATAAAATTTTAATCAAAATGCATTCATTACTTTTCAAGTGAAGTAGCTGACAGACGGATAAATGGACAGGAAGCTGCATTTCTCAATTAACTTAAATGTTAGTTCTCATTTTGTATTTTCACATATGTATTGACAAAATTAATCAAAAATAAGTTGTTATTTTTGTTGATTACTTCTTGTTTTTATTAGCAACAGAAAATCCATCTGGAAGAAATACTGTAGCGTAACTAATTTGAAGCCACATTCTGCCAGTAATTTTCACAAGTGTATGCCACTGCTTTCAACGGCTCGTCCATCTGTCAACACTTTAAACTCCAATGTTGTTTGCCTAGTGTGTCACATGATAACAGATAATATTTATATTAACCTTCATTTGGAAAAAAATCCATAAAGAACTCTAAAACGAGGTGCAGAGGGGAAATAACTCTCGGTAAAAACACTGTAAGGCATGGCATGTATCTCTAATGTTTCAGCTCAAGTATCTGCCCAGAGGCTGAATGCTCACATTCCCAGGTGGTCATAGCAAGAAACATTGATAACAGCCTTCTATACTTGGCTGGCAGACATTTTGCTTGAGGAAAAATCGCAACACGTCTATTTTTGGAAGGAACCTTCCTCTTCTCACCCCCTACATGTAGAACCAAGTCAAATTTGATCAGATAATTCGTTTGTCTTTCAATCGACAAATTATAGAAACAAAATTATAGATGGCTGCCATGACGGCCTCATTGAGCATTGTGGCAAATCCATTTTCAGAAGGAACCTTTCTCAAACCACACAGAAATACACAACAAATTCCAAATTGACTGGATCATCAGTTATCCTCAAAATTGACAAAAACTAAATTCAACAAGGCAGCTGTGAAGGCCATACTGAAGATCCCGATGCAACCATTTTCGAAAGGTGTCGTCCTCTACCCACTCCCAACACACACAGCAAATTAGAATTTTAGTCGATCATCTGCTCTCTGCGAAATTGACAGAATCCAAACTGAAGTTGGCATCTATGGCGCCATATTGAAAATTGTAGCGTGCTTATTTTCGAAAAGAACCTTTCTCTACCCACCACCAAAGCACAGCAAATTCTCAAAAATGCACATTGCATCTTCACTCATACACATTCATGCAACTTTAATATGGAAACAATCCGCAAAAAACTCCAGAATGAGTTCTATTTGCAAAAAAACTTCACAGACCGACAGACAGACGGACAGCACCACACCGTAATACGCCCAACATTACTGAAGATGGGCATATAAAACAGACACACAAAAAAAAGCTGAGCAACGACAAAGAAAAAAAGTCTCGCAGTAAACAAACTCCAGAATAATATGGAATATCAGTTTTGAGTCGTCTTGTTTCACCTTTGGCGCCATAATGCTGCCTGAATCTCAACTCACAGGGCATTTTTACAGTGGCGTTCAAGTTGTAATTCCCTAAAATTCACAGCACTTTTAAGTGATAAATAAAAGGGCACATAAAAACATACCATGTCGTATCTCCTGAACTGGTGATGATCTGATTGTCATCAATGAAGCGACAGCAGGACAGGTAGCCTGGCAAACACAAGCAAGCATATAAAATGGCTGATCTCCCAACGGCAGCATCACATAAATTTAGCAACCTGCTAATATTTTGCAAATGCAATCATCTAGAAAAAGATGATGGGACCACATCATACTGAGTGCCAACTGCATTGTGATCACATTATAAGGCAACTGCTGGAGGTCTATGCCTGGCAGTACAGAGTTTCCATTGGGTGGAGCATTCCAGAATTCTAATGTGGAGTGCCATGAACTTGGTCTTAGACTACTGAGTATGAAAATGTCTCATTCAAATAAAACCCCAACTCAATAAAAGCTGCAACAGCATAGAAAATACGCTTAAAAACAGAAAGCAGCTATTTATACATACTTTTACAAGTACTTGTATTTCATTCCAGATAGCATGAGGACACCATATTTTATGTTCTGTCAGATCAACTCAAAATTTTTTGGAAATTTCCAACCATTCAGGCCTGCTACGCATTTCAAATGAAGTTGGAATGGGGGCCACATAGGACTAGTTATGGGTTAAAAAGACTGGATAATGATGTGATCTGAAACAGCTGATGTAACCAGGTGACTACAGTCATGACTGGGTAATTCTGCGAAGGGCTAATTCTTTCAGGAGTGAAAAAGGACAAAGGATTTGTGGGTCATTCGTGGGCCAATTTGCGCACCAGTGCGTGGGAAAATCATAGAAAGGTTTAAATACAATGTTCCTCAAATACTGATAGAGGAATTTGGATATTTCACCATCTCAGGTGCATAACACAAAAGATTCAAGGAATCTGGAGGGATTTCTGTGTGTAAAAGGCAAGGGTGTAAACCTAGACTGAATACCCGTATCTCTAATCACTCAGACACACATCTAAAACCGTGCATTATCCTTTAGGGTCATTCCGTGTCAATCAGAGCCCCTCATATCAAAATTTAGACTTTGATAAAACTTTGCACGTTTCAAGAGAGATGCATTGGCAGTACGGAGGTCAAATATTTCAGCTCAATTATTGCTAGTTCCTGAAATTTAGCCTATTTTATGGAAGGGGGGGGGGGTTCAATTTTAACAAAATCGCCTTAATTTTGGAGGCAGTTTGAGGGCCTCAGAAATAGATTTTCAGAGCTGACAGACCCACAAGTTTCATTTTGTCATCAGAAAAGTTGCTGAACTCTTGGCTTAAGCTACTTTTCTTCACTCAGTGTGTTTAGTTTACCTGTACTGTGGCCTGGAGAAAGAAAAAAAAAAAACACAAATTTTCAAAATTTAATGTATTCATTATTCTGTAACTAATTAAGATACAGGACTGAGACTTGGTATGCAAACTGTTGGTCAACTTTCTGAAGGCCACAAAAAATGTCAAAGTCACAATGATTGTATTAAATGTTTTCATGACCTTGGAATTTGGCTTCAGAATGAAAAGTGCATTTTTGGGTCATTATAGTGGGTATATATATCTCACAAGGGACACAAGTGATCAATGTCTTATTTTTAGTGCTTTAAGGCATGGGTCTTGGGTCTAACATTTAAAAACTGGAGATGTAAAACTGTTCTGCGAGGTATCGCTCAGGAACCAGTCGCGAGAACCAAGCAGTGCAGTAAAACTGGATTTTATTTTGGAAGGGGGAAAACTCCCGCAGAGCAGGAGGCAACAGTACAGAGTCCAATCCAAAAATCAAAATACCAGGGACGTAATCCAAACTGTACACGGGGCAGCAAACACAAAACTCGGAGTCGAGCAAAACAGGTTCGGTACACAGGCACGGGTTTGTCAGAGTCCAAAGCCAAAATCCAGTGGGCGTAATCTAAACCATTAAGAGGGCAGCAAACACAAAACTCAGTCGGGCAAAACAGGTACGGTACATGGGCAGATAAGTATCAAAGAAAAAGCCAAAATCAGAATCTGGGACATTCCAGTCAGAAGTATAACACTAAGAGTACAAGGCATCAAAAATCGCAGCACAGGGAAAACTTTCTGACAGGAGCTGTGAGTGAAATGACTGCTTAAATACACATAGAGGAAGTCACATGCTCCAAAGGGGAAGCAGGTGAATTGGATCAGACTAATTACAAAGGAATGAACAAGAGCAGGTTCCTGATTACAAGAAATTGGCAAAAGCAAAAACGCGTTCAGGAATCACAGAGACAGCCTACTGACAAACATACAGCTCCGGTTAGGGAGTTCGACCGTGCACAGAGCTAGAGGCAGAAGAGTGATTAACAAGGTGCAAAAAATCTGCTGAAACACAGCAAAGTAAATTGAGTGAAGGCCAGGGGCGGAGACTAGAGCAGAGCGAGTGCTGAGAGCTCGTTAGTCAATTAGTAATGTGCAGCTATACAATCCCTAGTGCTTGTTAGTAAGTTAGTACTATAAACAATATTAGTCTTGGTTTGTAAGTTTAACTAAAACAATAAACTGTAAGTATTGTTAGTAAAATAGAAAAGCAAGGTGAAGGAAGTAAATGAGATTGGAAGGAATGGTTGAAATCCCAGAAACCATGAAATCACCCGAACGTGTGGCACACAATACTGGGGCAGTGAGCGATCACATGACAAAAGACCAGACAAGGGGAGACAAAGTGCAATGCATGGTATGAGACAAAACATGGACCGTAATATAACTGAGGGAATGGATATGGGAGAATATGCAGGAATAAACAGGAACAAAACATGGCATGGATCAAGACATGGCAAAACATGAACAGAACAAGGCAGAATCATAATATGTTCCTATAGAGTGTACAGCATGCCATTCATATTAGGTGTCTAACTTAATTTTCGGAGCACCTTAGCCATGGTGTAAGTGAAAAGAAAAATGTGACACATACACTTGTTCACCTCCGCCAAAAATGTGTATATTTTCGCTGGCTTTGGTTGGTTTGTCTGTCTGTCTATCTGTCTGTCTATTAGCAGGATATCTCAAAAAGAGCCGCATAGATTTTATCCTAACTTTGGAGGATCTTAGAGTAGCACAAGAGGAACAAGTGCTTAAATTTTGTCATATCTAGGCCAAATTACAGCTGAGATATAGGCCAAAGTTCAAATCCAGCCATGCTGGCAGAGATTTCAAGTCTTTCCAATGGGCCATGCTTTTGGGTTTTGCTGCCAGCTGGCGGTGGAATGCAGCAATACCCTACATCAGCCAACGAATATACCTAATGCACAGAGTTACCTTGGCATGCAGGAGGTGCTGTGCTCTCTCAGTGCGCTTGTTTCATAATGAAATAGGTACATATGCATTGTTATGAACATGTTGGTCACATTACAAATATTTTGACATATAAAGAAACATCAAAATAACTACTGAATGACTGAAAACAGGTCGTGACCAATCATTAATTTTAAGGGATTGTTTAGAGCCTCAAAATTAAGAGTTTAAAGCATGTACATCCACTCAAATACAGGTGCAGGACAATGTAAGAATAAGCAAAAATAAAATGGTAAGGTCGGCACACTGAAAGACAATGCTCCCCAAAAATGTTCTCTGTGCTCTGTGAATGATGCAGCAGTGCTCTGAGAGTGATGCAGTAGTGCTCTGTGAATGATGCAGCAGTGCTCTGAGAGTGATGCAGCAGTGCTCTGTGAATGATGCAGCAGTGCTCTGTGAATGATGCAGCAGTACTCCATGAATGATGCAGCGGTGCTCTGAGAGTGATGCAGTAGTGCTCTGTGAATGATACAGCAGTGCTCCGTGAATGATGCAGCAGTGCTGTGTGAGTGATGCAGCAGTGCTGTGTGAGTGATGCAGCAGTGCTCTGTGAGTGATGCAGCAGTGCTCTGTGAATGATGCAGCAGTGCTCTGTGAATGATGCAGCAGTGCTCTGTGAGTGATGCAGCAGTGCTCTGTGAGTGATGCAGCAGTGCTCTGTGAATAAAATGCTCTCAGTCCACTGCAAAGCACCAAAACAACTCCAACTTGCTGAAGCATGGACTCTACAAGACCCCGATGGTATTTGGCACCAAGAAGTCAGCAGAAAATCCTGTAGGTTGTGAGGTGGAGTTTGCGCAGATCCAACATGAAGATCCAACAGCCCACAGGTGCCCCATCAGACTGAGAGCTGAGAAATCTGGAGGTCAGGGAAACACCTTGCACAAGGTCATACTCCTCAGACCATTTCTGAACAATAAGTGCAGTGCTGTAGGGCACATTATCCTGCGAAACTGGGAATACTGCCACTATGCCAGGGGGGTGTCCGTTCCACATCAATGTTCACGGAGGTGACACGTGCCAAAGTGATGTTTGCACGAATTCCCAGACCCAGGGTTTCCCTGCCAAAAACTGTCCAGAGCATCACACTCTCCCCACCAGTTTTCTCCACACAGCACATCCTGCTGCAGTCTCTGCCCGACATTAACAAAGCACACGTATCCAGCCAATATGCATCATGTGGACGAAAATGGGACTCTGCCGACAAAGTGACCTACTTCCACTGCTCAGAGGTCCAGATACAACACATCACTGCCCACTGTAAGCGCTTTTGACGAAGGACTTCGGTTAGCAAGGGCACTCTGGTCTCTGCAGGGCGCGATGCCCTGTGTGTTGTGACACCGCTTTCAGCAGGAACTCACCACCGCTGACCAGAGCGCAAAACTAACCTTTCGGCCCTTAAGAAAGTCGCACAGGCCTTGACACCTGCAATATCCCAGACATTCACATGCCCTGTTGTCAAAGACCAATCAACATCGTTTGCTTCGTCTGTGGTGGTCATGATGTTTTGGCTCATGGGTGATGTGGAGGAAGGAGGCATCCCTCCCCCCCATCATTCTGTGTCTGTACCAGGCCTTCCCACCTGTCCCCATTCTGTGTCTGTACTGGGCCGTCCCACCTGTCCCCATTCTGTGTCTGTACCGGGCCGTCCCACCTGTCCCCATTCTGTGTCTGTGCCAAGCCGTCCCACCTGTCCCCATTCTGTGTCTGTACCGGGCCGTCCCACCTGTCCCCATTCTGTGTCTGTACCGGGCCGTCCCACCTGTCCCCATTCTGTGTCTGTACCGGGCCGTCCCACCTGTCCCCATTCTGTGTCTGTACCGGGCCGTCCCACCTGTCCCCATTCTGTGTCTGTGCCAAGCCGTCCCACCTGTCCCCATTCTGTGTCTGTACCGCGCCGTCCCACCTGTCCCCATTCTGTGTCTGTACCCGGCCGTCCCACCTGTCCCCTCCCACTATTATGATATGAATGTCCCTCCAAGACCCCCTGTTGGTCTTTCATTGGTTTTTCTCTCCATTTGTGTTTCTGTGTCCAATCAGTATGAACTTTACTGTTAAGAACAGCCCACATGGTTCTGGAATAAACTTCTAAGAGTCCTTTCTGGGGGCCTCTTTTCCCTTGGTGCCAGGCACAGGGCCACAGACTTGCAGTAGTCGGTTCGTCTTTGTCCAACTTGCTCATAATTTCATGTGCACAATAAATTTGATAAAAGACTATTGGCTTTAATCTCTCGATTCTATGACAGTGCATACTTTAACATGATTTCACACGGTGACTCAGACTTGAGAGAGTCAACAGGAAAAAGTATAATTTGGTTTCAGCTTGTCTTTAAAAGTGCAGTCAGTTTGCTTGTAAGAGTTTTATTGTAGAGCTTCAGCAGGTCCAGACTCACTGTACCGGCTCACGGTTGCCGAGCAACAGAAATTCTGTGTTTTACCAATGATTACAACAGGTAACTCACTCCTGACAGGTAGTGTTAAAAGGAATTTGCTAACGTATCTTTACTTTAAATACAAACGCACAGGGAATTGCTTAGGTGATAAAATTTAATATATTTCCTGTAATTAATTAGCCCTTTTAATTAAAGCTTTCCTAGTCTGGTGCTGTGTGGCTCGGTCGGCTCTTTTCTCATTGAGCCCTGTGAGGACAAACTGATGCCCCGTGTCCTGGAGCCATCCTGCGCAGAACAGGTCCAGCTCAACCAGCGCTTCTCAACTGCGGTGCCTAATCTGGCCATATTCACGTGGCACCATCACCAGCAGCTCGGACCCGCCTGTATAATGCAGTCCCAGTAACCTGGACATACCAGATGGGTAAGAAATATACTCTGAAGAAATTTTTTTCACAATTCATATCAAGAGGAGTTTCACCACTTACATTGCCGGAGCGTAAACAGGGGTATAAATACCTCACACAGCTTAAGTAATGAAGAAAGGGTTCTTTTTAATAGGAACCACATAGCAGCTCACACATATGCATATGACTCTCACGTGACACAATCTCTGGATAGCAACTAAGAGACCATCTTGGAATCGTGAATCTGAAACACGAGTCCTCGAAACAGCGCTGTCCCTCTCACACAAAGGAGTGATCACTATGCAAGTGGCTCTCAAGTAATGACAGACACTATCATCATTTCACCACTAGGTGGCATCAAAAGGGTAACCCCTGGCTTCATTCCTGTGCATGTTATTTGTGATGTGTGCATTTAAACGTGAATCTTTCCTGCACCTGTGTGCCCGGGTAGCTCTCTGCTGACCCTCACATTTCCCTCTCGAGTCTTCAGGCTGTAGATGGAGCAGATGTTGTCCAGGCCTCCACAGGCCACGTAGTTACCAGAGGGGGCGTACGCACAAGTCATTACCCAAGAGGAACGCAATGGGATCGCGTGCACCTGTCAGACAGACAGACAGACAGACAGGAATGCCCAAGTGGTGGTCATATTCTCATCATCTTGACAGTACATCACATCACCAATAAACCATTCCTGACACCAAGGCGCTTCATAGGTGCCATTGGCATGGCAGAGAGACTTGAAGATTAAGGCATGAACAGCTGATGCCAAGTACTTAGATTCACACCCCATTACAGTAAATAGTTTAGTTAGGTGCCAGGGGCAGGTCAGGGGCCGGACTAGAATGTAGCGCTTTAAGTGGTAAAACTGTCCTCGTACAAATGAAATGCCTGTTCCATGCATCAGCTGGACCTCGGGAGAGGTGACAGACTTCCGCTGGCGATGAGGCAGCTCGTATTGCTCCTCCTGCATTCTCCCTCAATGAACAAGAGCTTTCCAGAAATTTGGAGGAGGGTTCCAGAAGGAACAAGGGCCGGAATAAGGGTTCCTGTATCTTTCCCAAAGTCAAGTTCAAGCACTTTTCAAGTATTCCCAGGAGAGTTTTCAAGCTTTTTTCATCACTGGGGCAAATTACATACTTATCAAACTACTTGGATGGATAGCAATTTACAAAACCCAAAACCAGTGAAGTTGGCACGTTGTGTAAATCGTCAATAAAAACAGAATACAATGATTTGCAAATCCTTTTCAACCTATATTCAATTGAATACAATGCAAAGACAAGTTACTTAATGTTCGAACAGGTCAACTTTGTAATTTTTTGAAAATATTAGCTCATTTGGAATTTGATGCCTGCAACATGTTTCAAAAAAGCTGGCACAAGTGGCAAAAAAGACTGAGAGAGTTGAGGAATGCTCATCAAACACTTATTTGGATAATCCCACAGGTGAAAGGGCTAATTGGGAACAGGTGGGTGCCATGATTGGGTATAAAAGCAGCTTCCCTGAAATGCTCAGTCATTCACAAACAAGAATGGGGCGAGGGTCACCACTTAGTGAACAAATGCGTGAGCTGATTGTCGAACAGTTTAAAAACAACATTCCTCAACAAGCTATTGCAAGAAATGTAGGGATTTCATCATCTACGGTCCGTAATATCGTCAAAAGGTTCAGAGAATCTAGAGGAATCACTGCTCGTAAGCGACAAGGCCGAAAACCCACATTGAATGCCCGTGACCTTCAATCCCTCAGGCAGTACAGCATCAAAAACCGACATCAGTGTGTAAAGGACATCACCACATGGGCTCAGGAACACTTCAGAAAACCACTGTCAGTAACTACAGTTCGTCGCTACATCTGCAAGTGCAAGTTAAAACACTGCAATGCAAAACGAAAGCCATTTATCAACAGCACCCAGAACCGCCGCTAGCTTCGCTGGGCCCAAGCTCATCTAAGATGAACTGATGCATAGTGGGAAAGTGTTCTGTGGTCTGACGAGTCCACATTTCAAATTGTTTTTGGAAACTGTGGACGTCGTGTCCTCTCCGGACCAAAGAGGAAAAGAACCACCCGGACTGTTATAGGCGCAAAGTTCAAAAGCCAGCATCTGTGATGGTATGGGGGTGTATTAGTGCCCAAGGCATGGGCAACTTACACATATGTGAGGGCACCATTAATGCTGAAAGATACATACAGGTTTTGGAGCAAGATATGTTGCCATCCAAGCAACGTCTTTTTCATGGACGCCCCTGCTTATTTCAGCAAGACAATGCCAAGCCACATTCTGCTCGTGTTACAACAGCATGGCTCCGTAGTAAAAGAGTGCGGGTACTAGACTGGCCTGCCTGTAGTCCAGACCTGTCTCCCATTGAAAATGTGTGGCGCATTATGAAGCGTAAAATACGACAACGGAGACCCCGGACTGTTGAACAAATTAAGCTGTACATCAAGCAAGAATGGGAAAGAGTTCCACTTGAAAAGCTTCAAAAATTGGTCTCCTCAGTTCCCAAACGTTTACTGAGTGTCGTTAAAAGGAAAGGAGATGTAACACAGTGGTAAAAAGGCCCCTGTGCCAACTTTTTTGCAATGTGTTGCTGCCTTTAAATTCTAGATTAATGATTATTTGCAAAAAAAAAAGGTTTCTCAGTTTGAACATTAAACATCTTGTCTTTGCAGTGTATTCAATTCAATATAAGTAAAAAAGGATTTGCAAATCATTGTATTCTGTTTTTATCTACGATTTACATAACGTGCCAACTTCACTGGTTTTGGGTTTTGTAAAATGCAATGCAATTATCATTACAATTTCATAATGTTTCAAGCACTTTATTTAAAAATCAAACACTTTTCCAACCTTGAAAGCACACATTAATATTCAGTTGTTTTCAAGGACTTCCAGAACCCCTGTGAACCCAACATTAGTCACAACATGGACACAGGGGGTTTGACTTCGGCAACAGTCATCAGCTACACTTAACCAAGTTCCCTGAACACACCAGCAAAAGTCAGCTTAAGTCTATTCACTGTGATGAAAGAGTGAACCTATTTTCAGTGGGATAGTTGTAATGCAGACTTGTTTTTCATGGTTTCAACTAGATCTCATACAACCATTTCAGAAAAGTCTACAAGTGGACATCAGGTGAAGACTGATGCAAACCATAGTACTCTCTCGGCAACTTTAGTGACCTGATTTTCATATGACAGACCATACAGGACATGAGCATATATATATATATATGTATATCGCGGCCGACTTTATTTACATTAGTTGTAAACTTGTCTGTCTTAGCAGACATTAGTTCACATAATTTCCTTTTTTTGCATGCAGCAGACCCTGTTATTGCAGTAAACTGGGTGTTAAGTGGTGCAGCCAATGTGTTACCTTATTAGTTGTGTGACTGTCCCAGATTATCAGTTTTCCATCCTGGGAAGCACTGACCAGCAGCCTGTAACGACAGACAGAGGAGCTCAGCCACAAGTCAGGGCTGAAGGTCAGGGAGTGAGAATATACTGCTGCTTCAGACCCAGCACAATGACTTTCAAGCAAAGACCGACAGTAACTCTCAGAAAGCGTACCGTCAGATGTGCAGAAGGCCTTCAGTAACCGCACCCTTTACCGCTCGATTGCCCTCAAGCTGTTCTCGTTAAAGTTTACCTGATTAACAATCAAACAATTTATTGACTGAACAACAAAGACAAATACATGACCTATAATAAGAAATGATAATGAAAACGTGAATGCCAATTGCCTATATTTATATGATTGATATGGCATTGGAAGGATGGCAATATAAATTCAAAAAAATCAAAAACTTTTGCTGACTTCGCAGCATTTATTCTCAGCATCCTTACAACTGCCACTCAGCTCTGCATCGTGCCTAACAACTCCCTTTAGCCGTGACTTCTTTCAGAAAATAGAACGGATTCTCACAGCTTATTGCTTAATGAGACTTGCAAACTAATTTAGGCAAATCTGAGCCATTTCACGAGCTGCATGAGTACAGAATTTATAAGGACATACTGATATTTTAAGTCGCCATTTATGTACGGAAGAAAGCGCCAAATAATTTTGTGGTGCAATGAATTACAATGCTATCAAAAATAAATGTGACTGTTATTCAAGCAATTAGTCTGAGCAGCTGTTGCTAATCGGGACTATGTCAACTGGGAGGTTTGAGCTATTACGTTTTGAAAGGTGAAGTTTCTGAAGGCCTTCGTAACTGCCAACGGACTGCCTCTGAAAGAGACAATGCCCGAATAAATGCCTCTAATACAGGGCCTGGAACAAAGCATTTAGGTTTCCAGTTCACTGTTGAACCGGAGGATCAAACCCCAAGTAAAAAGCCAGCGATGCAGCCATTTTTGGATTCAGGACAGGGAGCAGACACACCTGGAGTCAGTGCCCCAGTGCATAGCGTAGATTTTGGCCAAGTGTCCACGAAGGGTGCGCCGTGTCCGCATCTGTATCCGGCCCACCGGGTCCAGACCTGCTGTGATCTAAACGCTCATGTCAATCAACAAGCACGCGCACACACACATACACACACACACACACACACACACACACACACCCATGCATATGCACACAATGACACATACAAGCATGCAGACACACACAACAACAGACACAAAGACACATTACAATTAATTCTCAAAATAAAGCTAACTATAGGACTTGCATTTGCTGAAACAAAAAAAAAAACTACAACCAAGTGACACCAGGTTTAGCCGAACCCTGAGAGTAGCCAAAACCAGGGAAAATGTGAAAATTGCAAGCTATAAGGATCATGCCTTCTGAAGTCAAATGACTCAGTCCTCATTGGGAGAAATGCACATTCTCAGAGGGCTAAGTTCATAATTCGTAACCTCCAATGGACGATTGACAGTTTCAGAAACTTACGGCCAAAAGTTTGCAAGGTGCCATTCTCGTTATGAGCGCATGCTCATATAATGAACAACCAGTAACTCATATCAATTCATGGCATAAACACATACTGTGCTATATATGTTGGATTCATTGATCATGCTTGAAAAATAAGACATAGCCTCTTGCAGGACTGTACCACCCCACCAACTGAAAAATAAAATGTTGCTACTAAGAAAGATACAGGCAAAGTAATTAAATTTAGTGGCACCAATAATTTGTGTCGTGTTGCATAGCATCTACATTTTTCACCCCACGGGTGTTTACTGGCATATCATCTAATCCTGCAGTTACTTGAAAAATTGAAATCAATGTGGCAACTGCAGCAGTTTTTTTCATGTTTTATTCTCTGTCATAAACAACCCCAATTCCGAAATAGTTGGAACAAAGTGTAAATTGGGAATAAAATCAAAACACAATGATTTTCAAATCACACCAGCCAGTATTTTATTCACAATAGAACCGAGATAACATAGCAAATGTTGAAACTGAGAAATTTTACAATTTTATCCACAAAATGGGCTCATTTAAAATTTGATGGCTGCTACAAGTCACAAAAAAGTTGGGACAGGTTTACCATGGTGTAGAACCCCCTCTTCTTTTTAACACAGAGTGGAGGCGTCTGGACATTGAGGAGACAAGTTTCTTGAGTTTAGCCATTGGAATTTGATCCCACTTTTGTTTAATACAGGCTTCCAGCTGCTGGAGAGTTTTGACAGACTTTTTGTTTAATTATGCACCAAATGTTCTCTATTGGTGAAAGATCAGGACTGCAGTCAGGCCAGTTCAGCACACGTACTCTTCTACTACGAAGCCATACTGTTGTAAAAGCTGCAGTATGTAGTTTTGCATTGTCCTGCTCAAATACACAAGGCCTTCCCTGGAATAGATGTTGTCTGGAGGGGAGCATATGTTGCTCTAAAACCTTTATATAGCTTTCAGCATTCATGGGGCTTTTTAAAACATGCAAGTGTCTCACACTATATGCAATAATGCATCCCCATACCATCAAAGATGCTGGCTTTTGAACTGAACGCTGATAACAGGAGGGGTGGTCTTTCTCCTCTTTAGCCCGGACGACACAACGCCCATGATTTCCAACAAGAATGTCAAATTTGGTCTCGTCTGACTACAGGACACTTTGCCACTTTGCTACAGTCCATTATAAATGAGCCTTGGCCCACAGAACACAGCGGTGCTTCTGGATCATGCTCAACAATGGCTTCCTTTTTGCATGATAGAGTTTTAGGTGGCAGCTGTGGATGGCACGGCGGACTGTGTTTACAGACAGTGGTTTCTTGAAGTATTCCTGGGCCCTTTTAGTAATGTCAATGACAGAATCGTGCCGGTGAGTGATGCAGTGGCGTCTGAGGGCCCGAAGATCACGGGCATCCAGTAAAGGTCTTCGGCCTTGTCCTTAATGCACAGAGATTTTTCCAGTTTCTCTGAATCCTTTGATGATGTTATGCACTGTCGATAATGAGACCCTCAAAGCCTTTGCAATGTGACATTGAGGAACATTGTTTTTAACGTATCCCACAATTTTTTTACGCAAACCTTCACAGGTTGGAGATCCTCTGGCCATCTTTACTTCTGAGAGACTCAGCCTCTCTAAGACGTCCCTTTTATAGCCAATCATGTTACACACCTGATGCCAGTTAACTTAATTACTTGCTAAATGTTCTTTCAGCTGATTCTCATATATTAATAGCTTTTTCAGCCCTTTTTTTTTCCTGTGTCCCAACTTTTTTGAGAAACTTGTCTCCTGAATGTCCAGACGCCTCCACTCTGTGTTAAAAAGAAGAGGGGATTCTACACCATGGTAAACCTGTCCCAACTTTTTTGCGACTTGTAGCAGCCATAAAATTTGAAATAAGCTCATTTTGAGGATAAAAATGTAAAATGTCTCAGTTTCAACATTTGAAAGGTTATCTATGTTCCATACATACTGGCTCATGTGATCTAAAAGTCATTGCATTTTGATTTTATTCACAATTTACACTTCGTCCCAACAATTTCAGAATTGGGGTTGTATTATACTTGGTTTAAAATACCTGTGACTTCCCCCCAACAGGCATTGTGCTGCATGCTCTTTAAAAAAGCCTTAACTGGCCCCCAGCAGGCATTTTGGTTTCTTTTGTGTCATTTCCATTTCTTTAAATTTACATTTGTAATCATGGGAGGGCTGTCTAAACCGCACGTGAACATATTTACTGCCTCGTAGTCCAGAAGTACTCAAACAGGTCTCTCAATGAGAAGGGCAGCACACAGACTTGACACTGTGGTCCAAGCAGATCTTGTGCTGTTCGTGTGCATTTTATCAAGGTCAGTCACCCAATTACTCAATCAGAAAGAAAAAAAGTCTGTCATCGGCCATCCCCCATGGGACCACTAAAAGTACTCATAATTTGTGTCTGAATTTTCTTCTACTTCAAAAAAAAACAAATTATATATATATATATATACACAGTGGGGGAAATAAGTATTTGAACCCTTGCTGATTTTGCAGGATTGCCCACGAACAAAGAGTGCAACGGTCTATAATTTTAATGATAGGTTTATTTTAACAGTGAGTGACAGAATATCACCAAAAAAGTGGAATAAGACACTGTATGTATTTTAGGAATTTATTTGCATATTTTTGATCAAAAATAAGTATTTGACCCACTGGACAAACAGCATGTTCATATTTTGTAGAAAAGCCATTATTGGCAAGCACAGATGTCACACAATTTTTATAGTTGTTGACAAGGTTTGTGCACATTTTGGCAGGGATGTTGGCCCACTCCTCCCTGCAGACAACCTCGAAATCATTCAGGTCCCGAGGCTGTCACCTTGCAACCCAAATTTTAAGCTCCCTCCAAAGATTTTCAATTGGATTCAGGTCTGGAGTCTGGCTAAGCCACTCCAGACCCTTGATGTACTTCTTCTTCAGCCACTCTTTTGTTGCTTTGGCGGTGTGTTTAGGGTAGTTGTCGTGCTGAAACACCCATCCTCGACCCATGTTCAGCTCTCTCACTGAGGGAAGGAGCTGTTGGTCCAGAATTCCACAGTATATCGCCCCGTCCATCCTCCCCTCAATGCAATGGAGTTGTGCCGTCCCCTTGGCTGAAAAGCACCACTGTGCTTGACGGTGGGGATGGTGTTCTTTGGGTTGTACTCTGTGTTCTTTGCCCTCCAAACACGGCGAGTTGAGTTGAGCCCAAAAAGTTCTATTTGGTCTCATCTGACCACATCACCTTCTTCCAGGCCTCTTCTGAGTCATCCAGGTGGTCAATGGCGAACTTCAGGCGGGCCTGTACATGTGCCTTCTTGAGCAGGGGGACTTTACGTGCGCTGCAGGATTTCAATCCATGACCGCGTAGTGCGTTAACAACTGTTTATTTTGTAACTGTTGTCCCAGCTGCCTTCAGTTCGTTAACCAGTTCCCCCCTTGTGATTCCTCACCGTTCGCATGATCAGGGACATCTCACGAGGCGAAACTTTGCATGGAGGCCCAGACCGAGGGAGGTTGGCGGCAGTGTGGTACTTCTTCCATTTCCTGATAACTGCACCGACAGTTGATCTTTTCTCAACTCAAAAAGCAAAGAAAGTTGCTTTCCGATTCTCTTTTAGCCCATCCCAGCCTTGTGTAGGTCAACAATCTTGTCCCTGATGTCCTTAGACAGCTCTTTGGTCTTGCCCATGGTGGAGATGTTGGAATCTGGTTGTTTGGGAGTGGACAGGTGTCTTTTATACAGGTAGTGAGGTGAGGCAGGTGTATTTAATGTAAATAATTAGTTGGGATTGGGGGTGGGTCTTAAAGAAAGACTAACTGGCTTGTGGGACCCAGAATACTTGCTGTTTGGTAAGGGATCAAATACTTATTTTTCCTTATTTTTCCTCAGATGGTTATCAATTTTAATAAATTCATATGATGTGATTTTCTGCTATTTTCTTTGTGATTCTGTCTCTCACTGTTAGAATGTATATACGATCAAAATTATAGATCGTTGCATTCTTTGTAAGTGGGCAAACCTGCAAAATCAGCAAGGGGTCAAATACTTATTTCCCCCACTGGATATATATATCAG
Source organism: Gymnothorax reevesii (assembly GCA_029721435.1). NCBI lineage: Eukaryota > Metazoa > Chordata > Actinopteri > Anguilliformes > Muraenidae > Gymnothorax > Gymnothorax reevesii. Next base: position 126,255,394 of record CM056578.1, read on the forward strand.
ATAAATGACAAGATACTTTTGTATGACAGCAAGAAAAATGGGCAATTTCCCGCAATCTTGACACTTTTCTTTTACCAGTGTATTGCTCACAAGACACAATTATGTATTTTGGAGGTAAATCCACTTCTGCTCAAACAAATGGCAGTTGAAGTGAACAGCATAGGATGGAAAAAACTGACAGACAGAAAAAACTGACACAACATTTTTAATTATGCAAATACAAACTGACAGTCACAGAACAACAGTGCTTTACCTGTGTTAGGGTGGAGTCACCGCATGCTTTCCGGGCATCCTGAAAGAGAGAACAGGTTTATGGTACACAGTCATGGCAAACAATATATCTAGATCATTTTCCCTTCTTTTGACTTGTCAACATAAACTGTAAGCTAGTACAAAACCAGAGGCGGTCCGTCGGCAGTTACAAAGGCCTTCAGAAACCTCGCTTGAACGACAGTCAAATTTACTTTCAAAAGTATTGTTATACATTACACCGCAAAATTGTTAGGCATTTTCTTCCACACATAAATGGTGACTTAAAATATCAACATGGCTTTATAAATTCTGCGCTCATATAGCTTGTGAAATGGCTTGGATTAACCACGAGAATCCGTTCTATATTTTGAATGAAGTCACGGCTAAAGGGCGTTGATAGGTACGATGCAGATCTGAGTGACAGTTGAAAGGATAGTGATAATTAATGCTGCAAAGTCAGTGAAAGTTTAGGATTTTTTGCATTTATATAGCCATCCGTGTAATATCAATTATATAAATATAGGCAATAGGCATTCACATTTTCATTATAATTTCTTATTATAGGTCATTTATTGGTCTTGGTTGTTCAGTCAATAAATTGTTTGATTGTTAATCAGGCGATCAAAAACAAGAACAGCTTGAGGGTTATCGACTGGGAAAGGGTGTGGTTACTGAAGGCCCTCAGAACACCTGATGGCACGCAGCTGTACAAAACACACAGAGTTCTGTTAGCATTTGGTCACATACACAAATTTTTCGAAGTCCCGTAGCCCCTCCAAGCCTCACTCAATATGGCAGACAGCTCTAAATTGAGGGTATGTACTGTACATACACTGTATATATTCTCCGTCCACTTACTATTTTGTGCTAAAATTATTCTCTCTTTCACTTTTAACACGACCCCCTCCACCCCCCTTTTCCAGCCCCTCGCTTTGCCCTCCCCATCAAGAAGGGCATCTTCTCGATTATTAGCAACAATTTAATGAAATTTGACATCTCACTCACTCTAATCTGGTTCCTCAGTTGTTCCACCTCCTGGCGCAGCTGCTCCAGTTCGCTCATTCTTGACTCTCCTGTTATTCCTCCGACAATCCCACTGTACCTCAGGCAATCAACGATCTCAGGAAAACATATTAGAGAAACGGTTATAACGAACTCATGCAACCGCTGCAGGGCAGAACAAAGTCGCTTTCATGACTAAACGGACTTCAATGTTGATACACTGCTAAATGCAGTATACTCGTCCGTCCCTACCAATTAAAATACCTAAGACATCAGGACCTCCAGAAAATGCTTCCCTCTTTTCCATAAAATATATTGTTTTATGGGCTCACTGGGAACTAACACCATGGGTTGAAAATGCACTAATATTTTGAGTAACTGTGGTTAAAAAAGGATCTTGAGACTCTGCTTTTACCTGATGATTTTGCTCACAACTTAATTTAGAAAATTCTGACATGATCACTATAACTAGTTTTTTCCCCAAAAAATCCAACTTTTATAATGATAAATCATGACATATTTTCCATTGCTTTGTGGTTGTGAAACTCTGCAATTACTTCAAAATAGGGTGGCAAAGAGATGGGGAATTTTACAGGTAACGTTAAGCTCCATCACCTAAATTCACCAGCAGTTCAAAAGATAAAATTATCATATTTTCCCCAATTCCTGGAGAACCATCAAACTGTGCTGATGGTTTCACTGAATTTCAATGAGAATATTAAATGACTGTGTTCCCAAATTATGCAGCCAAATTATTAGACGACCAGATGAGAACTCATATTCTTTTCATACTTGAAACTCTTTGAGCTCATTAATGATGACCACAAAAAAAATGAATTTGAGGATGTCCACAAACTCCATGTTCTTCCTTTTGATGAATCTAAAAACCTTCGAAATTCCTATAAAGACAAGACCACACAATTCTGCCTCAAAACTAAGCTCCTGCACTGCTGGTTGCAGCCGCAGTGGGACGCAGTCATGTAGGATTACATAGATACAGTTCTGTTCAAAATCCAGTGCTTAATCGGACTATTTTTCTGAAATCACGGTAACCCTGTAATCTGTCGTAGCATCATTTTGAAGGATTTAGATCATAAACCTCTTAGTGCATACTAACAAGATTAGGATTTCCTCAGACACCATTGTTTTAGTAGTACATGCTCGAACATAAGTGTTTGTGAGTGTGTGTGCGTGTGGGTGTGTTTGAACGAAAGGATAGAATAGTGAGCAATAAAACAGCATTATTATGACAGAAGCAAGATTGCTGATTCTGAACGATGAAAATGTTTATTTTGCAATTGTCCCATTTGTATTCTGACAACTCATTGTCCTGAAAGCAAAAACCATTCATATTATTCCTCTTATAGAATGGTCAAAAACCAACTTTCGGCAAGCCGATCTGTACCAGCTCAGAAATATTTGCTGGTACATTGGCATTAAACATTAGATTACAATCATTACAGTCCCTAAATGGTCACTTAACTTGCAATGGTGCCAGACAGTAACTGCCATGGCATCCCTTGTTGAGTATGAAGCAGGGCAGGTTAAAATGTGCATGATATGTAAAGCTAATCTGAGGAGAGTAAACAGTGTTACTGAAGTGGATTATTTAGCCAAATTATTTGGATAATGCAAACCTGAGTAAACTCAAAGTGAGCAATGAAAATCTTGCAATGTTTCTAGAGGACTGTATGACTAAGATATTACTAGCAAGCTATCTATTTTAGTTTTTGACAGAAAAAAGTTAACATTGATTACTATTCGGATTGGAATTAGTTCAGGCAGTCAGTGTCTTTTTAGTTCACCGTGTTGTGCTAACAAGCTATGTAAATACAAGTGTAAATGCAGTTCAATGGGCTGCTCTGTCCACCAAAAGTATCACTTCTGTGGATGTAAATATGCACAGAATATGGCCAGGTCAAAAAAAGTCCTTGTGCAAGTAACACTTAACAGCTCACTTGTGCAGCTCACTTAACACGACTTACTACAGGAAGTAACTCCTGCCAGGGTCCTCTTCCCCAAATCACGGGGCATGAAGCACTAATTGCCACAACAAGGGGAAATGAGTGTATGCTTGTCTCATTGCAATATTGTCCAATTAGACTGCGTTGAATATGGGCACAGGAGCCTCTTTCCCATTGGTATATTTAAATAATTTATTTTCCTGTTCATTTTGGAACACATTATTAGTCCTAAACATCCCTAAATGCTCTTACTGCAAGGCTCAGGGCAAAAGAAGCTGCAGCAAGACCACAAAGTCTACATATTCGCACACACGAGTAGATAAACAAAAAATATATGCCAACTATATTCTGCATCTCAAGTACAACCCTTCATAAGCAACACACTACAAATAAGAGGGAAACAAGCTCTTTTTAGTTTAGTTTACCACTGATATTGCCCAGATAGCAAGCACCTCCGCACCGGATCTGCCCCGGCTCTGAGCTGGATCAGCTGGAGTTGGCACAGAGCCGGGGCAGATCTGGAGTGGAGGTGCTTGGTTTACACCTGAGAAATCAGGTTAATTTTAACTCCAATCACAATGATGACCTTGATGAAACTATAACTGGCTTGAGACAAGCAAAAGGTCGGCGCAGGGACACATCTCCTGCGACCTGGAAAAACCTAGTAAGTTTATCTCGTAATTGAACAAAAACTTTAGGTTCTGGACTTTTCTTTACAGGATAAAATGTAATGGAAACCTGATTTTGAAAATTCAAATGACACTGATAACTAATGTTTAAAGGATTTTTACCATTCCTAATTACTGCAAATGAAGGTTAAACTCTGCCAAGTTTTTTTTCCAGATCACAGGAGACTTGATCCGCCAGATAGGGACCAGTACGCTGAACACAGTTGCTCGTACAGTTGAGGAGAGGGGGAGATTCTAACCTCTGTTTATGCTAACTAGTAGCTAATGTGTGTGCTAGTGGAGCAGTGTCATGAATAATCCCAGGAGAGATGGCAGCAGTAATGCGAACCGGTTAAATTCAGTTTTGCGATAAGCCTAGCCTAGTTAAACGTCATGCAAAACGGGAAAAAAAATTATTACAACGCAGAATTGACGAACGGTTTGTGCTGGTGGGTTTTACTTAGCCCAAGTATTTGCAGGAGTTCAAGTTATTCTAACTGCTCCCTAAGGATTGTGTGTGGCGATGTCGCTGGACACTTACTATGTTTTCTACTCTGACTAGATAATTGTCCAGTATAATGTCTTATGACTTAAGGAAACCTCAGATATATGCGTCTTACACGGATTTGAGTGTAGTCAATGTTAGATTACAGACATGCCAGAGAGTGCAAACGTGCCTTTAACGTTAGATTAATCGCATGGACAGCTATTGTAAATCGCTTCAACCAGCTAGCTAGCTTATATACGGCAAATGTAGCCACATCCGCAAGGCCCATTTTATATTCTTATGACAGACCGTCCCATTTACAATCTACTAGGTCGGTAGTAGGTTCGAGTCACGCATTTTTGAGGTGCAGAAGGGGCCTAACATACACTGATCACTAAGCAGTTCTGTGCTGTTCCCCAGGTGTTTAAAGGATGTAATGAGCCTACTGCCTTATTCTTATTCAATAAAGTGTCTATTAAGAGGGCTACGGTCTTAATCTGAGGAGCACAGCTAACTCTAGGCCAAACGTTACAGAAAGCAGGAGTCGGTATAGGCTACAATCTACGCTAGCTTACAGGTAGGCTAATTCGCTTTTCTGTAGCTCACAAACTGTAATTACGGACACAAATTCAATCGATTCATATGTTAGGCCTTTAGGTTAAGAATTGATGGTGCATAACAATTACTAGCTGAGTAATTGAAATTAATTTTGCACTGCTTATGATTAGAATTGCAATTGCAACCTCTATTGTATGCTCCTACAGCGTCTGTGAACTGTCACCTGAAAATGATTTCATGTGGACCTTATTTTTTCACAATCATTAATAAAACACAACTTGTATTGTGAAACATAGATTTATGATGTTGCCTTTATCTTAAATAGAAGCATCCTTCATAGGCAGTTGTAACGTTGCAGGTCAATTGCAGGATGTAACCGTGTTAGCAGGGGATTCCATCAATTATAGACGAAATAAATTAAATAAGCAAAAAAAAAATTAAATGACAACTAGGCCTACCTGTTATCTAGGTGACTCTTTCCTAGTGAAGATTTGGTCTTTTGTGGTTTTAAATGGCCGATTTATATATAGAATTAGCCATTATTCCTTGGTCCTCCCCAAAATATAAAAAGGGAAAAAATGTTGAAGTCTCCTAAATGTCCGTCGCTTTCAGTTTCCTTTTTCCCGTCAGCGCGCCTTGGCTGCTTTCTACAAGCGAAAAATGCATATTATACAAAATGAATTGAAGCGAGATCATCTATTTTTGATTGGGCCTTTGCAGAGGATCACATGTAACCAACTGGAGTGACACCCGTTCCGCAGTGATTTTTGAAACTTCTGATCAGCTGAGACAAGAGGAAAATGCAATTCTCGTCGAAACGTCAATAATTATAGTGAAGAAGAAAAATAGCTGGAGCACCAATGATAGTCCCCAAGTTCTTAAGTTAGAGCAGAACTTAAGTTCCTGCCTTTTCTTTCTCTTTGTATTTTGTGAGCCTTCGCCTCCTTCTTCCCACTCCGAAACGTTCGCTATGGTCGCTTATCGTTGAATAAAAACTCCAAACCGAAATATTATTTCCGCACGGTCTTCAATAGCACAAAAATCACAAGGATCATCGCCTGAAGGAGCAAGAAATGGCCTCTCCTGCAAAATAAATCTGTAACACTGGTCCTGCGTGCCGATATTCTCGGCGCTGGGCAAGTGCGCTCAATAATCACACATGCAGATCAGGCAGGTTTAAGTAACCATCCGTTCAACGTGAACGATCACTCCCATAAACACGATTCAGCCGCTCCCACTTACAGTGAGACGGTACCATTATTCAACACCCCTCTACAGTCAGTAAGACTCTTCGGTGCCGGATATTAGGGAAGTTGAAAAGTCGGTCGTGCCGGCTTGTCGGCCTCATTCCCATTGAAACGCAGTTCTGTCGCGGCGCCCATCCGAACCTTTGGGAGAAATACTTTTCGAAGTCCTGAACTTGAAATGATCATCCTTTAAATGTCGAAAATTTTTGATAATATAAGGGATTTCATTCCAGTTTTGCTGAGGGAAAAAAAGCACTGGCTATTGGCGCTCTCAAAAAAAAACAGCCTGCTTTTTCTCTTCCTTTTTTCGCCTGGAACTGCATGCATCCGGTTTGTCAACACACACAGGCAGACCAGCGATGAGAGTGCGGGCTTGCTGCAGATTGTCAACACAGTGTATTGCAGGAGTACTTTCTCTTTTGAATACCTTCGGGACGACGACGACCACTTGGTCGTCATATTGAGATAACTCGCATGAATGTCAGAATTTAAACTGAACTCGAATTTCTGCTTGTTTTTTAGCTTGTACTAGTAGGTTGCTGGTGTCACAAGCGGTCCAAGAAAAGAAAAAAATTAAAACAATTGTACTCAATGACTGATTAACTTAAGTTTTCAACTTTAGCGTCTGTTTAATTACAGGGTTCACAAGAAATCTTGCTCTCGATGGATGTTCTATTTTATCAAATCCAAAACTTTAAAAAAAATGACAGTCATATATTTTTTACTTATAAAGAAACCCACCAGATAATGGGTGCATCTTTGAAATTATATGGCGTTTTTTTTTCCTCAGAATTGCTGGCTATGACTCGGTGCATTACTGCGATGAGGCGGCGGGTGGCAGCTTTCCACAGTCACCTCCGATGTGTGTTACTCACCTGGGCTAATTTCTACTCATCTGCTGTGGTGGAGCTGGAGAGAACAATTTTATTGTCAAATAAATCATGAGTTGCTTTAGCACCAATTTGGAAGAGACAGGTTGGGTATTTAGCCTGTACACTTCAAAACTCTACCTTTTGAGACTGGTGTTATGAGTTCTGTGTTGACAATGGTTTAATTTCTCATCTGAGAGATGGTGTTTCCTATAGCAGTGTTTCTATTTCTGCTCTGGGCCATTGAGGTTTACTGTGCAGGAGGGAAGATCACTCAAACCAATTGGCCCACCAGCACAACTTGTGAAACTGTTTACTTGCCTATGATTTCATATGTAAATTTAGTACACTGGATGTGAACTGTTATGCAGGCATACTTAAAATATTCAAATGATGTAGTACTGTCATTCGCTAAGCATGCCCATGCTCCACTACTGCATCATCAAAATATACCATTTACTTTTCACTGGCATTCTGTGCTGACTGTCTGATGTACCCTAAATACCGTGTCATGAGAAGTCCGCCATTGTTTAAACAAACACCTGCTTCTTACTCCATCTTTCTGACTGACTGTGGGCTGTGGGTTTTCGGCATTTTGCTAAGTGGAAAATGCATATTGCAGGGATAGAGTGGCAGACATTGCCTCAATTTCCCAGGTCTTCCCTCCAGGTAAGAACCTAGCTCCCACCACCATAGCTGCAGCTATTTGCCAAGATCAGGATGAATGGCTGTATTGATGGTCAACATAATTGACTCTTGAGAAACTTGGTTCTACATGTTAAAAGTTTGAAAGGTAAAAAAACAGAAAAACATAGCCTCCATGTGTCTGTTGCTCGGTCCATGAGTTTTTCTTTTTTTTTCTGGGTATGAAATCCATTAGACAAGCCTCCATTTACACTGCCAGTCCTAAAAAGAAGGCGCCATTTGGATTGAAATAAGCAAATACTAAAGAGCCGATAATTGAATAATTATTGCAGGATAAATAAGTTTTAGCTAGCAATAATTCTTTTGAACCTACAAAACCCAAAACCAGTGAAGTTGGCACGTTATGTAAATCGTAGATAAAAACAGAATACAATGATTTGCAAATCCTTTTCAACTTATATTCAATTGAATACACTGCAAAAACAAGATGTTTAATGTTCAAACTGAGAAACTTTTTTTTTTTTTTTGCAAATAATCATTAACTTAGAATTTAAAGGCAGCAACACATTGCAAAAAAGTTGGCACAGGGGCCTTTTTACCACTGTGTTACATGGCCTTTCCTTTTAACAACACTCAGTAACATTTGGGAACTGAGGAGACCAATTTTTGAAGCTTTTCAGGTGGAACTCTTTCCCATTCTTGCTTGATGTACAGCTTAAGTTGTTCAACAGTCCGGGGTCTCCGTTGTCGCATTTTACGCTTCATAATGCGCCACACATTTTCAATGGGAGACAGGTCTGGACTACAGGCAGGCCAGTCTAGTACCCGCACTCTTTTACTACGGAGCCATGCTGTTGTAACACGTGCAGAAAGTGGCCTGGCATTGTCTTGCTGAAATAAGCAGAGGCGTCCATGAAAAAGACGTTGCTTGGATGGCAACATATGTTGCTCCAAAACCTGTATGTACCTTTCAGCATTAATGGTGCCTTCACATATGTGTAAGTTGCCCATGCCTTGGGCACTAATACACCCCCATACCATCACAGATGCTGGCTTTTGAACTTTGCGCCTATAACTGTCCGGATGGTTCTTTTCCTCTTTGGTCTGGAGGACATGACGTCCACAGTTTCCAAAAACAATTTGAAATGTGGACTCGTCAGACCACGGAACACTTTTTCACTTTGCATCAGTTCATCTTAGATGAGCTTGGGCCCAGCGAAGCTGGCGGTGTATCTGGATGCTGTTGATAAATGGCTTTCGCTTTGCATTGTAGAGTTTTAACTTGCACTTGCAGATGTAGCGACGATCTGTAGTTACTGACAGTGGTTTTTTGAAGTGTTCCTGACCCCGATGTGGTGATGTCCTTTACACACTGATGTCGGTTTTTGATGCAGTACCGTCTGAGGGATCGAAGGTCACGGGCATTCAATGTTGGTTTTCGGCCTTGTCGCTTACGTGCAGTGATTTCTCCAGATTCTCTGAACCTTATGACGATATTACGGACCGCAGATGATGAAATCCCTAAATTTCTTGCAATAGCTCGTTGAGGAATGTTGTTTTTAAACTGTTCGACAATCAGCTCACGCATTTGTTCACTCAGTGGTGACCCTCACCCCATCCTTGTTTGTGAATGACTGAGCATTTCAGGGAAGCTGCTTTTATACTCAATCATGGCACCCACCTGTTCCCAATTAGCCCGTTCACCTGTGGGATGTTCCAAATAAGTGTTTGATGAGCATTCCTCAACTCTCTCAGTCTTTTTTGCCACTTGTGCCAGCTTTTTTGAAACATGTTGCAGGCATCAAATTCAAAATGAGCTAATATTTGCAAAAAATTACTAAGTTTACCTGTTCGAACATTAAGAAACTTGCCTTTGCAGTGTATTCAATTGAATATAGGTTGAAAAGGATTTGCAAATCATTGTATTCTGTTTTTATTTACGATTTACACAACGTGCCAACTTCACTGGTTTTGGGTCTTGTAGATTCAGTGTGTAACTTCTCATGTCTTAAACAACCACATCGGAAAATGCATCTCATGGTCATTGAAAAGATGTTATTGTGTTTCAAGAGGGGCAGATTATTGGCTAGTATCAAGCAGCAAAAACAGCTGAGCAGACGAGCACATCAGGGTAAAACAGGAAGCCCATGAAGTGACGCACCCGTCATGCATAGAGCCCACTGTACAGTCCTCAGGAGGCAGTGTTATCATCTGGGGTTACTTCAGTAGGTCAGGTCTGGGCTCAGCACTGTTCTGCATCAATAAAAATAAATTCAGCTGACTACCTGAACCCACCCTGAACCCAGCGACCCATCAATGGACTTTTTATTATTTGTGAGGCCACAGGCATATTCCAGGATGACAATGCCAAGATTCAATAGGCTCTAACTGGTTCATTGAGCATGAGGAATTATTTGCACATGTAAATTGGCCACTTCAGAGCCCGGATCTTAACCACTTTGAAAGTCTAAGGCTTAACGGAGTGGTTTGATTCACCCATCGTCAGTACAATATCTCAACCAAAAATGGGTGCAAATCTGGTCAGAAATACATGTTGTAACATTGCATACGATTTTCAAAACAATACTTGCACAAAGGTGTGCTGTGATTGAAGCTAAAGGTGGCCCAACAAAATATTAAGGCGTGCAACCTTTTTTTTTTTTTTTCGGACGGGCAATGTACATTATGTACAGAAATTGCTCTGTGAATTTGCGGCACTTTTGAATGTTGATTTATTCATAAATGTTACACTGATCATGTTTCATTTCTTTTATTTTTCTATATTTTTGATTTTTCCTCTCCGATCTTAAAATTTGTGTCTAACTGTTGGCAGTTACCAACATCTACTATACACTGTATGTTTTTAGACAAACAAAAGCAATAGCATGTGCAAGGCCCATGCAGTTATTCTGAAGCGATGCAGAAAAAGATTTATAACAACTGTCAGTGCATGTGTAAACAGTCAGACATCTGGAAGCCCGGACAGAACTGCATAGTGTCATTAATATGTCCTTATTGGATGGAGTCAGCGGTGTTTTTCTGCTGTTAGGCTTCAGATAGAAAAGAATGCATACTTTGGTATTGAGCATGGGGTGATGTGGCTTGAGCTGGCCATAGGCTTAATCAATAAGTGGCTGTCGTACAATGCTGTTCACTGACACCATCTACCCCAACCAAAAGCCTTGGAATGGTACATCCCACCAGAACAGTTTTCCTGCACACTTTGTAAAGGAACTTAAACTGAGGGTGGGTTGCCTGGCAACAACCTTTGCAATAGTTCTAGCCTGAGTTGGACCCGCCATAGGTCAGCGAGAGCTCACTGGAACACAGATATAAACTGAATACAGGGGTGTTGTAGAACATTACAAAAATAATGATAATTTACATGTATTGATACTATTAAGTCATTCTTGTCCACCCTTGAGGATAATATATCTCCAAAACAGAGTTGTCGGTAATATTGTGATGGGATGTTTTTATCATCACGGCCTTCACTGCCGATCTTTCACGTGGGGATCACAGAAACTTCCTGTGTTCATTCCTGGTCCACTGAGGACAAACCCTATTGGTTTGAGTGACCCTGCGATCTTGTCTGTAGCCCCACCACTTGACCAAATTTAACACTTCCAAATGCAACAAGTTGACATGGTCAACAACAATCCCCACCAATTGTGTGCTTCTTATTTTCGAACTCCATCAAGGCCTTTATGGTCTGAAGCTACACACCAAATTTGGTTGTCCTATCTGTAATAGTTTCTGAGAAAAGTTGTCCCCTTTCTCTCGGACGGATGCACACATGCACGCAAGGACTAACGGATGGAGGTCAAACCTATATCCCCCTCCCACTTTGTGTTGGCGGGGATAATAACAACAGTTTTGATGGGAAGCAGGTCACAGTTCTTGTTTTTGTTCTTGGTGCATAGAAAAGGTCTGTTATCAATATTGGTCGCCCTCTGACCTTTGCTGTAGTGCCACCACTTCCAAAATTTTGGTTTTGAAAAAGTGTAATAACTCAAACGGCTTTAATGGAAATCATTTCAAATCTGCTTTCAACATTCCTGATCTATCGAGGAGGAAGAGATTAATTGTGGTGGCTCTGTAATGTTTCCCGTAGTGCCATAATTTTGCTAAATTTAACATTTCCAAATGCAATAACACAAACAGTTTTGATGGGAATCCTTTCAAACCTTCTGTGTTTGCCAGCCTTCTGTGATATTTAGAGCAGTGGTTCTCAAACTCGGTCCTGGCGCCCCCCTGTGTCTGCTGGTGTTTGTTACAAGCACAACTGCAATCTTAGGATTTTAACAAGCTGTTGATTTGTTTTAACTACAGCATTTATGCAAATATCCACATTGAGATATAATGTAAATATCGCAAAGGGAAAAAAATTCATCAAACATTTAATCAACATAAATAATCGAAAGGTTCCTCATTGGTGAAACTCTTGACACGGTGGTAAAACCCAACAATTTACTTGGCAAACAATGGAGTCACACCTGTTGTGTTTTGTGTTGAATTAATTTGGTTCAGGCAGGTTATTTGGGAAAAACTCAAAACACCTGTGTTCAAAAACCTAATTTGGAGCTTACTGATTTTCTCAGAGTCTAATTTGATTGTTTAGAAATGTTTTCACCTGAAAATCCGAACAATATTGAAAATTAAGCACAATATGTTCAAGGGTTGTCATTCTTCATGACAGAATGGATATGTCCATCCAAATGTGACTTAAGATGGTAAATAATTACTCTAAACATGGAATGCAGCTAATTAAGACAAAGTAACAGCTTTTTAAAATTCTTGAATTCTAGAACAAAAACCAGTGTACACGGGGGAGTCAGGACTGAGTTTGCGAACTACTGCTCTAGAGCGACTGGTGACAAAAAACACTGCATTTGTTACAAACTCAACATATGTAAAATTATGTACATGCACTTCTTATGCAAGGGTCATTCCATATGAAGTCAACCAGAGGTCCCCAGGTCACCGACCCAGATTTGGCTCAAATTTATTTTGGGAGTACCTCTATATTCATCATGAACACATGCAAAATTTTAGGCTCCTTCTCAAAAAGGTTTCTGAGATATGGTCCCCCCAAAATCAGGGGCCACACCCCAAGTGAATCATGAACGTTAATTTGTAGGGATTTAGGTGGCCAATACCTTTGAAACAATCATAGGTATGGGCTGCATTGGCTGTTGCCCTACGTATTCTTCTGCCTCACTAAAACCAGAGTCTTTGCTTTCACTATTATAATTCGATTTCACGTCACTCCAGTATTCCAAATCGAATACAAATTCTCGCTTTTAAATCCAGTTTGCCGTACTTGATATACCAGCTCGTATTTGTGTTTTCTATCGCTGACATAATAGGTTACTTGGTACATCTCAGGATGTCTTCGACAGTTCCCGCTCCAAGCTGTAAATAATATTGATGATCTTTGATTGGGGATTGATTTCAGCAGAAAGAAATGTGCGTTTATTTCCTCCGATGCATTCCAGCTTTTTTTTTAATGTTGGCCATGTTGTAGGGTTTATGTGCAATTGAGGCTATTTCATTAGTCAGCCAAACTGTAAATTATAATCAATGAATTTCACCCAAAATGTAGAGTTGTGTATTTCATGATGGGAGAAGGACAGATGGGTGGCAGATATTGTGTTAATGGATCAGGTCGGATTCAAAATTGATTTTGAGATACTTTCAGGAAACAGATCGACCTCTTCAGGACTCTGACCCGACTTATCCAATCATCTGAAGACAAACATTTTCTCTGTTAAAGTACAACCCCAATTCCAAAATAGTTGGGACAAAGTGTAAACTGTGAATAAAATCAAAATGCAATGACTTTCAGATCACGTGAGCCAATATGTTATTTACAATAGAACAGAGATAACATTTCAAATGTTGATACTGAAACATCTTACATTTTTATCCGCAAAATGAGCTCATTTCTAATTTTCTGGCTACAACAGGAAATAAATTAATAAATAAGTTAATATGGAAATAAATATAGAAATAAATGAGTTGAAACCAATTTATACATAAATTTTATTTATTTATGAAAATGTTTTTTTATTTCGCAACTTTATTGCATATAAATGTATGTATTTATATATTTATTTATTTATTTATTTATTTATAGATACATTTATTTATTTATTTATTCTTTCATTTATTTATTTTTCATTTTGGCAGTTTAGGGCTTCCATAACTTGCAGACCTGCTCGAACGCACCCTAGCTGTCACCGTATTGAATTGGCGCCATCGATATTTTATCCAATTGACACATAAAGTTAAATGTGTCAATGTAATGGCAAACGTAACAGCTGTAACACACTGAAAGTTTTCAGCCTTTTTAAATGTAGTGCAAGCAAACTAAATTTTGACTAAGGTTTCGCTAAGAACTGTTCGGCTTTTGCCCCCCGGAAGAACGTCTATTACTGCTGGGACTTCATGGTAAATTGTCCTATTCTCAGCAGCAACAAGAACCTGCTACAAAGCTTGCTCGTATGCGACCCCTTGCTGCCAACTCAGGATAGTGAAGACAGTTCACGGCTCTCCTCCGAAGCACGTGCCTGTCAGCCACTGATTCTTATACACTCGCTGGTTGAATCTTCGCAAGTTCAGAGCGAGGGCGGAGGATACCCGGACATGAACCAAGCCGGAGTCTTCCTGACGAGCGCCCGTCTGGCCAACAGGAGGCGCCGGAGCAACGAACAAAGCTGTTATCGTTTTACCCAAATCCGACAGTCCCTTCCCAATTTGTAACCCTGTAGCACGATAGCCAATTGTGCGCTACTCTGAAAAAGCTGCCGACCCCTGCCGGTGGGTACGCCGAGGGTCGAACCCGCGACATGATAGACACCTCTGCACTGCAGCGCAGTGCCTTAACCGTGTGAGCCACCCGGCAGCTCCCTTCATGAGCTTTTTGAACTTATTAGACACACTTCTCTGACTGCCCGGTAAAGTTCATCCCACAGCAACTCACTGAATTTCAAGATGTACAAGCAAAGTATGATGAAAGCTAAGAGAAGAGGCTGAAGATCCTTAATCTCTTTAGTCTTAGGAAAAGGAGGCTCAGGGGTGATTTGATTGAGGTCTTTAAATATGTTAAAGGGATTAACAAAGTGAATCATGTAAGATTCCTTCGACCAAGTGTTGTGAGTAGAACTCGGGGTCACAAATGGAAGTTGACCAAAGGTAAATTTAGCACTGATATTCGGAAATATTTCTTCACCCAAAGAGTAATTTCAATGTGGAATAGTTTACTTGACCATATTGTTGAGGCAGAGACCTTGGGGGTTTTCAAGAGCAGGCTTGACCTAAAGCTGGATACCATTGAGTCATTCAGTATCTGAAGGGATATATTCACAACAGTATAAAGAAACTGGCGAGCTTAGTTGGGCTGAAAGGCCTGTTCTTGCCATTCATGTTATGTTATGTTATGTTAGTACAGTTGTTCGTGTAATGTGAAAAGAAGCCAATAGATAACAGTATTGACCTTTTTTTGTTAAGCCCAGACTGGAGCTAGGTTTTGGGCATGTCCTGGGCATGTCTGAGAGGGAAAGTCCCAGAGAATTGAAAAAAGTCTGGAAGGTGGGAGGGGGCTTTTTGTGGATTTTTGCCTGTGTTGGAGCATTTTCCTGTCCCGGGACATCGCAACAAAGCAACCCCATCTCAAGGGACTGTAAATATCTCTTTTGTTCCCTTTA
The DNA here is from genome assembly GCA_029721435.1 of Gymnothorax reevesii. Taxonomy (NCBI): domain Eukaryota; kingdom Metazoa; phylum Chordata; class Actinopteri; order Anguilliformes; family Muraenidae; genus Gymnothorax; species Gymnothorax reevesii. The sequence goes on from CM056578.1 coordinate 126,270,795, forward strand.
TATTCCAACCTTGGACAGTGCTTTAGTTAATTAAATCTGTTAAAGTTTAACAATTTTGTCTGTAATTCCTTGCTGTCCGGTATGTCATAATCAATTGGGGCCATAACAAAACGAATAAATAATAATATCAAAGGCTTGGAAATGCAAGACCTAAATACAAAAAACCTTCAATACATGCTGATGATACAATTTTTCTATTTAGCCCCCACTATACGTGGCTACAGCGCCTTACAAAAGAGCTGGATGACTTTTCAAACCTATCTGGGCTGAAGCCAAATTATGAGAAATGCCAAATATTGAGGCTTGGTTCCCTGAAAAATAGAAATTCCACTCATCCATGTAATTTACCAATTCATTGGACAAATGGATTGATCAATGTACTTGTTATTCACATCCCAGAAAATATGAGTGAAATTTCAATGATTCATTTTAATAAGAAATTGAGTAAAATCAAAAAAAATTCTGCTGCCCTGGAAAGGGAAACATCTGACCATTTATGGCAAGATAACTGTAATGTTATTTTGTCATTAGTTGTATCCCAGTTTACACACTTATTTATGGAATTACCAACCCCCTAAATAAAATCTTCAAAATATATGAACTGAAGATATTCAAATTTATATGGAATGATAAACCTGATAAAATTAAACATACATATTTCTATAATGATTATATATCAGGTGGGCTTAAATTAACCATTGTGTCTTTTATTGTAAATCACTGTGCAGCACTTTGATAAACTTTTATGTTTTTGAAATTTGCTACATAAATGAAGTGGATTGGATTGGATTGAACTTAAAAGCTTTAAATTTTTCACTTGAAGGCTTCCCTTATTCCAAAATTCTACTTCAATTCAAACTAGTTTTCTTGCAAATTACTTATAAGTGTCCATCCTATGCTTGATAAAGGCTTCTCTCCATTTTTGCAAATTAAACTATGCATTTTGCATTAATTAATGATATGTTTTCTGGCGTCTCCATTTTTTTGGAAGAAGCTCTACAAAGTTGGTTACAATTTCAGTTTCACCCACCAAAAAATGCAGAACAAGTTCTGCAACAAATAATATGGTTAAATTCTCATATTCTTGTTGATAGAATCATGATTTTTTTGGAAACGCATGTTTAACATAGGTATTATTTTTATAAGGGATATAGTGAATGGGGATGATAAACTCATGTCCTACAAACAATTAACTAGTTTTTATGGAACAGTCTGTACACATGCAACAATATGATCAACTTATTGGAGCTTTCTCAAGTGCTTGGAAATCAAAAATTATTAAAGGAACAGGAGGGCATTTAGTCTGTAGGCCTCATATGAAAATGGAAAATTGGTTAAATAGAATAAAGATCAACAAACATATACACATTTATTTAAGAGGGGTGAGGAACACTGGAGGAGTAGTACCTTTCTGGCTGGCTAATAACAACACGGCCTCCCAGACTGGTCTCCCTTATATCCAGCGGCATGTGATGCGAAATATACCGCCATCTCATCATGAGCAAGCGGCCATGCCATCTAGCCTCTCGCATGCTGAAGACAGTCCGCAGTGGCTCTCAGCGCCGTCCCTAGTGTAGCAGAATGCGGCAGATCTAGGGGATTAAACCCCGAAAAGAAATCAGGACCATTGCCTGTATGGGTTAGCCCACTGGTCTTTAAGAATGCCTCTTTGGTTTTAGATCTGGTGATTTGTGTCTCGTCATGATTCCACTCCAAAATCGAACCACTGAGGAACGCAAGCAGAGAAGAGGGCAGCCTGCTTGCCCTCTGTAAGGGGCTAGCAACCCCGAGCAATGGTATTTTTACCCGCTACGGACCCAATAATGATGACATTACAACAACTCCTTCATGTACGTCGTGGATCTGGGCAGCTTAACAGCAAGTATGATGGGCCCTGGGTAAAGCCTCGTGGAGCCCGCGGCCCTGATCAACTCGGATCTGCTCCTAACAAGAACCGCAAGCAAGTCAAACTAGCTTGTTGGAACATCAGGACTATGTCTGACGTAGCTACCACTAAACGCCAGGCCCCGGAGCGACGATCAGCTCTTGTAGCCTTAGAGTTAAATCGCCTCAATATCGACATTGCCTGCCTCAGTGAGTGTCGCATACTAGGTGAAGGCGAATTCGTAAAAGGAGACTATACCTTTCTCCACACAGGAAGACCCCCAGAATAAACCAAGCTGGAAGGAGACACCATTGCAATCAAGAACACCATCTGTCCCTTTGTGATCAGCTGGAAAGGAATCAGCTCCAGGGTAATGAACATGAGGATCAAGCTGGATAAATTTATTGCTACAGTGGTTAGTGCCTACGCCCCTACCTTCAAAAGACCACCCGAGGAGAAATTGCTTTTTTATGATCAATTATCGGAAGTTCTAACTGCAATTCCTAGACTTGACAGGATTTTCCTGCTTGGCGACGTCAATGCCCGTGTTGCCACTGACTCCGAAGCCTGGCCAAATGTAATTGGCCGCCATGGCCTCGGTGACATGAACTAACAAGGTATCCTCTAACTAGAACTGTGTACCCATTTAGCCTATGTATTACCAATACGCTTTTCTCCCACGCGAACATCCATAAGGGAATGTGGAAACACCCAAGATCCAAAAAAATGGCACCTTATCAATTATATTATTGTCAAGCAACTCCACAAGAATGATATAATAGATTCAAGGGTTCGCCGCGGCGTGGACTGCTGGACCGACCACAGATTGGTCTGCGCCTGTGTGAAATTTCACTTCCATCTGTTTGCTCAAAAGCAGAAAAGCAGCACACCGAAGCGACTCAATGTCAACAACCTTAAAGACCCAAGCAAAGCAGAACAACTGCGTGAATCCATCAGTAAGAACCTAACAACCACCCCCTCGAACAATGCTGGAAAAACCTTCAGGATACCATCCACTCTAGCGCTGCAAGCACCATTGGTTACCAAAAGCGTAATCATCGAGACTGGTTCGATGAAAATAATCCAGCCATTTTGGACCTGCTGCGCCAGAAGCAAACTGCCTTCCAAGCAGTCCTCGGCAATGACACCCAGGAGAACTGAGAGCATTACAGAGTTGCCAGAAACAACTGCCAAAGGGAAATCCGCCACATTCAAGACCAGTGGTGGCTGGATTGTGCGAAAGAAATCGAACAGCATGCAGAAAGACATGACTCTAGATCCTTTTTTCAGTCGGTCAAATTCGTCTACCAGCGACGTCAGAGTAGCGTGAGTCCATCAATGATGAAAATGGCAACCGACTGTCCCATAAAGATGATATCTCAGCTCATTGGAAACACCATTTCAGTGCCCTACTAAACCAACCAGGTACGGCAGACCCTAGCAACCTTGATGATATACCCCAGGAGGAGCCACTCATGAACCTCGAAACACCACCAACACTTGAGGAATTAAAATCAGCTCTCTCCCATCTGTCTGACAATAAAGCTCCTGGCCCTGACTATATCCCGGCAGAAGTGCTCAAAGCAGGTGGACCTGCACTCCTCTTGAAACTCCATGACCTGCACTCCTCTTGGAACTCCATGACCTTCTCCTTGCCATCTGGGCGGAAGAAAGGGTGCCTCAGGATCTGAAGAATGGCTCCATTGTTACTATCTTCAAGAGGCAATGCCACTTCAACTGCGGGAACTATCGTGGGTTCACACTTCTCTCCGTCATTGGAAAGCCCTTCGCCCGTGTCAGTAGCGGCTCTAGACCCAGGAATGGCGGGGCGCAGACACGTCCCTTTATGACAATTAGTCCTGGGTAGTTCGCAATCATTTTCCTCTACTGACGCGTTTTCCAATTATCGTACTTGGCAACTTCAGACACGGTCTTTCCATATGCGATGAAATCATGGGCTCAATTCAGCTCAGTGGCAGAACCTGAACTGATAATTGTGACAAAACATCCGTTTAAAACAGTCGTTAGTCCTGACCTGTTTTCAGTCATTTTCATGAGTAACCGAAGGTTCGCTCCGAGAGCACTCCGCAGTTATGAGCTGCTGCTTGTTGTCCCCGATTACGTAAGAAGACAATCATTCATCTGGACGCTTATTTGCTGCATTTAAATCAACATTAGTCAAACTTGCATACCTGTCGCCTCTCACGCAAACAGCTTGAGCTGCAGGCTGCCTATTTAACTGCCAAGTGCCACTTTTTTATCAACCCAAACAATACCGAGAGTGAAAGGTGATATTTCACTGGAACTCGGACCTGATCAATCAACGCGAAGCACTGGCCTATTAATAAGTAGATTTTTTTTCTGTTCTGAATTTCGCCCATGATTTCATCTCTGTTCGATCACATATGGAGAGATCTTGTCTTAAGTTGCCAAGTACGATAATTGGAAAACGCGTCAGTAAAGGAAAATGATTGCGAACTACCCAGGACTAATTGTCATAAAGGGACTTGTCTGCGCCCCGCCATTCCCGGGTCTAGAGCCGCTACTGGCCCGTGTCATCCTGAGCCGGGTGTGACCCTGCATAGAGGAACACCTTCCCGAGGCGCAAAGCAGCTTTAGAAGCGGTCGGTCGAACAATGACATGATGTTAGCTGTCTGCCAGCCTCTGGAAAAGTTCAGAGAACAACACCACGAGCTAGACATAGTCTTTGTGGATTTAGTCAAGGCCTTCGACATGGTTAACAGATGCCTTATGTGGGCACTGCTGAAAAAGAACGGAATTCCCCCTAAAATTGTCAACATCATTTAAAGCTTCCATGATGGCATGGAAGCAAGAGTACTTGTTGATGGAGGATTCACTGAACCCTGTGAAGTTTCTAATGGCCTTCGCCAGGGATGTATCCTAGCACCTATGTTGTTTATCCTCTTCTTCTCCTTTGTCCTCCAGCACGCCCACAAATCTATTCCATCTTTCGGCGTGGACATAAAACACTAGCTCGTCGGCAGAATCTTCAATCTCCAGAGACTCAAAGCTAAGTCAGTAGTGACTACAAAGCTCGATGACCTTCTCTTTGCCGATGATGCTGCTTTAGTTACAAAATCACCAGAGTTCCTGCAAGATGGCGTCACAGCTCTGAATAACTCCTGCAGGTCATAGGGTCTCGCAATCAGCAAGCTGAAGACAGAAGTGATGCACACTCAGTGTGACTAACCCCCCGTCATAATGATCGACGGCGCTAAACTAAAGCGCGCCCAGACTTTCACATATCTTGGAGGCAATTTGTCAGATAACGCAAGTCTGGACTCAGAAATCCAACGCCGAGTGTCTCGTGGTGCGGCTGCCTTCAACACGCTCCAAACAAGATGCTTCAGCAGAAGAGGTCTCAGCCTATCCACTAAGCTGACAGTCTATAAAGCTATAGTTATTCCATCACTTCTCTACGGCTATAAAACATGGCCAACTTTAGCTCACCACATCCGTTGACTGAAGTTTTACATCAAAGATCCCTTTGACAAATCATGGATGTAAAATGGTGGCAGCGCATTACTAATGCAGAAATCCTCAACTGTGCTAATTCTACCACCATCGAGAACATGCTGCGAGGTAACAGGCTGCGCTGGCTCGATCATGTAGCACGGATGGAAGACCACAGAGTTCCGAAACAGCTGCTATTTGAAGAGCTCAAGTTTGGCAAACGAATCAGGGGGAGGCCTTGCAAATGGTGGAAGGATTATGCAAAAGAGGATCTCCGCCTCTATGGCATTGTAAAGACGACCTAGTACGAGACCGCACAAGATCGCAAGGTTTGGAGGTGTGCTCTCCGGACTGGCAAGCAGCTCTGTGAGGACCACCTCCAAGCTCGAGCAGAGGACAGACGAAGGAGGAGGGCAAACAAGGGTCCCCCATCATCGAGCTGACGGGGTCCATAAGAAGAAGAAGATTTAAGAATAAAGAACTTAGTCGCTCTACCATATAGGATTCTAGGCAGTTGGGAAAATATGTTAGATACACCAGTGCCATGGAACCAAGTTTTTAAAATCCTTTACAGTACATCTCTTCATCCAAAGATAGATACTTTCAATGTAAGTTAATATATAAGTTTTTAGCAGCTAAAAAGATGCTAAATATATAAGGGGAAAAAATCCCATTGTCGATTCTGTCTCGAAGAAGTTGAGTCAGTAGACCATTTATTTTGGTACTGTCCAATAATAGCCTTATCTTGGATAAAGGTACAAGGCTGGATATCCCAGTACAATAGTTTACACTTAGATTTATTTAAAGTGTTACTGGGTGGTGTAACAAAAGGAACACATCTAATCTGTAATATAATTATATACTGACCAAAACTTCCAACGCAACACTCGGGTTTATTGAAACACATGTCATTTTCTTATGATACATTTAACAATACATAACAAATATTAAGATTCAAATCAAAAACAAAGTTTTAGAGTCAGGAATGAAGAACAGATTTTTCCTGGTTTCCAATTCATTGCATCAGTTGAAGGCGCAATTCTGGATCACCGAAGTTAGTATCTTCTAATGCCTCCTCTGGCATCACACACAGCCTTGATTCTGAGATGCATGGAGTCAATCAAATGCCGAATTTCAGCCCGTGTGATGCAGTCCCATTCCTCCTGGAGTGTTTAACGCAACTGTTGGACTGTGGCTGGTTCTGGATCACACCTTCTCACCCGGCGATCCAGAATATCCCATAGATGTTCGATAGGGTTTAAATCTGGGGAATACGCAGGCCAATCAAGACACAGAACATTATTCTGCCTCAGGTAGTCCTGACAGACTCTGGTGACATGATCTCGCATTATCCTGTTGCAGCGTTAGGCGATAGCGATGGACAAGTGGAACTGCGACAGGGGCAAGGATGTCGTCACTGTAACGAGCCGCACTGAGGTTTCCATCGATGAAAATTTGGTCTGTCTTTTTTTTTTTTTTTATCTTGTAATGTGAATATAGGCCACTAGATGGCAGTATTTACCTTTTTTTGTAAAGCTCAGACTGGAGTCATGTTTAGACATGTCCTGGACATGTCTGGGGCAAGTCTCAGAAAGTAAAAAAAAAAAGAGGTCTAAATGTGGGTGGGGTCTGCAAAAGAGTATATAAGGAAAAGAATTGAGACAGTAAAGTAGTAGGAGAAATTGCAAGAAGATGACCAGACCTGCCATTCTGTTCAAGACCTGTGACGTTTCTTTTGTGGATTTCTTTGCCTGTGTTTGAGCATTTTCATTATCCAGGACATCACCAAGCCACCCCACAAAAAGGGACTGTAAATATTTCTTTTTTTTTTTCTATTCAATCTTGGTCAGTTTAGTTAGTTGTTATTGTCTTTGTTTAATTAAATGTGTTCAAGTTTTTAAAACAGTTTCTGTCATCCCTTGCTGTTGCTGTTGCTGTTGTGTTGTTTTAAATGTAATAACAAATTGGGGCCATAACAAATTGGGGGCTCAAGGTCCGGGATAGACCATTTTGTGAGTCATTTATTAAAAATCTAACATTTCAAATTGTAAATTTTTTTTTTTAATTGAATACATATATATTGACAACAGCAATGGATGATTTCTTGGCATCACCAACCGTAGGGGTTTTGAAGTCTTTTAAAAAGACAGAACTGCTAGAAATTTGCAGACATTTAGAGCTGACAGAGGTGAAACCAGCCATGCGAAAAGCAAGACTGGCTAGAGAGATAGTTGAATATTACATTGATGAAAATGTGTTTGCACCAGGAGATCTGGAACAGTTTCCAGTGGAAAATCCAAAAATAGAAATGGAACTTAAATTAAAAATGCTAGAGATTGAAAGGGAGGAAAAAGAAAAACAAAGGCAGTTTGAGTTGGAAAAATTAGCAAGAGAAGAGAAAAAAGAAAGAGAGGAAAAAGAGAAACAAAGAGAATTTGAGAGGGAAGAAAAAGAAAAACAAAGACAAATTGAATTAGAAGAATTAGCAAGAGAAGAAAAACAAAGAGAATTTGAGAGAGAGAAAGAGGAAAGAGCAGAAAGAGAGAGACAGAGACAGAGAGATTTTGAATTAGAGAAATTCGATAGAGAAGAAAGACTCCAAATGGAGCAACTAAAAATTAAAATTGAAACTAAAAATAAATTTTGTGCCAGTCAGGAGGTAAAACTGGTGCCTCCATTTTCAGAAAAGGATGTTGACAACTATTTCCAGTGTTTTGAAAAGGTAGCAAAGAGTTGCCAGTGGCCAAAGGAACACTGGCCTCTGATGTTGCAAACTGTCCTCAAGGGTAAAGCTCAACAAGCCTATTCGGCTTTGTCTGCAGATGATTCCTCTGATTATGAGGTTGTCAAAAAGGTTATTTTGAGAGCTTATGAGTTGGTTCCAGAGGCTTACCGACAGAAATTCAGAGGTCTGAAGAAATCTGAAAATCAGACTTATGTTGAATTTGCTAATGAGAAGCAGGTTTGCTTTGAGCGCTGGTGTACTTCTATGGAGGTCAAGGATGATTTCAACTCACTAAAAGAGATGGTGTTAGTTGAAGAATTCAAGAACTGTGTTAAGGATGATGTTAAGACCTACCTTAATGAGAAGCAAGCACTGAACTTGCAATCAGCTGCCAAATTTGCAGATGAATATGTTCTCACTCATAAGTCCAAATTTCAGTCTAGCAGTAACAATAAATGGTCCCAATTTCAGAAAAAGGGTTACGGTGATACCCAAGATTCCTCACCCAAAGACAAAGACAAATCTGGTGATGGTGCTCAGAAGTCCAGTAACAGGTCTGATCAAAGTGTGAAAGCTGACAGTGACAGAAGTGGTCTAGTTTGCAGATATTGCAAGAAATCTGGTCATGTTACAACTAACTGTTGGTTCCTTAAAGCTAAGAAAGAAAAAGAAAAGGATACCAAACCAAATGCCTTTGTGAAAACAAGGTTAGAAACCCCTGTAGTAGATAACCGATCTGCTAAATTGCCTGCTTCATGTGGGGCTAAAAAGCCTGATACAGCTGACTTCGTGAGGGAGGAATTTCTTCCATTTGTGTCAGAGGGATTTGTGGCTCTGAATGAGCATACTACTCCTGTCCCCATATATATCCTAAGGGATACCAGAGCTTCTCAGTCACTTTTGTTGATGGACTCCTTGGAGTTACGTGATGAGACCGCTTCAGGGGATTTCATACTTGTACAAGGTATTGAAGGGAGGACTGTATCTGTACCCTGCGCTCTATATTCTTGAAGTCAGATTTAGTTACAGGACAGGTAAAGGTGGGACTTATGTCAAGTCTACCTATAAAGGGTGTTTCTCTGTTGCTAGGCAATGACCTGGCTGGGGGCAAAGTAGTTCCCCCTGTACATCTTACTTCACAGCCGAGCACTGAAAATGGGGATGAGGACCCATCTCTGTATCCTTCTTGCGCAGTGACTCGTGCTATGGCCAAGAAGGCTAAAGAAGATGATGTTGTGGTGCCGTCCAGTGCATTGAATAGTCAGGACTCAGGTGGTTCGCCTCATGACTCTGATTGGCCTACTATGGTTTCTCCGTTTGAGGACTTATCAGAAACTTTTATCAGTTCTCTATTCAGCCAGCCGGATGGGTCTGGTGATTCTGATGTGTCTGGAGACTTGTCTCTGTCCAGAAAGCGGTTGATTGAGGAGCAAACTAATGATCCTGAAATTGGTGTACTAAAGAGGAGAGCCCTTCCTGAAAAAGAAATAGATGCAGTTCCAGTTGGGTATTATCTCAAGGATGGTGTGTTGATGCGGAAGTGGCGCCCTCCTGATATCCCTGCCAATGCAGATTGGGCAGTGGTCAGGCAAATTGTTGTTCCGAAGGTCTATAGGAATGAGATCTTAACAATGGCTCATAGTTTACCTTTAGGAGGTCATCTTGGTGTTAACAAGACTGTTGATAAGATCATGAAACACTTCTTTTGGCCTGGGCTTCGGAAAGACGTTTCCAACTTTTGCAAAACCTGTCACACTTGTCAGGTAGTTGGAAAACACCAGTTAGACCCACCTGTAGCTCCATTGCAGCCTATCCCAGCATTTGGGGAGCCATTCTCTCGGGTCATTGTTGATTGCGTTGGTCCATTACCCAAGACTAGATCTGGAAATCAGTACTTGTTGACAATCATGTGTGCATCTACCAGATTCCCCGAAGCCATACCTCTACGTAACATCAAGGCAACTGCAATCTCGAAGGCTTTGATAAAGTTCTTCACGTTGTTTGGTCTTCCCAGGGAAATTCAGTCAGACCAAGGTAGCAATTTCACTTCTGGATTGTTTCAGCAGGTTGTGTATGAACTAGGTGCAAAGCAGATTCTTTCTAGTGCCTATCATCCAGAAAGTCAGGGTGCCTTAGAGCGGTTTCATTCCACTCTCAAGACAATGATGAGGACTTATTGTTATGACCATGAGAAAGACTGGGATGAAGGGGTTCATTTGCTGTTGTTTGCAGCTCGAGAAGCAGTGCAGGAGTCTACTGGATTCAGTCCATTTGAGCTTGTGTTTGGTCATGAAGTGAGAAGACCTTTGCTATTGTTGAGTGACCAATGGCAAGAGAAAGAACCGCATATCAGTCTGTTAGACTATGTTCGCAAGTTCAAGGAAAGATTGCGTGCAGCTTGTGACCTTGCCAAAGAGAACTTGAAATCAAGTCAGGGAAAAATGAAAACTTGGTATGATCATAAGGCTAGAAGCCGTGAGTTTAAACCAGGAGAAAAGGTCCTTGTGTTGTTTCCCTTGCAGTCCAATCCATTGCAGGCTAGATTTCATGGTCCTTATGAAATTCTGACAAAACTCAATGATCTCAATTACATTGTGAAGACCCCAGATAGGAGAAAACCAAAACAATTGTGTCATATTAACATGCTAAAGCCTTATCATGACAGAAATGCTAGGGTTGCAGCTGTCACTTCAGATTCTCCAATGGTCGAAACGTGTGAAGATGAGGGGGAGTTTCAAGATGATGAACCAAGAATTAAAGCTGAAGTTCTTTCATGTAAATTGTCAAACACTGAAGTGTTGCAAAATCTTGATGTAAAACTCCAGCACTTAGAACCCTCACAGAGAGATCAGTTTGAAAGGTTGATCAAGAAATATGAGGATCTGTTTCCTGATGTTCCAAAGAGAGTTTCTATAGCCTCTCATGATGTAGATGTTGGTGATGCCAAACCAATAAAACAGCATCCATACCGGATGAATCCTGAAAAGAGAAAGATTGCTGAGAAAGAGGTTGAGTACATGTTAAAACATGATATTATCAGACCCTCCAACTCCGATTGGAGTTCACCCTGTGTGCTAGTTCCAAAACCTGATGGAAGTACTAGATTCTGTACAGATTATCGCAAAGTCAATGCTGTAACTAGAACTGATGTGTTTCCAATACCTAGGATTGATGATTGTATTGATAGTGTAGGGCAAGCAAAGTTTCTGACCAAGATTGATTTATTGAAGGGTTATTGGTGTGTGCCTTTAACTGAGAGGGCCAAGAGCATCTCTGCTTTTGCCACACCATCTGGATTGTACCAGTATGAAGTCCTACCCTTTGGCATGAAAAATGCCCCAGCCACGTTCCAAAGGATGATACAGTCTACAATCGCCGGATTGCCACACACGGGTGCATACATCGATGACCTGATCACCTGGAGTGACTCCTGGGAAGAACATCTAAAAGATGTAGAGACGTTGTTCCAGCGCCTGACCCAGGCTAACCTGACTGTTAACCTGAGCAAGAGTGACTTTGGTTGTGCTACTGTCACCTATCTTGGCTACGTCATAGGCCAGGGTAAGGTGGCACCCATAAATGCTAAAGTCCAAGCCATCATGGACTTTCCAGTTCCTGACAACAAAAAAGCTTTGCGCCGCTTCCTTGGAATGATCGGGTACTACCGCAAGTTCTGCAAGAACTTTGCTGAGATTGCTCTCAGTCTAACTAACCAACTGAAGAAAGGCGTGGAGTTCACCTGGGATGGTGCATGCCAGAGAGCCTTCGATCGCCTGAAGTCTCTGCTGTGTCACTTCCCCGTGCTCAAATCTCCTGACTTCAACAAACCGTTCTCCATCGCGGTCGATGCTAGCGACCAAGCTTGTGGATCTGTGCTCCTACAGAGAAGTGACTCTGATGACATTGAGCATCCTGTGTCATACTTCTCCAGGAAGTTCAATCGCCACCAAAGGAACTATTCCACAATAGAGAAGGAACTGTTGGCTCTGGTCCTTTCTTTACAACACTTTGAGGTTTATGTTTGTACAGGACAAAAGCCAATGATTGTGTACACTGACCACAATCCGTTAATGTTTTTGAGTAAGATGAAAAACAAGAATCGGAGATTGTTGAATTGGAGTTTGATTTTACAGGAGTTTGACTTGGAAATTAAGCATGTGAAGGGTACAGACAATGTAATTGCTGATTGCTTATCCCGTGTTTGAATGTGTATATATATATCATGTGTTTGAATATTGTATGATATGTATATATAGACAAGTGTTTACTTAACCATTTTGTATTGAAAAGAAAAATTTTGCCTTTATGAGTCAAAATTTTTCCCTTTTGGAATGGAGGTGTAATGTGAATATAGGCCACTAGATGGCAGTATTTACCTTTTTTTGTAAAGCTCAGACTGGAGTCATGTTTAGACATGTCCTGGACATGTCTGGGGCAAGTCTCAGAAAGTAAAAAAAAAAGAGGTCTAAATGTGGGTGGGGTCTGCAAAAGAGTATATAAGGAAAAGAATTGAGACAGTAAAGTAGTAGGAGAAATTGCAAGAAGATGACCAGACCTGCCATTCTGTTCAAGACCTGTGACGTTTCTTTTGTGGATTTCTTTGCCTGTGTTTGAGCATTTTCACTATCCAGGACATCACCAAGCCACCCCACAAAAAGGGACTGTAAATATTTCTTTTTTTTTTTCTATTCAATCTTGGTCAGTTTAGTTAGTTGTTATTGTCTTTGTTTAATTAAATGTGTTCAAGTTTTTAAAACAGTTTCTGTCATCCCTTGCTGTTGCTGTTGTGTTGTTTTAAATGTAATAACAAATTGGGGCCATAACAATCTAAATTTATTTATTTATTTTTCTTTTTTATTGTCAAAGAAAAGAGAATACATAAAGAGACATCTAGAACATGAAGAAACAACAATTAGTGATTGTGGGTGTGTGAATGCGTGGGTGCGTGTGTGCATGGGTGTGTGCAGAGTAAGTAATGAGCAACAAACCTAAATGGTAGGGACAGACATAACAATAGTAATAATAATAATAGTAATAAATTATAAAAATAATTAAAGCTGCAAGCAGCGTTGAAAGGGCCCTCGCCCCCTTCGTGCACGTTGGGGTGGCAGCAAGATCTTGATGGGTGCAGGTGTCCATTCACAGCCAATGGACACTGCTGGACCGCATACAATGTGGTATCCTGAGGGGAGTGCAAAAATTTTCTCGAGGATGCTATGGTACCATTTTGACATGCCTGTGCGCAATCTACAACCGAGTAATCGTAATACCGAGCTCCACGAGTGTGTTGGTTTTTGTTAATTTTCCAGCATGTTTAGACCTTCAGAAGAGCCATTCTTCTATATATCTGATTGGAGGCGCTGTAGAGCCATTATGCCACATTTAGTGCCAATTTATGGATGACATTGAAGAGAATAAGACATTTATAATTTGTGGGGTTTTGCAAGTTTTGGAGCATTCTAAGGCCTTTAAACGTGTTTTCGTAAAATTTGGAAAAACGCAGGAAATAGCTCATAGCTCACTTCCTTTTTGGCCAAAAATTTTTTGAAAATGAACCATTGCCCGGAATGACTAATGCAATGATCACACCAAATTTCATGAACATTCAAGCACGTTTATCTTAACATGGCCATATCTACAGGGCGCTGTGGAGCCACCTGGCACCTCCTGATCCAATATCAGCATATATTTATATTTGGGAGGACACTTTTATGAAGCTTGGAAAGTTTCAGGCAAATCCCACCAAGTATGTTGGAGTAAAACCAACTTCCTGTTTCATGGTGGAACATCGAAATTCGTCGCGTCGGCAATGTCTCGTAATATCAGTTGCCAAATTGTAAGTTGATCGGATAAAACCTCTCGGAGGAGTTTGTTAAAGTACGACACCTGCGAATGGCGAAAAATCTAAAAAAGTTGAAATTTCAATTAAAAATGGCAAACTTCCTGTTGGGTCTCGGTCATAGCTCCGAGAGACTTTTTTTTAGGTCTGAAGATATTCCACATGTCCACCGAAGTTCATATATGCAGGTCAACCACGATGCAAGGGCTGCTTATTTGAAATTTTCCAGGGGCCGCTATAATGCCATTTTTGCCACGCCTATATGTAAATTTTTTATCAGTGTAATAGGAATGATGGTCTTTAGAATTGTACAAAATTTTGTGAGTTTTTGAGCATGCTGAGACCCTCAAAAGGGCAATTCTTTCGAAAATCTGATTGGGGCGCTATAGGGCCATTATGCCACAATTACTGCCAATTTCTGCCTCAAATTGAAGACAATCAGACAAATATGATTTGTGCAAAGTTTTGCAAGTTTTCGAGTATGGTAAGGCCTTCAAACGTGTGTTCGCAAAATTTGGAATAACGCAGGAAATTGCTCATAGCTCACTTCCTGTTTGGCCAAAAAATTTCAAAAAAATAGGCATAGCCCCAAAAAACAAATGTAATGATCAGACCAAATTTCATGAACATTCAAGCACTTTTAACTCAACATGTCCGTGGCAAGAGGGCGCTGTGGAGCCACCTGACCACACCCAATCCAATATGAAAATAAAGGTATGTTAAGAAGTCGACTCTTATGAAGCCTGTAAAGTTTCGGGCAAATTTCACAAAGCATACGCGCATAAAACCAACTTCCTGTTTCGTGGCGGAACATCGAAATTCGCCGCGACGCCACGGATACAAAGTTCGATGAATCCAAAAAAGCTTCGCAATTTAACATCGACAAGGTCTTTAGATGTCATATGCAAAATTTTAAGTTGATCGGATAAAATCTCTAGGAGGAGTTCGTTAAAGTACGACGCCTGTGAATGTGCGAATGTGTGAATGTCCGAAGGTGCGTGGAACCTATTGTTTTTGATGGGATTTTTATTCTTCTTCTTCTTCTTCTTCTTCTTCTTCTTCTTCTTCTTCTTTTTATTCTGCTACGAGAACGCATTTTTGAGGGCTCTGCATTGCACGAAAACTCACAAAAATTTGCCCACACGTCAGTCGTGGTGAAAATTGCAAAGTATTATTATTTTTGTGCTTGGTCATGCCCCGGTGGCTCTATAGCGCCACCAAACACAAGGCCATTTTGGAACGCACTTGCTCGGATTCTCACGAAATTTGATAGGGTCATAGAAGTTATCTTATATTTTTTTGTCAATTTTTTTGAAATTTTTTTGCCACACAGGAAGTGAGCTATGAGCCATTTCCTGCGTTTTTTCAGATTTTACGAACACATTTTTGAGGGCCTTATCATACTCGAAAAGACACCAAACTTCACTCATAGACTTAAAATATTAAGTTCCTTGATTCGATATCTCATTTGGCACTATGTGTGACATGGTGGCTCTATAGCGCCCCCTCATACATAATTGCATATTTGAGGGCATCAACATGCTTGAAAACTCACAAAACTTTGCAAACACATTAAGCTGGTCATACTATTTACTAGGATATAGGGTTTACAGATAGATGTGGCTAAATTGCATTACAGCGCCACCTAGAAAATTTCAATGAAGCAGCCCTCACAGCGTGTTTAACCTACATGTACAAAATTCGATGGACATGTGTACTAGGCCAAGACCTAAAAAAAAGTCTCTTGGTGCCTTGACCTAGACTCAACAGGAAGTCCGCCATTTTTAATTGAATTTGCAAATTTTTTTAATTTTTTGCCATTCACAGGCATCGTACTTTAACGAACTCCTCCTAGAGATTTTATCCGATCAACTTAAAATTTCGCATATGACATCTTAAGACCTTGGCAATGTTAAATTGCGAAGCTTTTTTTGATTCATCGAACTTTGTATCCGTGGCGTCGCGGCGAATTTTGATGTTCCGCCATGAAACAGGAAGTTGGTTTTACGCACACATGCTTTGTGAGAGTTGCGCGAAACTTCACAGGCTTGATAATAGTCTACTTCCAAGTATACCCACATGTTGATATTGGATTGGGTGTGGTCAGGTGGCTCCACAGCGCCCTCTTGACACGGCCATGTTGAGATAAAAGTGCTTTAATGTTCATGAAATTTGGTGTGGTCATTGCGTTTGTCATGTCGAGTGAGGGTAATTTTTTTGAAGTTTTTTGGCCAAACAGGAAGTGAGCTATGAGCCATTTCCTGCGTTTTTCCAAATTTTAGAAACACATGTTTGGAAGCCTTAGAATACTCAAAATCTTGCAAAAAGTTGCACAAATTATAATTGTCTTATTGTCTTCAATTTTATACATCAATTTACACTAAATTTGGCACAATGGCTCCTTAGCGCCCCCAATCAGATTTTTAAAAGAATTGCCCTTTTGAGGGTCTCAGCATGTTCGAAAACTCACAAAATTTTGTAAATGTATAAAAACCATCATTCGTATTACTCTGACAAAAAACTTACAAATCGACATGGCAAAAATGGCATTATAGCGCCCCCTGGAAAATTTCTAATAAGCAGCCCTCGCAGCCTGGTAAACCCACATGTATGAAATTCGGTAGACATGTGGAATATGCCGAGACCTACAAAAAAGTCTCTTGGTGCCATGACCTAGACTCAACAGGAAGGCTGCCATTTTTAATTGAAATTGCAACTTTTTTTTTTTTTTTGCCATTCACAGGTGTCGTACTTTAATGAACTCCTCCTAGAGATTTTATCCGATCAACTTAAAATTTGGCATATAATATCTAAAAACCTTGCTGACGTTAAATTGCGAAGCTTTTTTGATTTCATCGAACGATGCATCCGTGGCGTCATGGCGAATTTTGATGTCCTGCCATGAAACAGGAAGTTGCTTTCAATTCCACATACTTTGTGGGATTTGCCTGAAACTTTCCAAGCTTGATAAAATTGTCCGCCCAAGTATAGATATATGCTTATTTTATATCGAGAGGTGCCAGGTGGCTCCACAGCGCCCTCTAGATATGGCCATGTTCAGATAAAAGTGCTTGAAAGTTCATGAAATTTGATATGATCATTGCATTAGTCATTCTCCGCAATTGTTAATTTTTTGAAATTTTTTTGCCAAACAGGAAGTGAGCTATGAGCTATTTCCTGCGTTTTTCCAAATTTTACGAACACACGTTTTAAGGCCTTAGAATGCTCCAAAACTTGCAAAACCATCCAAAAATTAGAACTGTCTTATTATCTTCAATACATCCATCAATTGGCACTAAATGGGGCATAATGGCTCTATAGCGGCCCCAATAATATTTATAAAAGAATTGCTCTTTTGAAAGTCTAAACATGCTGGAAAATTTACAAAAATCAAAACACTCATGGAGCCCCGTATTACGATTACTGTGTTGTAGATTTTGTGCACAGGCAAGTCAAAATGGTATCATAGCGCCCTCCAGAAAATTTTTGCACTCCCATCAGGAAACCACATTGTACGCGGTCGAGCTGTGTCCAATGGCTCTGAATGGACACCTGCAGCCATCAAGATCTTGCTGCCACCCCAATGTGCACAGGGGGGGCGAGGGCCCTTTCAACGCTGCTTGCAGCTTTAATTAGGGCCCGAGCACCGACCGGTGCCAGGGCCCGGAACGGGTCCTGGCACCGAAGGTGCGAGGAACCTATTGTTTTTGATGGGGTTTTTATTATTAGGGCCCGAGCACCGAAGGTGCGAGGAACCTATTGTTTTTGATGGGATTTTTATTATTCTTCTTCTTCTTCTTCTTCTTCTTCTTCTTTTTATTCTGCTGCGAGAACGCATTTTTGAGGGCTTTGCCATTCACGAAAACTCACAAAAATTTGCCCACACATCAGTCGTGGTGAAAATTGCAAAGTATTATTATTTTTGTGCTTAGACATGCCCCGGCGGCTCTATAGCGCCACCAAACACGCGTCCATTTTGGAACGCACTTGCTCGAATTCTCACGAAATTTAATAGGGTCATAGTAGTCATCTTAAATTTTTTTGTAAATTTTTTTGAAATTTTTTTGCCGCACAGGAAGTGAGCTATGAGCCATTTCCTGCGTTTTTTCAGATTTTACGAACACATTTTTGAGGGCCTGATCATACTTGAAATTTCACCAAACTTGGCTGATAGACTAGAAATATTAAGTTCTTTAATTCGATATCTCATTTGGCACTAAGTTTGACATGGTAGCTCTATAGCGCCCCCTAATACATAATTGCATTTTTGAGGGCCTCAGCATGCACGAAAACTCACGTTACTTTGCACATCTATTAAGCTGGTCATATTGTTTACTAGAATATAGGGTTTACTGATGAGTGTGGCAAAATTGCATTACAGCGCCACCTAGAAAATTTAAATGAAGCAGCCCTCGCAGCATGTTTAACCTACATGTACAAAATTCGGTGGACATGTGTACTATGCCAAGACCTAAAAAAAAGTCTCTTGGTGCCATGACCTAGACTCAACAGAAAGTCCGCCATTTTTAATTGAATTTGCACATTTTTTTAATTTTTTGCCATTCACAGGCGTCGTACTTTAACAAACTCCTCCTAGAGATGTTACTCGATCAACTTAAAATTTTGCATATGGGATCTAAAGACCTTGTCGATGTTAAATTGCGAAGCTTTTTTGGATTCATTGAACTTTGTATCCGTGGCGTCGCGGCAAATTTCAATGTTCCGCCATGAAACAGGAAGTTGGTTTTCCGCGCACATGCTTTGTGAGATTTGCGCAAAACTTTACAGGCTTCATAAGAGTCTACTTTCAAGTAGAACTATATGTTGATATTAGATTGGGTGTGGTCAGGTGGCTCCACAGCGCCCTCTTGACACAACCATGTTGAGATAAAAGTGCTTGAATGTTCATGAAATTTGGTTCGATCATTGCATTTGTCATGTCAGGTTATGGTAATTTTTTTGGAATTTTTTGGCCAAACAGGAAGTGAGCTATGAGCCATTTCCTGCGTTTTTCCAAATTTTATTAACACATATTTGGAAGCCTAATAATACTCGAAATCTTGCAAAAAGTTGCACAAATTATAATTGTCTTATTATCTTCAATCTTCTACATCAATTTGCACTAAATTTGGCACCATGGCTCTATAGCGCCCCCAATCAGATTTTAAAAAGAATTGCTCTTTTGAGGGTCTCAGCATGTTCAAAAACTCACAAATTTTGTAAATGTATAAAAATCATCATTCCTATTACTCTGATAAAAAGCTTATATATAGGCTTGGCAAAATTGTCATAATAGCGCCCCCTGGATAATTTCAAATAAGCAGCCCTCGCGGCCCGGTAAACCCACATGTATGAAATTCGGTAGACATGTGGAATATGCCGAGACCTACAAAAAAGTCTCTTGGTGCCATGACCTAGACTCAACAGGAAGGCTGCCATTTTTAATTGAAATTGCAACTTTTTTTTATTTTTTTGGCCATTCACAGGTGTCGTACTTTAACGAACTCCTCCTAGAGATTTTATCCGATCAACTTAAAATTTTGCATATAATATCTAAAAACCTTGCTGACGTTAAATTGCGAAGCTTTTTTGATTTCATCGAACGATGCATCCGTGGCGTCACGGCGAATTTTGATGTCCTGCCATGAAACAGGAAGTTGCTTTCAATTCCACATACTTTGTGGAATTTGCCTGAAACTTTCCAAGCTTGATAAAATTGTCCGCCCAAGTATAGATATATGCTTATTTTATATCGAGAGGTGCCAGGTGGCTCCACAGCGCCCTCTAGATATGGCCATGTTCAGATAAAAGTGCTTGAAAGTTCATGAAATTTGGTATGATCATTGCATTAGTCATTCTTCGCAATTGTTAATTTTTTGAAATTTTTTTGCCAAACAGGAAGAGAGCTATGAGCTATTTCCAGCCTTTTTCCAAATTTTACGAACACACGTTTTAAGGCCTTAGAATGCTCCAAAACTTGCAAACCATCCAAAAATTAGAACTGTCTTATTCTCTTCAATACATCCATCAATTGGCACTAAATGGGGCATAATGGCTCTATAGCGCCCCCAATAATATTTATAAAAGAATTGCTCTTTTGAAAGTCTAAACATGCTGGAAAATTTACAAAAATCAAAACACTCATGGAGCCCGGTATTACAATTACTGTGTTGTAGATTTTGCGCACAGGCAAGTCAAAATGGTATCATAGCGCCCTCCAGAAAATTTTTGCACTCCCATCAGGAAACCACATTGTACGCGGTCCAGCTGTGTCCAATGGCTCTGAATGGACACCTGCAGCCATCAAGATCTTGCTGCCACCCCAATGTGCACAGGGGGGGCGAGGGCCCTTTCAACGCTGCTTGCAGCTTTAATTCTTCTTCTTCTTCTTCTTCTTTTTATTCTGCTGCGAGAACGCATTTTTGAGGGCTTTGCCATGCACAAAAACTCACAATAATTTGCCCACACGTCAGTCGTCGTGAAAATTGCAAAGTATTATTATTTTTGTGCTTAGACATGCCCCAGTGGCTCTATAGCGCCACCAAACACGCGGCCATTTTGGAACGCACTTGCTCGGATTCTCACGAAATTCAATGGGGTCATAGTAGTCATAATAAATTTTTTTGTCAATTTTTTTGAAATTTTTTTGCCGCACAGGAAGTGAGCTATGAGCCATTTCCTGCGTTTTTTCAGATTTTACGAACACATTTTTGAGGGCCTTACTATACTCGAAAACTCACCAAACTTGGCTCATTGACTAAAAGTATTAAGTTCTTTCATTCGATATCTCATTTGGCACTAAGTGTGACATGGTAGCTCTATAGCGCCCCCTAATACATAATTGCATTTTTGAGGGCCTCAACATGCTCGAAAACTCACGAAACTTTGCAAACATATTAAGCTGGTCATACTTTTTACTAAAATATAGGGTTTACAGATGGATGTGGCAAAATTGCATTACAGCGCCACCTAGAAAATTTCAATGAGGCAGCCCACGCAGCGTGTTTTACCTACAAGTATAAAATTCGGTGGACATGTGCACTATGCCAAGACCTAAAAAAAAGTCTCTTGGTGTTATGACCTAACCTCAACAGGAAGTCCGCCATTTTTAATTGAATTTGCAAATTTTTTTAATTTTTTGCCATTCACAGGCTTTGTACTTTAACGAACTCCTCCTAGAGATTTTATCCGATCAACTTAAAATTTTGCATATGACATCTAAAGACCTTGTTGATGTTAAATTGCGAAGCTTTTTTGGATTCATCAAACTTTGTATCCGTGGCGTCGCGGCGAATTTTGATGTTCCGCCACAAAACAGGAAGTTGCTTTTTTGAGCACATGCTTTGTGAGATTTGCGTAAAACTTTACAGGCTTAATAATAGTCTACTTTCAAATATACCTATTTGTTGATATTGGATTGGGTGTGGTCAGGTGGCTCCACAGCGCCCTCTTGACACGGCCATGTTGACATAAAAGTGCTTGAATGTTCATGAAATTTAGTCTGATCATTGCATTTGTTTTTTTGGGCTATGCTTATTTTTTTGAAATTTTTCGGCCAAACAGGAAGTGAGCTATGAGCCATTTCCTGCGTTATTCCAAATTTTACGAACACACATTTGAAGGCCTTAGCATACTCAAAAACATGCAAAACTTTGCAAAAATTATATTTGTTTGATTGTCTTCAATTTGAGACAAAAATTGGCAGTAAATGTGGCATTATGGCTCTATAGCGCCCCCAATCAGATTTTTAAAGAATTACCTTTTTGAGGGTCTCAGCATGCTCAAAAACTCACAATATTTTGTACAATTCTAAATACCATCATTCTTATGACACTGATAAAAAATGTACATATAGGCGTGGCAAAAATGGCATTATAGCGCCCCCTGGAAAATTTCAAAGAAGCAGCCCTCGCATCGTGATTGACCTGCGTTTATGAACTTCGGTGGACATGTGGAATATCCTGAGACCTAAAAATAAGCCTCTTGGTGCCATGACCTAGACGCAACAGGAAGTTTGCCATTTTCAATTGAAATTGCAACTTTTTTAGATATTTCGCAATTCGTAGGTGTCGTACTTTACCGAACTCCTCCTAGAGATTTTATCAGATCAACTTAATATTTGGCAGAAAATATCTAAAGACCTTGCTAATGTTAAATTGCGAAGCAATTTTGATTTCATTGAACAATGTATCCGTGGCGTCGCGGCGAATTTTGATATCCCGCCATGAAACAGGGAGTTGCTTTTACTGCCACATACTTTGTGGGATTTGCTCGAAACTTCCTATCCTTGATAAAATTGTCCTCCGAAGTATAATTATATGCTAATATTAGATCGGGAGGTGCAAGGTGGCTCCACAGCGCCCTCTAGATATGGTCATGTTAAGATAAGAGAGCTTGAATGTTTCTGAAATTTGGTGTGATCATTGCATTCGTCATTCTGGGCAATGGTTAGTTTTTTAAAATTTTTTGGCCAAACAGGAAGTGAGCTATAAGCTATTTCCTGCGTTTTTCTGAGTTTTATCAACACACGTTTTAAAACCTGAGAATGCTCCAAAACTTGCAAAACCTTGCAAAAATTATAAAGGTTGTATTCTCTTCAATGTCATCCATCAATTGGCATTAAATATGGCAAAATGGCTCTATAGCGCCCCCAGTCAGATTTATAAAAGAATTGCCCTGTTGAAGGTCGAATCATGTTTGAAAATTTACAAAAATCAACAAACTCATGGAGCTCGGTATTACGATTACTATGTTGTAGATTTTGCTCACAGGCATGTCAAAATTCTATCATAGCGCCCTCCAGAAAATTTTTGCACTCCCCTCAGGAAACCACATTGTGCACGATCCAGCAGTGTCCAATGGCTCTAAATGGACACCTGCAGCCATCAAGATCTTGCTGCCACCCCAACGTGCACGAGGGGGGCGAGGGCCCTTTCAACGCTGCTTGCAGCTTTAATTATTATTATTCTGCTGCGAGAATGCATTTTTGAGGGCTTTGCCATGCACAAAAACTCACAAAAATTTGCCCACACGTCAGTCGTGGTGAAAATTGCAAACTATTAATATTTTTGTGCTTGGACATGGCCCGGTGGCTCTTTAGCGCCACCAAACACGCGGCTATTTTGGAATGTACTTGCTCGGATTCTCACGAAATTTGATAGGGTCATAGTAGTCATCATAAATTTTTTTGTAAATTTTTTTGAAATTTTTTTGCCACACAGGAAGTGAGCTATGAGCCATTTCCTGTGTTTTTTCAGATTTTACGAAAACATTTTTGAGGGCTTTATCATACTCGAAAACACACCAAACTTGGCTTTTTGACTAAAAATATTAAGTTCTTTGATTCAATATCTCATTTGGCAGTGAGTGAGACATGGTGGCTCTATAGCGCCCCCTAATACATAATTGCATTTTTGAGGGCATCAACATGCACGAAAACTCACAAAACTTTGCAATCATATTAAGCTGGTTATACTCTTTACTAGGATATAGGGATTAGAGATGGATGTGGCAAAATTGCATTACAGCGCCACCTAGAAAATTTCAATGAAGCAGCCCTCGCAGCGTGTTTAACCTACATGAACAAAATTCGGTGGACATGTGTACTATGCCAAGACCTAAAAAAAAGTCTCTTGGTGCCATCACCTAGACTCAACAGGAAGTCCGCCATTTTTAATTGAATTTGCAAATTTTTTAAATTTTTTGCCATTCACAGGCGTCGTACTTTAACGAACTCCTCCTAGAGATTTTATCCGATCAACTTAAAATTTTGCATATGACATCTAAAGACCTTGTCGATGTTAAATTGCGAAGCTTTTTTTGATTCATTGAACTTTGCATCCGTGGCGTTGCGGCGAATTTCGATGTTCTGCCATGAAAGAGGAATTTGGTTTTATGCGCATATGCTTTGTGAGATTTGCCCGAAACTTTAGAGGCTTAATTAGAGTCAACTTCTAAATACACCTATATGTTGACATTGGATTGGGTGTGGTCAGGTAGCTCCACAGCACCCTCTTGACACGGCCATGTTGAGTTAAAAGTGCTTGAATGTTCATGAAATTTGGTCTGATCATTACATTTGTTTTTTTGGGCTATGCTTATTTTTTTGAAATTTTTTGGCCAAACAGGAAGTGAGCTATGAGCCATTTTCTGCGTTATTCCAAATTTTACGAACACACGTTTGAAGGCTTTAGCATACCCGAAAACTTGCAAAACTTTGCAACAATTATAATTGTCTGATTGTCTTCAATGTGAGGCAGAAATTGGCAGTAAATGTGGCATAATGGCTCTATATTGCCCCCAATCAGATTTTTAAAAGAATTGCCCATTTGAGGGTCTCAGCATACTCAAAAACTCACAAAATTTTGTACAATTGTAAAGACCATCATTCCTATCACACTGATAAAAAATTTACATATAGCTATGGCAAAAATGGCATCATAGCGCCCCCTGGAAAATTTCAAATAAGCAGCCCTCGCATCGTGGTTGACCTGCATGTATGAACTTCGGTGGACATGTGGAACATCCTGAGACCTAAAAAAAAGTCTCTTGGTGCCATGACCTAGACCCAACAGGAAGTTTGCCATTTTTAATTGAAATTGCAACTTTTGTAGATTTTTCGCAATTCGCAGGTGTCGTACTTTAACGAACTACTTCTAGAGATTTTATCCGATCAACTTAATATTTAGCAAATAATATCTAAAGACATTGCTGATGTTAAATTGCAGAGGTATTTTGATTTCATCAGATGATGTATCCGTGGCGTCGCGGCGAAATTTGATGTCCCGCCATGAAACAGGAAGTTGGTTTTACTCGTACATACTTTGTGGGATTTGCACGAAACTTTCCAAGCTTGATAAAAATGTCCTCCCAAGTATAAATATATGCTAATATTAGATCGGGAGGGACCATGTGGCTCCACAGCGCCCTCTACATACGGCGATGTTCAGATAAAATTGCTCGAATGTTCATGAAATTTGGTGTGATCATTGCATTAGTCATTCCGAGCAATGCTTTAGTTTGTGAAATTTTTTGGCCGCACAGGAAGTGAGCTATGAGCCATTTCCTGCGTTTTTCTGAATTTTACGAACACACGTTTTAAGGCTTTAGAATTCTCCAAAACTTGCAAAACGAGGCACAAATTATCATTGTCTTATTTTCTTGAATGTAATACATCAACTGGCACTAATTGTGGCATAATGGCTCTATAGCGCCCCCAATCAGATTTTTTAAAGAATTGCCTTTTTGGGGGTCTAAGCCTGCTTGAAAATTTACGAAAATCAAGACACTCATGGAGCCCGGTATTCCAATAACTATGTCGTAGATTTTGGGCGCAGGCTAACAAAATGGTATCATAGCGCCCTCCAGAAAATTTTTGCAATCCCATCAGGAAAACACATTGTACACCGACTAGCAGTGTCCAATGGCTGTGAATGGATTGCAGCACCCATCAAGATCTTGCTGCCACCCCACTGTGCAAGAGGGGTGCGAGGGCCCTTTCAACGCTGCTTGCAGCTTTAATTCTTCTTCTTCTTCTTCTTCTTCTTCTTCTTTTTATTCTGCTGCGAGAATGCATTTTTGAAGCCTTTGCCAAGCACGAAAACTCACAAAAATTTGCCCACACGTCAGTCGTGGTGAAAATTGCAAACTATTATTAATTTTGTGCTTGGACATGCCCCGGTGGCTCTATAGCGCCACCAAACACACGGCCATTTTGGAACGCAGTTGAGTGGATTCTCACGAAATTGGATAGGGTTATAGTAGGCATCATATATTTTTTTGTCAATTTTTTTGAAATTTTTTTACCTCGCAGGAAGTGAGCTATGAGCCATTTCCTGCGTTTTTTCAGATTTTACGAACACATTTTTGAGGACCTTATCATACTCGAAAACAGACCAAACTTGGCTTGTTGACGAAAAATATTAAGTTCTTTAATTTGATATCTCATTTGGCAGTGGGTGAGACATGGTAGCTCTATAGCGTCCCCTAATACATAATTGCATTTTTGAGGGCATCAACATGCTCGAAAACTCACAAAACTTTGCAAACATATTAAGCTGGTCATACTCTTTACTAGGATATAGGGTTTACAGATGAATGTGGCAAAATTGCATTACAGCGCCACCTAGAAAATTTCAATGAAGCAGCCCTCGCAGCGTGTTTAACTTACATGTACAAAATTCGGTGGACATATGTACTATGCCAAGACCTAAAAAAAAGTCTCTTGGTGCCATCACCTAGACTTAACAGGAATTCCGCCATTTTTAATTGAATTTGCAAATTTTTTTAATTTTTTGCCATTCACAGGCGTCGTACTTTAACGAACTCCTCCTAGAGATTTTATCCGATCAACTTAAAATTTTGCATATGACATCTAAAGACCTTGTCGATGTTAAATTGCGAAGCTTTTTTGGATTCATCGAACTTTGTATCCGTGGCGTCGCGGCGAATTTCGATGTTCCGCCACAAAACAGGAAGTTGGTTTTATGCACGTATGCTTTGTGAAATTTGCCCGAAACTTTACAGGCTTCATAAGAGTCGACTTCTTAACATACCTTTATTTTCATATTGGATTGGGTGTGGTCAGGTGGCTCCACAGCGCCCTCTTGCCACGGACATGTTGAGTTAAAAGTGCTTGAATGTTCATGAAATTTGGTCTGATCATTACATTTGTTTTTTGGGGCTATGCCTATTTTTTTGAAATTTTTCGGCCAAACAGGAAGTGAGCTATGAGCAATTTCCTGCGTTATTCCACATTTTGCGAACACACGTTTGAAGGCCTTAGCATACTCGAAAACTTGCAAAACTTCGCACAAATCATATTTCTCTGATTGTCTTCAATTTGAGGCAGAAATTGGCAGTAACTGTGGCATAATAGCCCTATAGCGCCCCCAATTAGATTTTCGAAAGAATTGCCCTTTTGAGGGTTTCAACATGCTCAAAAACTCACAAAATTTTGTACAATTCTAAAGACCATCATTCCTATTACACTGATAAAAAATTTACATATAAGCGTGGCAAAAATGGCATTATAGCGCCCCCTGGAAAATTTCAAATAAGCAGCCCTTGCATCGTGGTTGACCTGCATATATGAACTTCGGTGGACATGTGGAATATCTTGAGACCTAAAAAAAAGTCTCTTTGAGCCATGACCTAGACCCAACAGGAAGTTTGCCATTTTTAATTGAAATTTCAACTTTTTTAGATTTTTCGCCATTCGCAGGTGTCGTACTTTAACGAACTCCTCCTCGAGATTTTATCCGATCAACTTAAAATTTTGCATATGATGTCTAAAGACCTTGTCGATGTTAAATTGCAAAGCTTATTTGTATCAATCGAACTATGTATCTGTGGCCTCGCGGCGAATTTCGATGTTCCGCCCTGAAACAGGTAGTTGGTTTTACGTGCACATGCTTTGTGAGATTTGCGCGAAACTTCAAAGGCTTGATAAGAGTCTACTTTCAAGTATACCTATATGTTGATATTAGATTGGGTGTGGTCAGGTGGCTCCACAGCGCCCTCTTGACACGGCCATATTGAGATAAAAGTCCTTGATTGTTCATGAAATTTAGTGTGATCATTGTATGTGTCATGTCAGGGAATGATAATTTTTTTGAAATTTTCTGGCCAAACAGGAAGTGACCGATGAGCCATTTCCTGTGTTTTCCCAAATTTTAGAAACACGTTTGGAAGCCTTAGAATACTCGAAATCTTGCAAAAAGTTGCACAAATTTTAATTGCCTCATTGTTTTCAATTTTATATATCAATTTACACTGAATTAGGCACAATGGCTCTTTAGCGCCCCCAATCAGATTTTTGAAAGAATTGCCCTTTTAAGGGTCTCACCATGTTCAAAAACTCACAAAATTCTTTAAATGTATAAAGACCATCATTTGTATTACTTTGACAAGAAACTTACTTATAGACATGGCAAAAATTTCATTATAGCGCCCCCTGGAAAATTTCAAATAAGCAGCCCTCGCAGCCCGGTAAACCTACATCTACGAAATTTGGTATACATGTGGAATATGCCGAGACCTGAAAAAAAGTCTCTTGGTGCCATGACCTAGACTCAGCAGGAAGTCTGCCATTTTTAATTGAAATTGCAACTTTTTTGGATTTTTCGCCATTCACAAGTGTCGTACTTTAACGAACTCCTCCGAGAGGTTTTATCCGATCAACTTACAATTAGGCAACTGATATTACGAGACATTGCCGATGTTAAATTGCGAAGCTTTTTTGGATTCATTGAACGATGAATCCAAGGCGACGCGGCGAATTTCGATGTTCCGCCATGAAACAGGAAGTTGGTTTTACTCCAACATACTTGGTGGGATTTGCCTGAAACTTTCCGAGCTTCATAAAAGTGTCCTCCCAAATATAAATATATGCTGATATTTGATCAGGAGGTGCCAGGTGGCTCCACAGCGCCCTCTAGATATGGCCATGTTAAGATAAAAGTGCTTGAATGTTCATGAAATTTGGTGTGATCATTGCATTAGTCATTCTGGGCAAGAGTTAATATTCTAAAAATTTTTGGCCAAACAAGAAGTGAGCTATGAGCTATTTCCTGCGTTTTTTCAGATTTTACGAAAACACGTTTAAAGGCCTTAGAATGCTCCAAAACTTGCAAAACCCCACAAATTATAAATGTCTTCTTCTCTTCAAAGTCATCCATAAATTGGCACTAAATGTGGCATAATGGCTCTACAGCGCCTCCAATCAGATATATAGAAGAATTGCTCTTCTGAAGGTCTAAACATGCTGGAAAATTAACAAAAATCAATACACTCATGGAGCTCGGTATTACGATTACTCGGTTGTAGATTGTGCACAGGCATGTCAAAATGGTGCCATAGCGTCCTCTAGAAAATTTTTGCACTCCCCTCAGGATACCACATCGTATGCAGTCCAGCAGTGTCCATTGGCTGTGAATGCACACCTGCACCCATCAAGATCTTGCTGCCACCCCAACGTGCACAAAGGGGGCGAGGGCCCTTTCAACGCTGCTTGCAGCTTTAATTTATGTTTTGTTTATTAGGGCCCGAGCACCGACCGGTGCCAGGGCCCGGAACGGGTCCTGGCACCGAAGGTGCGAGGAACCTATTGTTTTTGATGGGATTTTTATTATTCTTCTTCTTCTTCTTCTTCTTTTTCTTCTTCTTCTTCTTTTTATTCTGCTGCGAGAACGCATTTTTGAGGGCTTTGCCATGCACGAAAACTCACAAAAATTTTCCCACACGTCAGTCGTAGTGAAAATTGCAAACTATTATTTATTTTGTGCTTGGACATGCCCTGGTGGCTCTATAGCGCCACCAAACACACGGCCATTTTGGAACGCACTTGCTCAGATTCTAATGAAATTTTATAGGGTCATAGTAGTCATCATAAATTTTTCTGTCAATTTTTTTGAAATTTTCTTGCCACACAGGAAGTGAGCTGTGAGCCATTTCCTGCGTTTTTTCAGATTTTACGAACACATTTTTGAGGGCCTTATCATACTCGAAAACAGACCAAACTTGGTTTTTTGACTAAAAGTATTAAGTTCTTTGATTCGATATCTCATTTGGCAGTGGGTGAGACATGGTAGCTCTATAGCGCCCCCTAATACATAATTGCATTTTTGAGGGCATCAGCATGCTCGAAAACTCACAAAACTTTGCAAACATACTAAGCTGGTCATATTCTTTACTAGGATATAGGGTTTACAGATGATGTGGCAAAATTGCATTACAGCGCCACCTAGAAAATTTCAATGAAGCAGCCCTCGCAGCGTGTTTAAACTACATGTACAAAATTCGGTGGACATGTGTATTATGCCAAGACCTAAAAAAAAGTCTCTTGGTGCCATCACCTAGACTCAACAGGAAGTCCGCCATTTTTAATTGAATTTGCAAATTTTTAAAATTTTTTTCCATTCACAGGCGTCGTACTTTAACGAACTCCTCCTAGAGATTTTATCTGATCAACTTAAAATTTTGCATATGACATCTAAAGACCTTGTCGATGTTAAATTGCGAAGCTTTTTTGGATTCATCGAACTTTGTATCCGTGGCGTCGCGGCGAATTTCGATGTTCCGCCATTAAACAGGAAGTTGGTTTTATGCGCGTATGCTTTGTGAAATTTGCCCGAAACTTTACAGGCTTAATAAGAGTCGACTTCCAAATATACCTATATGTTGATATGTTGATTGGATTGGGTGTGGTCAGGTGGCTCCACAGCGCCCTCTTGACACGGCCATGTTGAGTTAACAGTGCTTGAATGTTCATGAAATTTGGTCTGATCAGTACATTTGTTTTTTGGGGCTATACTTATTTTTTTGAAATTTTTCGGCCAAACAGGAAGTGAGCTATGAGCCATTTCCTGCGTTATTCCAAATTTTACGAACACAAGTTTGAAGGCTTTAGCATACTCAAAAACTTGCAAAAGACGTTGCCGATGTTAAATTGCGAAGCTTTTTTGGATTTATCAAACAATGTATCCGTGGCATTGCGGCGAATTTCGATGTCCTGCCATGAAACAGGAAGTTGATTTTCCTCCCACATACTTCGTGGGATTTGCCTGAAACTTTCCAAGCTTGATAAAATTGTCCTCCCAAGTATTAGTATATGCTAATATTACATCGGGAGTGGCCAAGAGGCTCCACAGCGCCCTCTAGATACAGCCATGTTAAGATAAAAGTGCTTGAATGTTCATGAAATTTGGTCAGATCATTGCACTAGTCATTCTGGGAAATGGTAAATTTTTTTGGCCAAACAGGAAGTGAGCTATGAGCTATATCCTGCGTTTTTCCAAATTTCACGAACACTTGTTTGAAGGCCTTAGAATACCCCAAAGCTTGCAAAACCTAGCACAATTTATTATTGTCTTATTCTCTTCAATGTAATCCATCAATTGGTACTAAATGTGGCATAATGGCTCTATAGCGCCCCCAATCAGATTTATTAAAGAATTCCTCTTTTGCAGGTCTAAACATGCTGGAAAATTAACAAAAATCAACACACTAATGGAGCTCGGTAATTACTATGTTGTACATTTTGCGCACAGGCATGTCAAAATGGTACCATAGCACCCTCCAGAAAATTTTTGCACTCCCCTCAGAAAACCAGATTGTACGTGGTCAAGCAATGTCCAATGGCTGTGAATGGACGCCTGCACCCATCAAGATCTTGCTGCCACCCCAACGTGCAAGAAGGGTGCGAGGGCCCTTTCAACGCTGGTTGCAGCTTTAATTTTGATTTGTTATTGTTTTGTTTTGTTCATTTCCTAAGCTGGTGTGAGATGCATTAAAAAAGTGAAGCGAGCAGCACGAACCCAGCCCAGGGGGACACCAGGGCTGAGAGGAGGCCAAGAGGGGGGAGGAGACACTACCCTACCGGGATCACTCAGCTGCAGGGGGGCCCGTCCCACCCAGACCCTCAGGGGCCACCGGGATCACTCAGCTGCAGGGAGGCCCGGCCCACCCAGACCCTCAGGGGCCACTGGGATCACTCAGCTGCAGGAAGGCCCGGCGCACCCAGGCCCTCAGGGGCCACCGGGATCACTCAGCTGCAGGGAGACCCGGCCCACCCAGGCCCTCAGGGGCCACTGGGATCACTTAGCTGCAGGAAGGCCCGGCGCACCCAGGCCCTCAGGGGCCACCGGGATCACTCAGCTGCCGCCAGGGCCCGGTCCACCCAGGCCCTCAGGGGCCACCGGGATTTCTCAGCTGCAGGCAGGGCCTGACCCATCCAGGCCCTCAGGGACCCAAGGCCGAGCCTCTGCTATAATAACAGAAGTAATAATAATAATAATAATAATATTAGTGACAATGATGACAACAACAACGATAACAACGACAGCGGTAACAATGATGACAACAACGACAACAACAATAATTAAAGCTGCAAGCAGCGTTGAAAGGGCCCTCGCCCCCCTCGTGCACGTTGGGGTGGCAGCAAGATCTTGATGGGTGCAGGTGTTCATTAAGAGCCATTGGGCACTGCTAGACTGTGTGCATTGTGGTTTCCTGAGGGGAGTGCAAAAATTTTCTAGAGGGCGCTACGATACCATTTTGACATGCCTGTGTGCAAAATCTACAACAAGGTAATCGTAATGTCAGGCTCCATGAGTTTGTTGATTTTTGTAAATTTTCCAATATGTTTAGACGATCAAAGAGGCAATACTTTTAAATATCTGACTGGGGGCGCTATTGAGTCATTATGCTGTATTTAATGCCAATTGATGGATGACATTGAAGAGAATAAGACATTTATAATGTTTGCTAGGTTTTTTAAGGTTTGGAGCATTCTAAGGCCTGAAAACATGAGTTCGTAAAATTTGGAAAAACGCAGGAAATAGCTCATAGCTCACTTCCTGTTTATGCAATAATTTAAAAAAAATTAACCATCACCCAGAATGACTAATGCAATGATCACCCCAAATTTCATGAACATTCAAGCACTTTTAACTTAACATGGCCGTATCTAGAGGGCGTCGTGGAGCCACCTGGCCACTCCCTATCTAATATTAGCATATAGTTATACTTTGGAGGAAAATATTATCAAGCTTGGAAACTTTCAGGCAAATCGAACTAAGTATGTGGGAGTAAAAGCAATTTCCTGTTTCATGGCGGGACATCAAAATTCACCGCGACGCCACGGATACACCGTTGCATCAATCCAAAAAAGCTTCGCAATTTAACATCAGCAAGGTCTTTGGATATTACTTGCCAAATATTAAGTTGATCGGATAAAATCTCGAGGAGGAGTTCCTTAAAGTACAACGCCTGTGAATGGCAAAAAATCTAAAAAAGTTGCAATTTCAATTAAAAATGGCAGACTTCCTGTTGGGTCTAGATCATGGCACCAAGAGACTTTGTTTTAGGTCTCAGGAAATTCCACATGTCCACCGAAGTTCATACATGCAGGTCAACCACGGTGCGAGGGCTACTTTTTTGAAATTTTCCAGGGGGCGCTATAATGCCATTTTTGCCACGCCAATATGTAAATTTTTATCAGTGTAATAGGAATGATGGTCTTTAGAATTGTACAAAATTTTGTGAGTTTTTGAGCATGCTGAGACCCTCAAAAAGGCAATTATTTGAAAAATCTGATTGGGGGCGCTATAGAGCCATAATGCCTCATTTACTGCCAATTATTGTCTCAAATTGAAGACAATTAGACAAATATAATTTTTGCAAAGTTTTACAAGTTTTCAAGTATGCTAAAGCCTTCAAATGTGTGTTCGTAAAATTTGGAATAACGCAGGAAATGGCTCATAGCGCACTTCCTGTTTGGCCGAAAAATTTCAAAAAAATAATTATAGCCCAAAAAAACCAATGCAATGATCAGACTAAATTTCATGAACATTCAAGCACTTTTATATCAACATGGTCGTGTGAAGAGGGCGCTGTGGAGCCACCTGACCACACCCAATGCAATATCAACATATAGTTATATTTGAAAGTAGACTACTATTAAGCCTGTAAAGTTTCACGCAAATCTCACAAAGCATGTGCTCATAAAAGCAACTTCCATTTTCATGGCGGAACATCGAAATTCGCCGCAACGCCACGGACACAATTTTCAATGAATCCAAAAAAGCTTCGCAATTTAACATGGAGAATGTCTTTAGATGGCCTGTGCCAAATTTTTAGTTGATCGGATAAAATCTATAGGAGGAGTTCGTTAAAGTACGACGCCTGTGAATGACAAAAAATTAAAAAAAGTTGCAAATTCAATTAAAAATGGCGGACTTCCTGTTGAGTCTAGGTCATGGCACCAAGTGACTTTTTTTTAGGTCTTGGCATAGTACACATGTCCACCGAATTTTGTACATGTATGTTAAACACCCTGCGAGGGCTGCTTAATTGAAATATTCTAGGTGGCGCTGTAATGCAATCTTGCCACATTTATCTGTAAACCTCATAGCCTAGTGAAAGGAATGATCGGCTTAATATCGTTGCAAAGTTACGTGAGTTTTCGAGCATGCTGAGGCCCTCAAAAATGCAATTATGTATTAGGGGGCGCTATAGAGCCACCATGTCACACTTAGTGCCAAATGAGATATCGAATCAAAGAACTTAATATTTTTAGTTTATGAGCCAAGTTTGGTGAGTTTTCGAGTATGATAAGGCCCTCAAAAATGTGTTTGTAAAATCTGAAAAAACGCAGGAAATGGCTCGTAGCTCACTTCCTGTGCGGCAAAAAAATTTCAAAAAAATCAACAAAAAAATTTATCATGACTGCTATAGCCCAATCGAATTTCGTGAGAATCCGAGCAAGTGCGTTCCAAAATGGCCTCATGTTTGGTGGCGCTATAGAGCCACCTAGGCATGTCTAAGCACAAAAATAGTAATACTTTGCAATTTTCACCACGACTGACGTGTGGGCAAATTTTTGTGAGTTTTTGTGCATGGCAAAGCCCTCAAAAATGCGTTCTCGCAGCAGAATAAAAAGAAGAAGAAGAAGAAGAAGAAGAAGAAGAAGAAGAAGAAGAAGAATAAAAATCCCATCAAAAACAATAGGTTCCTCGCACCGGTCGGTGCTCGGGCCCTAATAATAACCAATAACTATAATAACAACAACCAATAATAATAATAACAATAACCATAATGAATGAAAAGCTGGAATACATTTTTTATATGTTTTATCAGTATCCCCTCCCTCTTTATCCCAAACTAATCATCTAATAATATCCAGGTCATGAGGATAGTTTTCTTGGTGATGGTTAGGGCCACAGAAGTCTATGGTTTGTTCCATCTAATTTGAATGCTGATAAGTCTCCCAGGAGGCAAAGTAGGGGAGATAATGGGATGCGGCAGCCCATGAAGCGGTATAGTGACTCAGTGACTTCTTTCCAAAAATGATTGATGGGTGTGCAGTGCCAGGTGGCGTGAATGTAAGTGTCAGGACAGTTTTGTGTGCAATGTGGACATATCTCTGACGTGAAACCCATTTCAAACATTTTTTGCCCCGTGTAGTGAGTTCTATGGAGTATCTTATACTGTATAAGTTGTAGGTTAACATTTTTAGTCATGAAATAAATAATTTACTAATTTCAGTCCAGAAGTCAGCATCAGGAGCAATGGAGAGGTCTTGTTCCCACTTTGTTGAAGGCAGAGATATGGTTTTGTCAATTTGTGATATTATTTAATATATTTTGGAGAGAAGTTTTTTTGGGGAGGGTATACTAATAAATTCTGAAATTACCAGGAGGAGGTATAGTCTGGTGGTTTTAATATTAATTCTCGATTGAACAGATGATTTGAGTTGTAAATATTCCAGAAATTGATTATTCCTGATGCCGAACTCCTGGACCAAATGGGGAAATGATACCCGGGTGTTAGTAGGAAAAATATGTTTAAGATGCGTGATGCCCTTTTCTGCCCATGTGTGGAAGTTAAGTGGTTTTTTATTGCTCATAAAGCTGTTTTTGAGCAATGAGGTCTGTCTTGTGTCTACTGCTTATTCCAGCCCAAACCATCACACTGGATCCACCCCAGCGGTCATGCTGCAGGATAGTAACGTCAGTATATCGTTCCCGTCGCCTACGTCATACACGCAATCTTCCGTCAGACACACTCAACTTGAACCTTGATTCATCGGAGAAGAGCACCCTGTTCCACTTGAGAGCATTCTAGCCCAAATGTGCCCTTGACCATCGCAGACAGACGTGGCGACGTGCAGCAGTCAACACCAAACCACGGCGGGGACGTCGGTTGTGCAAGTCAGCTTCACGCAGGCGGTTGCATACGGTTTGGTTGCTAATCCAGTTCTGGTGACGACCTCTGGTCTGAGCAGCAGTGACTGTAGCTGGCAGGAAGCGATTGCGCAGGTGCTGGAGGCAAATATGGCGATCCTGCTGAGGGGTGGTGACACGTGGTCTGGGGGCACGAGGTCGATCACCGGTGCTTCCTGTTTCATTATACCGGCTCCAGAGACATGATATGGTCGACACGTGGACGCCCAGGTTCCTTGCAACCCGTCTTTGTGACATGCCACCACTGAGCATACCAACGGCTCGCTCTCACTGATTTTGACCTAGGCACGGCATGGTCACACATTGACCCAGGATAATGCAAAGGAATATTTAAGTTGCCCATTGCTACGGCTATTTATTGACCAAATTCTCGAAGGATTGGTGAATGAGTTCTACTCAACCTGATGAGATAGGCAAAATTCTAAACAATGTGCAATCAAACGGAACGAGCTGGCCACACGACAAAATCAAAACAATTTTCTTAGCTTTTAAGTTGCAGTTCATGAATCATGGCTCAAAACCAATATCCCATCTGATGTACACCAAATATGTCAAAATTGTATGTGTTGCGTTGGAAGCTTTGGTCAGTTAGCAAAAATATTTATTTTCGGATTGAAAGCTGTGGAGGCATTAAGAAATGAGAAATTCTAAAATTTAGTCAAGTATTACAGTA
Organism: Gymnothorax reevesii; assembly: GCA_029721435.1. Taxonomy (NCBI): domain Eukaryota; kingdom Metazoa; phylum Chordata; class Actinopteri; order Anguilliformes; family Muraenidae; genus Gymnothorax; species Gymnothorax reevesii. The sequence goes on from CM056578.1 coordinate 126,307,135, forward strand.
GAATTGAGTGTGTGACGGCCCATGAGACAGGAATTTATGCCAAAAGATGGGACAAAGTAAGGGAGGCTGATGGTTGGGAATAATGACAGATGGAATAGGTAATCTAATAACAACTAATGCAAAAGGTTGTAAAGCATTGTGAACGTAATTGTTATTGTATTGTATTTCTATTTTTATTCATTCATTTAACCTCTTAAGCCCCAGCCTCTTTTTTAGGTTTCTGTTTGAAAATGACATACCCAAAATGAATAGAGTATATCTCTGTTTGTGAAGCATGAAGTATCAGAGAGGGAGACATGGAAATGTGGAGAGAGGGTTGATTTTCTGACCCAACTCGGATTTTGATATTTGAACATTAATATGCTTGGTGTTTGAGTTGTGCTTGGTGTATGTAAAAATGACTTATATGTGCTTGTAGTAGAGGCTCTCCTGTTTCATTTGATGTGTAATATGACTATATTGCTACTTAATTAGCGCGGCGTTGTAGGTATTTTGCTGCAGTGAGTCTCAGGGACCCTGGAGTTTAAGAGGTTAATTTTTTGTGTGTGTGTTTTGTTTTGTTGGGTGATGTAGGAGGACTCGTACACAATTATATAACTGACTGAACTAATAAACTTGTCTTCCAAAGTGGGGGGGGGGATAAAAAAAACTGTGTGACCTCTTTTTTTATTGTCATTAAAGAACAAAAAATTAAAAAAAATTGCATTTCATTGGAAAAATTGGCAAGTAATACATTGTACTCACATGTCACAGTTCAAAAACATTCATCACTTCGACAATATGAAACATTGGTATGGTTTTTCAATTATATAGTGACCTTTATTGCCAACTATATGTTATTAGGTAGGTGCTAGCATGTTGTAAATAGTACCACTGCATTGCTCATCTTTAAAAACGTAGGATTAGCCACCGGAGTCAAGAGCCTTGGCTGTATAGAGCCTGAACTACTGATGAAACAACAACCCATGGTGGCCATCTTGGAAAATGGCCGCCTCTGCGATGCCCCTACATCCAAAAATCATCTTTAGGGTTTGCTCTAACAATGTGCCAAAGCTCATGCTCTTATCATTAAGTGCACGATTCATTCACATATCAGCTGGACTATGTAGCCCCCAGACTATGGAAAGCACTGCCACTTTCTCTTCGCATTTCAACTTCTGTTGAGTCCTTTAAAAAGCAACTGAAGACTTTCCTGTTTAGGCAGGCTTATAGTTAAGGTGTGGTTTCTACTGACAATTTGTTTTTATTTAATTTTATCTCTTGTTTTTATTATTTTTACTTTTACTCGATATTCTTGTTTTTATTTTGTCTTTTACCTGTTAATGTATGTATCTATATGGCTTCGCTTTAATATCTTGTATTTTTACTGTAAAGCACTTTGAGAGTTATTTCTGCAAAAAGTGCTTTATAAATAAAATTAATTATTATTATTATTACTGCCAACAGACCGCTATGATAATTTCTGAAAAAAAAAAAAAATTTGCACTTAGACTTCAAAAGACATTTTCTTTCCACCGCGTCAGCTTCCAATCGCCCCGGCTTCAAATTTCCGCGGCAGCAGCCGCTTTGCGTCCCCATTGGCTAGCGGTTGGAAACGTTAAGACACGACTGGATTTTTGGTTAACTGCCTTCAGTGAAGTGTGGTCTGATGCCCACTTGGGGGAGGGGTGCATTAAGGGTGCAAGATGGCACCCCTGTGAACTACATTTGAGGAGCACAAGGGCAGAAGTGTGAGTAATGGGACGGGGTTATTAAAGGATGCCGCCTATGCTTTTTTTCCTCGAGCTTAATTTCTTGTGCTGCTATATATATGTTTTTTTTTTTTATCACTGAAATGGGCATTTTACAGAGGAAGACACAAACACACATATAAACGTTTGCACTGGGGCTCAGAGAGTTACAGGCAACACAAGGGTTTATAGGCAGGGGGAGGAAAAAGAAAAGAGAGAAAAAAGTTACAAAAGAGATTTCTTTTACACTAGAGTGTAGTTCTTTTGGCTGTAGAATTGTTTGAATGTCGTATCGACTCATAGGAATGCTGGGAAGTAAGGTTTACCATGGTCGAATTTGGATTTATGAATGTAAAACTTGGCAAACAAGAACACAAGGTTTATAATGAAAAATGTATCTTCATTTTCTTTTCCATAGTCATAAAAGCCGAAGAAAACATCTTTAAAACAAAAAGAAAGATTCATGCCTGTACCAGAGCGGATAAAGTTTTAGATTTCTGACCAGAATTCTCAAGTGTATGAGTAGTTCCATAACAGATGTGAGGTGTTTTCCAATGATATACAGCAAAAAGAGCAAGTAGTACCAATGTCGTGCTTGTATCTCTAGAGAAAAGATTTGATAGGATAGATTCTAGGAATTAATTTAAACGTAACTTCTCTTACTTTGTTATTAACAAAGTATTTGAATGGTAATGACCATGCTTTCTTCCATGGTATATTCTCTCTAATGCCATTCCACTATGCTTTCAGACGCTCCCACTGAGCACAAGATATCTTCAACGTCATAAAACGGCGACAAAGCAAGTCAGGTTGTGTGTGGATAAACGGATGGGGATTTATTTTCTGTTCGTGCTCATCATACTTTACCGGGTAAAAATAAATATCCTGAAGAATTGTTTGCTGCACAATACTGTCGGTTACATCAGAGACGCTTTATTTGCTGAAACCTAGTTTAGTTGACGGCTTGATTAAACTGACATTGGTTGCGTTGAAAGGCACCATCCGGCGGACCGCTACGTTATATTTCGGGTTTCGAAAGTGATACTAAGACAGTCAACACTGCAGTGGCCTATTTTTGAACTGGCAAGGTGTTGCCGTGTTGAGTAGCAATATGGATGCAAGCGTTTCCTTTTTAAAATACGAATTAGCCTCCACAATCGAGCAGGCGGTGAGAAATGCCGTTGAGACCGTATTGAGGGAGACTGCGAGAGTTGTTGGGAGCAAGTTATCCGCGGCTCATACTGCTGCCGCAGAGTCTCATCGAGAGAATCAAAATTTGAGGGAAAGGCTGGATATTTCAGAAAGCGAACTGAAGGCTGTACGTTACTATATGACAGCGGCGGAGAAGAACATCAAGCAGTGTTTGCTTCTCAATCAGAGTCAGCCACGCACACACTCCTTAAGCTCTCAACCTCCAAACAACGGAGATGCCCTTTTCACCGTACCATCTGCATTAGATCCCGCACTCAGCCCTCATGGCATTGGTGCACCCCGCAGGTCGGTGAAATCGCTTCGCAATTTGCCAGTACGCTCTCAGTTTTCCAAGTCACTTCCTAGTGTTGGCCTTTGCTTACCTACTGTGCAACCCGAGTGGGCGAGAAGCGCCACAAACCGCAGGAGAATGCGTTCTTCACTTTCAGGAAATCTGTACCTGACAAACCAAAGCCGAAACACGCACAGTGATTTACAGACGGACCATGTGTTGCTGGAAACTGCGGAGGATCCAGAGAATCAGTTCTTTATTACCGACGAAGGCGTGGCAGATAAAGGTATGTGTTGTGTCGATGTGATTTTCTTTTAATGCACTATAGCAATTTTGAACCGAACACTTTTTATAGGCCTACTCAAAAACCAAGAATCAACATTTGTAAAGGGAAAATGTAGACTTAAGTGTTGGCTTCCATGAAACTATAGATAGTAAGAGAATTTTCATTGATGCACAATCTATATGAGGACCATCAGAGTTCACAAAGAACCAGTCACTCAACTGTCTCTGGTGTTCTGCATATGCAGTCATAGGCTGGTCATGTTTTGGTGACTGTCTCTCATCTCCAGAGTATTCAGGGCCTGTGGGGACAGAGGAACAGGACAGTGTGGCAGCGCAGCCCAAGGAACCGCCGGAGATTGCCAAGTTTGAGTTCGAGATGGGTGCCAATGCGGGGGATGTGAACGAGCTTGGTCTGATCCGGGTGATGGAAGATGACGTGAAAGGGGGCGTGGTGAAAATCGAGGATGACCCAGAGGAGCCCGTCTTGGAACCCCTCGCCCCTGACATGTCAGTCGCGGCCCAGCAGGTGTCTCCCCCCTTGGGAGACGGCGGAGGCGTGGGCGTGAGCTTTGCAGCGACCTCCGTGGAGAGCGCAGATTTGGCCTCCATGCAGATGCAGAGGGAGAGCCCTGACAAGGTGCACCGTTGCAACGTGTGTGGCCGCGGCTTCCGCCGGTTCTACTGCCTCAAGACCCACCAGCGCATCCACACGGGCGAGAGGCCGTATCCTTGCCGGTACTGTGAGAAGCGGTTCCGCCATCTTGACAGCCTGCACAAGCACCAGCGCATCCACACTGGGGAGAGGCCGTACCGCTGTACCCAGTGCAGCTCTTGCTTCCGCGAACTGGGTCAGCTCAAAAAGCACCGGCTCACCCACTCGCCTGTTCCTCTCCCCCCACATCCCACCCTGCCTCTTCCCCAAGTGACGCACTCCTTCTCCTGGTCTCATCCTGGATCACAGTCCCTGGATTCAATTTAGACTACCGCCCAATGTTACATCGGGGGAACTTATTCACCCATTTTATTCAGATATGGCTTGTACTGTATTTGAAGCTTGAGACAGATGTCATGAAAGGTCAGCAGTCATGTAATTTTCACATGAGGTTTGTGATAACAGTTTGCCCAGGTGTGCTGCTCGTTGTACGCAACGGCAGCACGTGACTAATGTGGGATTATCTAGTTTAGATGTCTGAAAACGTCTCGTAAAATATATTAATCTTCCCTATCTTCCAATAAATTCTTGCTCTCCAGGTACTCCAGATTGATATCCTTCGATTAGCTGCATTTTGAAATAAATATGTCTAGACAAAAAAAAACAAAAAAACATTTGTGTTCAGTTTTTGAACTCGGCTCTCTTCCTTTTGACCAATTTTAACCGCTCATGCGCAAATCAACAGAAACGGCAAAAAAGATGTCTGTTGATGGGTATATACTTCTACCACGCATGCACAGTTTGCAAAGAAGTATTTTCAAAATGGCTGTTATCTGAAAAATTTACTGGATGCATGGAGAAAACCTTGATATAATTGGTATGTAAAGCTAATCCTCTTAATTTTTTTGTTAATTACCAGAGGAACATTAGAACTATCAAGCAGGGACAACTTTTTTGCAGTCAACTGTATACAGAAGGCACCATCACTTTCCTAAGGAGTTCCAAGCTTTTTTACCCACATTGACTGAGAACTATCCTTATGCATACAGTGACAGCTGTTAGCTGCGTTACAGTTATGTTATCATGTTGCTGCAGTGTAAGGGCAGTTGTGAGAATTGTACGCATATGTGTCAGGTACATAGAACTTTGAACCCTAAAATTAGTGCCGTTACTGCGGTTGCATGGAATGGCAAATCTGCACACAGGTTTTCACGATGCGTCTTCAACCAAAAACTTGATTTTTTCCAGAGCACTTGGATTTTTCTGCGGTAATGGATGGGAGATCTATTATCCACCGCAACCAGTTATGGTTTAGTTTTGGTAAACTTTGTCAACCCTGAATTAATTCAGTCAATCATGGAACGCATTTATATTTGTCAATTATTTGACAGCTTTTCTTTATTATTGGCAATGGGGAATGGAAGGTTGATGCCAGATGTTTGTCTTCAGACTGTTGAGTCTGGTTGATGGAGTCGTCTTTCATTCGTTTGGGTATTTAGCAGCGTAATATTGGGGTGCTGCTACACATCAGCCTGCTGAAGTATAAACCTGTTGACACTCTTAGCTTTTCTTTGGGTCTAGAGGTCAGGTTATGTCCATGTTTACCAGGATGGATTTTGCTTTACGTTGTGACATTGAAACAATTTAGTCGTTGTCCTGTCTACAAGTCAAAATATGAGGTTTCTCTGTTCAAGGATACCCGTGAATAAATTAGCTTGTTGTACATTTTGAACAGTAATACCTGTTCTCACCACCCATTTTCATATGTACTCTTGTTGTATTTTCTCAGGCCCATTTAATGAGGTTGTTCACATTTTAAATGTCCTGTGGTAGACCTGCCCTCGTCCCTTTCAGCTGCATCAGAGAGAACTTGCAGCTCGTCCCACACCCAAAATATGCATCTGTCTATGCAGATGGTTGACCTAAAGCTGTAGATACATTGAGGCTGAATGCAACAGCACTGTTACAGTGTTTGCTTTTTCGTTGTCATACAGAATGTGCTGTTATTTCTTGTGTATTTTTATTACATGACATAAGATGACATTTCATTGTGCAAATTAAAACAAAGTAATTTGAGCTGGATTTTTGAAGTTTACAAAGCATGCTTTGTGTATGACCCTTAAGGCCTTTGTCTTAAACTCTGTTGCTGGAGAGCTACCACCCTGAGGGTTTTCTCCCCAACCAAAGCAAAGCGCTTTGTATTTCTAAGTTAGAGATCTCGATGAGCTACTAATAAGCCAAAGCAAGTGTGTTGAATCAGGATTGGAGTAAAATCCTACAGGATGTTAGCTCTCTGGGAGCAGGGTTTCAGGTCCCTGCAGCTGGGAGAATGCTGAGGTCTGGGGGAAAAAAAAAAAGAGTGAATGTTGGAGTTCCAGTAATCACCTCCTTTATTAAGCCTGTTTCACTGCAGGCCCTTAAATAGTGATAATGTTTTACAAAACCCAAAACCATAAAGTTGGCACGTTATGTAAATCGTCGATAAAAACAGAATACAATGATTTGCAAATCCTTTTCAACTTATATTCAATTGAATACACTGCAAAGACAAGATGTTTAATGTTCAAACTGAGAAACTTTTTTTTTTTTGAAAATAATCATTAACTTAGAATTTAAAGGCTGCAACACATTGCAAAAAAGTTGGCACAGGGGCCTTTTTACCACTGTGTTACATCGCCTTTCCTTTTAACGACACTTAGGAAACGTTTGGGAACTGAGGAGACCAATTTTTGAACCTTTTCAGGTGGAACTCTTTCCCATGCTTGCTTGATGTAGTGCTGGTGAGATGAAGCTTCATGAAGCGTTGAAGCTTTCCAGCTAGATGTGTTGAAGTGTGGTTCATTTCTTGATGTTTCGAATGCACTCTAGAGACCCCTATTGGTCAATAAAAACACATACGAGTTGTGCTTCGTAGGAAATGGTAGTCAAGCATAAGCCTTCATCCCGAAAGTGGCAGATCAATAAATGCAAGTATTTTGACCACGTCATGTCATAACGAAACTAAAAGATGCTTTCGGGGACAGGACAGAGGGCAGAGAATGCGCATATGAAACAAAGAGCCTTGTATTTTTGTTCAAAAATAATAAGCGTTTCCCCTAATAATAAAATGGAAAAACTATCAAATCAAGGGAATTTATTATGTATTGGAAATTATCTGAAAAGGTTTGAAAATATGACATCACATAATAGTCAAACAATTTGGCCTAATAGCCTCACTAAGCAACCTTATTCGGTGAAATCAAATTAAAATATTCCCAAACGGAAAACAACATTCTCTTTCTTCCAGGCTCCAACGCATGCAATGACAAACTCGCATACCGCACAAAATCGCAAACCGCACCAACAAACTTCAACTACTGACAACAACCCACGAGCTGCATAAGAGAACTGGGAAATTTTATAGTCGACTCACTGACTGACGTCATTTCGCTGAGGTGATACAAGCCTCGACACGGAGCTCCGTCAGGAAGTGCTTCACATTATTGATACAGGCTCCGAAGCCTTGGTATCAACGGTAACAGCACTAGCTTGATGTACAGCTTAAGTTGTTCAACAGTCCGGGGTCTCTGTTGTCGTATTTTACGCTTCATAATGCGCCACACATTTTCAATGGGAGACAGGTCTGGACTACAGGCAGGCCAGTCTAGTACCCGCTCCCTTTTACTTTGGAGCCATGCTGTTGTAACACGTGCAGAATGTGGCTTGGCATTGTCTTGCTGAAATAAGCAGGGGTGTCCATGAAAAAGACGTTGCTTGGATGGCAACATACACTGCCCGGCCAAAAAAAAGTCACCATTTGGAAATTGATGAACTAATTCTATAATTGGATCATTATTGCTGTTATTAAAATGTTTCAGCTGGCAATAATCATCTTTGCCCCGACTGATGAAGCGCGTCGCTACTCATTTCTTAAAAAATCATGTCGGAAGACCCATCCCCTGATGGTAGAAAAATGTTACAGTATTTCAAAACGGGCAAGTTATTGGCCTGTATTTTGCCAAGAAAACCATGAATGACAAATAAAAGTATGAGGAATCATTTTCGCAAACAAATTAGCCACCACAAAGTCCTGACCTTAAACACATTGAAAGTTATTGGGATGTGCTCATGAAAGACCACCAGTGGTTCAACCATTATGTCAAGAAGACAAGAGCTCGGCCAAAAATTATGCCATTTCTGATCGAAAATAAATGTTCTGGCGTTGCATATAGTTGTCAAAACAGTGACAAGATGAATACAGACTGTAATCAAAGCTACAGGGGTTCCAACTAAATATTTGTGTGACTTTTTTTTTTTGGCCGGGCAGTGTATGTTGCTCCAAAACCTGTATGCACCTTTCAGCATGAACGGTGCCTTCACATATGTGTAAGTTGCCCATGCCTTGGGCACTAATACACCCCCATACCATCACAGATGCTGGCTTTGGAACTTTGCGCCTATAACAGTCCGGATGGTCCTTTTCCTCTTTAGTCCGGAGGACATGACGTCCACAGTTTCCAAAAACAATTTGAAATGTGGACTCGTCAGACCACAGAACACTTTTCCACTTTTGCATCAGTCCATCTTAGATGAAACTTTAGGGACTTATTAAGGATGTAAAAATAAGCAACATTCATAAATTATTTTGATTGGCCAAATGGTGGCGATATTAATAGGTACAACGTATTGTGGGCCATAATTTCTGAAACAGTCGGCAAAGAAACTAAATTTTTTTTCTTTTGGATTCTCTGGATCCATACAAATCAAAAAATATTAAAAAATCTCTAAAAATATTGTCCAGTATTTTGAATTCGTTGTGAAACTTTTAATTTCTATCTCCTCCTAGAAGGTGGTATCAATTTGCACAAAATTTGGTGTATAGCCTCTTAGGACCAAGCTCTAAAGCCCAACAGATGGAAATTTTGATAAGGTGTAAGATGTCAAAAGAATAGAGAGAAAGAAGATACCCACGCACTGTAACTGTTGCTCCCGCAGTGATTTATTCCACAACGTTTTGACCAGAATGGTTTGTCAGGTGTAAACAGAACACACAGGTAGGAGGGGATATATGTAAATACCAAAGAAGGCATTCTTCCCAGGCAGCCAATCAGCCAGTCCATGGCGTGATGGCCTTCAATCAATAATTATTAATATAATGAGTAGTAAAGTATACCGAAGTAACATTCACTTCAGTTCTCGATATATCCAGAACATAAAAATATACAGCGCATATGCGCAATTATGTAGCAAGACATAATGATGATTAATAATAGAATTAAGATATCCCAACCTCCCCCCCCCCCAGAGTCTGTACAAGTGCCACACAGATCCACATCACCAAAAAAGGAATTAAAGAAAAAGGAAAAAAAAGTCTCCATAAGGGCTTCAGTGAGAAATGATCACAGAGGCAGAGACGATGGTAGTATATGAGAACCACAGACTATATCAAAGTCACCAACTGTAGAAAAACAAAAGAAACAATCAAATATAATTAAAATCAATTATAAAAATGGCTTAATATCAAACTCCTCATGAAGACCATAGGGGGATATGGTATTGAGGGCATATATGATACGTCTCACGTTGTAAGAGAAGGCGTTCATGGTTGCCGCCCCTAGGTGGCCGCTCTACTTTTTAAATGCCCACATAATGCAGGGAGCTTATGTTGTGTCCAGCTTTTTTAAAATGTGCCGCTACAGGGTTTTTTTCACCTCCATATCTTAATCTGATCCAAGACTAAGATGGTTTATAACGAGCGACCTAGACTGGTATTTAGACTCCTGCCAACATCAGAGTCCAGGTAGTGAGAGCATATATACCAAAGAATAGATACACTGGTGCCATTAATATCCCTGACGGTAACTACAAATGTGGGAGTTGTGCACAATGTGGCTACACCACTAGATGCAAGACATACGCACACCCACATAGTGGCAAACACATCAGGATCTGTGGGGCCATTACTTGTAACACCACTTTTGTGGCCTAATTGATCAAATGCCCCTGTGGACTTGAATATGTTGATAAAACTTGTAGAGCTTTTTGCACACGCATCAGTGAACATCGCAGCAACATTATGCAAGAAGGGGCTTGATCCTCGAGTGACCTATGGGCCAAATACGGCTCGCGACCGTTGAGACAAAAGGTCAGTGACATACGTCTTTTTTGGAGGCACAATTAATATCATGAGCCTAATTTTTTATTTTTGCATTTCCAAGAATTATATTAACATGTCCTTTTATGGTTAAATAAAATGATTTGTTTGAGGAGTCTCATACGGTGTGTTGCCTGTCTGGTGCCCAGGTAGGAGACCTCCTGGAGCGTGCGGACAAGCTCCTGGCCAGAGCGGGGAGGGATCCAGTTGTCATGGTCCATGTTGGGACAAATGACATAGGTAAGGGTAGGTTTGAGGTTCTGCAAGGCAAATTTGTGGAATTAGCTGAGAAGCTTAGGAGCAGATCCTCTACGGTAGTGTTCTCCGGGATTCTACCGGTACCACATGCAAGCAGAGAAAAGCAGAATTTTATCTGGAGGTTTAACACGTGGCTACGAATCTGATGGAGGAAAGAGGGGCATAGGTTTATGGGGCACTGGAACTTTTTCTGGGACAGGGGTGACCTGCTCAAGCCTGACGGGCTGCACCTGAACCGGAGGGGTACCTTTGCACTGGGCCAGCGTATGTTGAGGGTAGCACAGGATTATTTAAACTAGGGACTTGGGGGGCAGGGAGGTTAGTGAGTGTTACACATAGGGAAAAGCAGACTGCCCCGATAGAAGCTGACGGCGTTACATGCACTATAGATGATTTACTTTTAACGCAACAAAACGTAGTGGGGGGCTTGAGGCAGCGGCCACATGGGGAATCGAGGGGGAAGAGCATTAGTAATAACCTGAAATGTTTTTTATTAAAATGCGAGAAGCAAAAAAAATAAATTTCCAGAACTTGAAGCTGTAATGATTCGTGAGGGCTATGACATAGTTGGGATTACAGAGACATGGCTATGTGAAGAGGATGGAGATGAATATAACATACGAGGAGGGGGCGTAGCACTCTATGTGAACGAAAAAATTAATGTACAGGAAATTCCCAAAATTGAACATTCCTTGTCCTGTGAAGATATCTGGGTCAGGCTCATTGGCAAACACGAGACAGGTTTAAACATAGGAGTATGCTATCGACCACCAGCTTTGGATAGTACAATCAAAGAAATGCTTTTTAGGAGGATTATGCAAGCTTGTAGAGGTGGTGGGACTATTATTATGGGAGACTGTAATTATCCTGGTATCAATTGGGAAATGGTGAAAGGACAGGGTCGGGGGGAGGAAGAATTTCTAGATGTTATAAATGATAATTTCTTGCTGCAGTATGTTAATAAACCTACCAGAGAGTTGGCAATTTTAGACTTCGTGCTCTGTAATGACCCTGATAGAATTAGCAATGTTGAGGTACTGGAGCCACTTGGGACAAGTGATCACTCTGCTGTTAATTTTGATATTTCATGGGAAGTTAAAAAGGTGTATTCTAAAACAAAAATTTTCAATTTTAAGCGAGCAACCTTTGACAGGATGTGCTCATATCTAAGTGAAATAAAATGGGAGAAACTCCTGGACTGTGAGTCCGTAAATGAGATGTGGAAAAGATTTAAGGGGGTTTTACTTGAATCACAATGCAGATTCATTCCAAAGGTGTCCAAAAGTAAGCTGAAAAAGCAGAATACTCAGTGGATGACCAAAAGTAGGATGTTGAGGTAAAAGAGGAATCTTTATAGGATGTACATAAAGGATAACAATGAGAACACTAAGGCTGAATACTGTAAAATGTGGGCTGCGGTCAAAAAAGAGCTGAGGAATGCTAGAAGACTGTATGAAAGACAAATTGCAGAGGGGGCAAAAACTAACCCAAAGCACTTCTCTCAGTACTGTAGCAGAAAAAGAAAAGTTAAAGAGCAGGTTAAGCGCATAAAGAATAAAAACGGATTGCTGCTATATGCAGCTTAGCGAAAGGTTCAGTCAGGAAGACTCTCTCTCTTTCGCGCTCGTCAGCCCCGTCTAATTTGTTCATGCATGTTCACTCCTTATTCTCTGCAGACAACATCCAGGGCTGTCAATGAGCAGTCAGCTGGCATTGCAGCTGATTGCTTCTATACAACCAGGGCACACCTCAGTCGCGTCGCTAGCCAATCATTGTGCTGCCGTCTTTTTAAATATGTTATTTTTTCCGCCCTAGTTCGCCCATGCTGCCGCTCGCTGACCCTCCTCCGCCCCAACACCACCCTACTCATCAGATCTCCCGTTCCACCACTCCAGCTTCACCAGTCTTCAGCCACCACCACCACCAGCGTCTGGACTCTTCGGGGGGATTTCCCGCAGCTGCTCCGGGCAGTGCTCCTGATCTTCGAGTCTTCCCAAAGAGTCCAAGCGCCAAAGACTTGATTCGATAATGAGCATGTTACCCCTTTATGCTCAAAGGATAATATACATTTTTTTCATTTCACTTGAGTCTCTCCTGGTTAAAATCATAACAAGCATATTGCGGATGCCTTAAACAGTTACAAAAGTACTTTGTTGAGAATTTTACCTCAGAGGGGGTTTTTATTTGGCCAGAGGGCATATCAAATGCTCAAGATTATTTAGCGGAAGTTGAGGTTTGGAATAACGAAGTATTAGACAAGTTGCATAAACTAAAAGCAGATAAGGCGGTGGGTCCTGATGGCTTATATCCTAGAGTGCTCAGGGAAGTTAGTGAGATCATCTTTAAGGCGCTATCCGACATCTTCAGACGGTCTTTAGAAACTGGAGAAATACCAAATGATTGGAAACAGGGCAATATAATACCAAAATATAAGAAAGGGGACCGTACCGAGCCAGGAAACTACAGGCCAGTCAGTTTAACTTGCATTGCGTGCAAAATATTGGAATCTATCATAAAAGATGAGCTGGACTTATTTCTTGAACATAACAGTATCTTGAGGGATAGCCAACATGGTTTTCGGAAGGGACGGTCATACCTAACAAACCTTCTGGGGTTTTTTGAAGAGGCCACCAGGACTTATGACCAGAGCAGGGCTTATGACATCATATACTTGGATTTTCAGAAAGCATTCGATACAGTACCGTAAAAGAGACAAATTTTTAAAATGAGGTCCAATGGAGTTACAGGAGGTATTCTGAAGTGGATTCAAAACTGGTTACAGGACAGAACACAAGAGTGGTGGTCAGCGGTATCTCATCTGAGCTAGGTATGGTGGGGAGTGGCGTCCCCCAGGGATCGATGTTGGGACCCCTGCTGTTCCTCATCCACATTAATGACCTTGATAGGAATATTGAAAGCAGATTGGTTAAATTTGCAGATGATACTAAATTGGGGGGTTTGGCAAATAGTTTAGGGTCTGCTTAAGTGATTCAGGACGATTTGGATAGAATCCAGAATTGGGCAGAAATGTGGCAAATGAAATTTAATCTAGCAAAATGTAAAGTTGTGCATGAAGGTAATAAAAACATTAGACAGGATTACTTCATGGGAGGTTTAAAACTGGAATGGGCTGCACAAGAGAAAGATCAGAAGTGATTGTTGACCAAACCCTCACAGGTTCTAGCCATTGTGCCTTAGCAGTTAAAAAAGCTAATCGGATGCTCGGATACATTGCCAAAAGTATTAAGTACAAATCTAAGGAGGTGATGCTTCTTTTGTACAACACGTTCGTTAGACCAAATCTGGAGTATTGTGTACAGTTCTGGGGACCATACTTTAAGAAAGATATAGAGGCTCTAGAGGAAGTTCAGAGAAGAGCCACTAAGCTTATTCCAGGTATAAAAGATGCAAGCTACAAGAAGAGGCTGAAGATCCTTAATCTCTTTAGTCTTAGGAAAAGGAGGCTCAGGGGTGATTTGATTGAGGTCTTTAAATATGTTAAAGGGATTACCAAAGTGAATTATGTAAGATTCCTTCGACCAAGTGTTGTGAGTAGAACTCGGGGTCACAAATGGAAGTTGACCAAAGGTAAATTTAGCACTGATATTCGGAAGTATTTCTTCACCCAAAGAGTAATTTCAATGTGGAATAGCTTGCCTGACCATATTGCTGAGGCAGAGACCCTGGGGGTTTTCAAGAGCAGGCTTCACTTAAAGCTAAATACCATTGAGTCATTCAGTATCTGAAGGGATCTATTCCCAATAGTATAAAGAAACTGGTGAGCTTAGTTAGGCTGAAAGGCCTGTTCTTGCCATTCATGTTATGTTATGTTATGACCCTCTTTTTTTATATTTTTATATCAACCTCCCTATACAATTAATTGATCCGAACTATTACTTATTGCTTTATGGATTTAGTGAAAATGAAGCTTTATTTTTACTAGTTTAATAAAAAGGTTTGCCCCAATGCTTAGAAAAAGGTTCCTCATTTATCTCACTCATCTCCCCCGCCTACTTCCAAACAGGAGAACATGACATGAAGGGCAGGTTGGTAGTTAATTTTTGGTAATGCTCGTACTCAGGATGCAGTGTACGGTATGGGAGTATAGACCCATTTACTGTTTGCAAACAAAACAGGCTAGGCGCGTATCTTGGCAATGGAAGTATGGCGGACCATCGTAGCTTTTCAAGCTATGCGAGGGCATTAGCCATCAAAGATCGCAAATTCTACCAAAATAAATTAACTTCGACAAATGGCAACCAATTTCCAGATCCGTATGGTATCAGTGAGTGGGTAGATGACGTTAGTTAGTGGACCAGTATTCCGTGGCCTGATATATCCTATATACCCATTTGATCGAGAAACCTACCGTGTACACTTGGGAGGAACTATGAGCATACGAGTCACCAGATGCTTATGACAGCGTTATCTGCGGACATAAGCAGAATGTTAAATACCACGACAGACTTGGAGTTTTGTGTCTTGAAATCAGAGGTCCTTCCTAGTCAAACACAAGGGCATAAAACTGCCGTGTATGCAGAGATGCTGTTTCGTCTTAGGCGTGAGTTTCTCCTCTTAGTGGCATTCACGTTTCTGTGCCGTAGACAGCATTATTCAATCAAAGCGCACTGAAGAAATTCACTCGCAGAATTTGTCATTGTGCATCCAGTTAATCAGTTTCACATGCATTAGCCTGCAGTGGATTTCCCCACTAATGACAATGAAATCGATTATGACTCAGGAATTCTCGGGCTTGCCTTTACAGAGGGATTAAAAGCTATGGAATTGCATAAAAACGTTCCAAATGGTCTTGTTTCATTATAACAATTTAAACGATCATGAAACACACGCATTGTTTCCATTCCCCGGGTAAAGAGAAGCACGCGAAGTCCGGAGTCATAATCGCTTTCCATGTTAACGTTACTTGTGATGAGGTGCAGCTTTACGCAAGTGAAACGGAAACTTCAATGTACAAGGAATTTAATACTGCATGAGAATCTCATTAAGCATTCAATGAATAATTACGGACTATGGTGAATAAGCCTAAAAAATGCGTAAGACCCACGCCGAATGCATGAGACTTGGCATCTCTGTGTATGACGCATGGGTTATAATAAAAAATAAATAAATAAACAGAAAACTACGTCCTGACAGCTAATTGTACCTGCGTGGCAGGCAAGTATTATTTTGTATTGTTGGCTGGCTAGCTAGCGAGTTTGACTGTGTTGTTGTCATGCAATTATGAAATCTGCTTCGGTTTACCATTATTCTCACACATTTCATTTAATGTCTGTAACCGTGAGACGCACGTCAAAAAATTTGTTGCATTAATTTCAATGGAGCAAAGCCCACTTGCAGCGTGTGACATGCGTCAGATTTTTACTTTTCGCCATTGCTCAATTTCTTGAGCGTCAACTCAATAAAAACGCATTTGTATTTTAGGTTAGCTGAACTATTTCGCCTTGTCATGGTTGGTGGCACACACAGAAACCTCACATGCAGTTGTCGAAAGCGATATACCTATTTTTTAACCAAGTCGCAGTTTTTTTTTTTTTTAGAACTTAGTTTTTATTACAGCACACATTATGCATTCACTCAGTGATAACAATATTTCTGCTGTTTTTTTCCCTTTTTTCACAGTTATGACAATGATAGTAAATGAAATTAAAACCACCTTACTTTACAACAATAACCACAGCGATGCAATTATACACTCAAAAAAAAACTACACACACCACTGCATACACACAAAAAAAATTAAAATAAAATAAAATTTATAGTAAATAATGACATGAAAAAAAAATGCAATCAATTTTTTTTTTTAATAATATGGGGACTTTTAAATTCATTCAAATCGTTAATATAGTAGTGCCAGGGTCCCATCGCTTAATAAAATTATGCCTTTGGAGTCTCAGAAAATGTGTTATTTTTTCCATCTGATAAATTTCCCATATCCTCTCAATCCACATATTATATGTTGGCGGATCCGGTTTCACCCATTGAATTGTAATACATTTGATTGCTGCTGTTAACTGTGGCGTTTACATCACCGAGTAAGGCAAGGTGGACGACATTATATTTCTAACGGTGTTGTTTATTATTGAACACACATGACATACAGTACCTACGTCTTGCACAGACTGCTTGGCTGACACACGTAACTCGCGAGCCGCGTGTTGCGTCACACATGCGCAGTAGGCTCTATTCTGAACTTATACTCTACATGACATCTCCTCCCCTTTTCAAGTATAGTAGGCATAAACTATACAAACATTAACTGTTGGCATAACTTTAAACTATACGTTTACTCTTGTATACCCACTTTATCTCAGTTAGTACTTATCAAACAAAAATTCTTCCATATACCCAACAAAATCATTTCTCACGAAGTTTCTTCTGTTTTTTTTTTTCAGTAACTAAGGGTGTGGGTAGACTACCACAGTCCCTTGAGATGAGAAGGGGTTTATTCTGCCCTTTTGTCCATCATCTCAACTAATTAGCATACCTGGGGTTTGGTTTAACAGTCCGACCAAACCTGGTGACGACTGGAGTTGGGTATTCAGGGGAACCAGGGGCGTCGGCAGGAGCACTGGCTGTGGTTTGGCCCTGCTCTGCTGGCTCAGGCTGTCCATCTTGATCCGACGGCTGAGGAATATCCAGCTTTCGCGGTGATGACAGCTCCTGGTTGACCAGCCGTATGTGGCGCCGGTTTCGTCGCGGTGTGTCGCCTCGCTCCGTCTCCAGCGTGAAGGAACGCGGCGCAGCCTCCTGGCGCTGCACAGTCGCTGATGTTGTCCAAGCCTTTTCTCCGTCGATCTTCAATCTGACTTAGTCACCGATGGAGAGTGATGGTAGAGGCTTGGCGGAGTACCTGCGGTTGTAGTACTTCTCATAGGACTGTTTTGCTTTTGCATCATTTCTCTTGACAGTCTCTAGGTTAGGCCACATTGGCTTCAGGCTCTCTTTGAGTACAGGGAGTGTTGTGCGGATTTCTCGACCCATTAGCAACTTGGCTGGACTTTGCCTAGTTGGCCCTGTTGGTGTTGAGCGGTAGCTCAGGAGAGCTAGGTGAGGGTTGTCTTGCTTGAGAATCCACTTTGCCATCTTCACAGCTCGTTCGGCCATGCCATTGGATTGTGGGAAGTGAGGGCTTGAGGTACCGTGCTGGAAGTCGTACTCAGCTGTAAAGTTTCTGAACTGTTCGGCTGAGAACTGAGGGCCGTTATCTGTCATGAGCTCCTCTGGAATCCCGTAGCGTGTGAAAATGCTTTTCAGTTTTTGTATAACAGTTTCTGAGTTTGTCTTTGGTAAGTCTAGGATCTCGAGCCATCTGGAAAAGTAGTCAACCACGATTAAGTAGTGACGACCTTTGAACTTTGAGCTTTTGCCACGGTAGATCTGGCAATGGTGTGGAGATCAACGGTTCTCTGTTCTGGCTCGGTCTGTAGATGTTGCAATGTTTACACAACGTCACAAGCTTTTTCACATCACTGGCAATGCCTGGCCACCACACAGCGCCATTGTACCGTTCTCGGCACTTGGTAAGGCCTTGGTGGCCCTCGTGAATCTTCTGCAGCATGCAGTCTCTCATACTGCTAGGAATCACAATCTGCTTGCCACGTCGCAGCAATCCATTGGCCTCACTGAGTGAGCCACGTTCTTTGAAGTAAGTGCTTGCTCTGACAGCTATACTCTTTGAGTGTTCCGGCCACCCTTTTTGGACGTACTTGAGCACACACTGGAGTTCAGCATCTGTTCTTGTTTGGTCTTTGATCTGCTCGATGACCGGCTTCCTCACTCTCAGGTCGTCCTCCACTGAGTCCACGTACGCTTTCACCTCCGCTTCTAGGTCACCTGGACCGGTGTCCGCCATGGGTTGCCTAGACAAGGCGTCTGCAACGACTAGGTGTTTGCCTGGAACATATTCTGCGACTGGGTTAAACTTCATTAGCCTGATAAGCAGGCGCTGACAACGAATTGGTGTGGTGTCAAGGTCTTTTGAGTTGATCAGGGTTACCAGTGGCTTGTGGTCTGTAAGTAGCTTGTATCTCTCTAATCCACAAAGATACGGGTAGAAACGCTCAGAGGCCCACACTCCTGCTAGGCACTCCTTTTCGATCTGAGCGTATCTCCTCTCGGCATCAGTCAACGTACGCGAACAGAACGCAACAGGCTTCAGGACCCCCTCATGGCTCTGCAGGAGGACTCCTCCGAGCCCTTAACTGCTTGCGTCTGCGCTGACGACGGTTGGCTTTGCCGGGTTGAAGAACCCCAAGACTGGTGCTGATGAGATTAGCCGTTTCACTTCTGTGAATGCTCTGTCTTGCTGCTGACCCCAGCACCACTCACGCTCAGTCTTGAGTCGCTCGTTAAGCGGCTGTAACACGGTGGAGAGGTTTGGTAGGTAACGGCCTATGTAGTTCACCATACCAAGCAGCCGTAACAGCTCACTCACGTTCTGAGGTGGTTCCATTGTTGTTATTGCTTTGACCCTCTCTTGGTTAGGGGCTATGCCGTCCTTGGTTACAACCTGTCCCAGGAAGTTCAGCTCTGGCTGGCTGAGCTTGCATTTGTCCTTGTTAAGTCGTAGACCTGCGGCAGTGATGGTCTCCATGACTCGCTTTAGCCTCTGGTCGTGTATTGCCTGTGTTCCTCCAAAGACCTATATGTCGTCCATGTACACGACTGTCCCCTCATGCCCATGCAGAAGATCAGACATCTTTCGCTGAAAGATTTCGGGCGCTGATGTGATCCCGAACAGCAGCCGCTTAAAACAGTATCTGCCTAGGGGCGTGATAAAGGTGGTCAGACGTGCACTGTTCTCTTCAAGAGGAATTTGCCAGAACCCGCTCTCGGCGTCTAGGCTGGAGAACACGGTATTCTTCGCTAGCTTGGGCATTATGTCATCCAAGGTAGGTAAGATGAACTTTTCACGTTTCACATTTTCGTTAAGTTTTTTCAGATCCACGCAAATTCTTATTTTTCCATTCTTTTTCATGACAGGTACCATGGGTGCGCACCATTCGGTCGGGTCGGTCACTTTTTCAATGATGCCCATCGATTCCATTCTCTTTAACTCCTCTTCGACCCTAGGGAGTAGTGGAATTGGTACTCGGCGTGGCGTAGCAATGCTGTATGGCTCTGCGCCTTCTTTCAGTGTAATTTTCACTGGTTCTCCTTTCAGAGTGCCTAGGCCACTGAATGTGTTGATCTCGTCTATGCGCTTAATTAGGCCCAGTCTGGTTGCCACTGTTCTGCTCAGGAGATTTTCCCCATTAGTTTTGACTACGACTAGACGGAAGCAGCAATTTCGCATTTGCCCACTGATATTGGCTTTTAGTTTAGCTAAAAACTGCCCCCTTGTGGCCACTGTGCCACCTGGACTCTGAAGGGTGTTCTTTACTTCACTGAGTTGAGGCTTGCTCCATAGTGTGTCGTATGTGGCTTCAGACATGATTGAGGTGTCTGCACCGGAATCTATTTTAAATGAGACTGGCGTATCTGCTACAGTTAGAGTGGTGCGCCATGGCGGCTCATCCTCTGCAATTGGGGCACCTTTTTGTTTTAGCTCTACTGAGCCTAGAAACACTGTGTCACTCTCATCAGCTTCAGTTATCTCTTGTACAGCTTTTGAATAGCACACAGCTGCAAAGTGCCCAATTTTGTTACACTTCATGCATTTTTTTCCTTTTGCATGGCACCGCTCAACCTCCGCATGATTACGCCCACATCTAGTGCACGCAACTTTTGTCGTCCCTTTGTTAATTTTCGTCATGTTGCCATATCTCTTATGTTCAGTTTTCCTCACTGACTTAACATTATCCACGTGCTCTGCGCCGTGCCCTCTTTCAGTATTCTGTGACTTGATCAATTCACAATGCCTAGCTGTTTCAATGGCGGTCTTAAGTGTTAAATCACTTTTCATTTGCAGTCTTTGTGACACTTGTTTATCACGAATTCCGATCACTATGCGATCCCGCATTTGCTCTTCTTTTAATGCGCCAAAATCACAGTTTTCAGCTAGCTCATACAATTGCCTGACGAATGCTTCAACACTTTCGCCTGGTTGTTGAACTCGGGAGTGGAACTTAGCACGCTCATAGATAACATTTCGTTTCGGAATGAAGTGCTCGTCGAATTTAGCCATTACAACGTCGTATTGATCTGCGTCTGTTGCATTAGTAAACGTGAATGCCTTGAATATGTGCTCAGCCTCCGCTCCCATGGAATAAATCAAAGCATTTACCTGCACCTTTTCCTCTTCCTCCGTAAGCAGTGAAGCTATGCGATACCTGCCGAATCTTAGCTTCCAGTCAGGCCATGCTTCGGGCTTTGAGAAATCGAACTGCTCCGGTGGAGTAAACTTTGCCATGGCGATGCACACTTCGGTTCTTTTCACTCACGTCCGACGTTCCGTTGCTCAAATCCAGTTTGCTTCTGACACCATGTGGCGTTTACATCACCGAGTAAGGCAAGGTGGACGACATTATATTTCTAACGGTGTTGTTTATTATTGAACACACATGACATACAGTACCTACGTCTTGCACAGACTGCTTGGCTGACACACGTAACTCGCGAGCCGCGTGTTGCGTCACACATGCGCAGTAGGCTCTATTATGAACTTACACTCTACATGACATTAACAATATTTGTAAGAGGTATTTTTTTGTCCAACTTTCAAAACCCTTTGGAGTTATACCCAACAACGCAACCAAGTCGCAGTTTTGAGAGGAAATCCATATCTACTGTTAGACAGAAGTTAACTCAAGGTACAATGGTAAGAATTTCACACTGCTAGGTTAGCTACCAAGCTAATTTGCTGCTGGGTGAAGCAAAGTGAATCTTAATCTTAATTTACTAGACAGCTAAATTTAGGCGGAAAATTATACCTGTACATAGTGCGCAGTATCCAAAACGTCACACTTTTCATCACTTAAAATAAGCTTTGTTGGTAGGTGTTTTCAAAATTAAACGTTATCTTGTTGAATATTTTGAGAATGACTCTCATGGCTTCTCGGTCGTGTTGACAGCTGTCAACGTTGATGCGGCCAGACATTTTGGTGCTGGTAAAATATCTAATTCAATGTTTGCAGATTCATAACTTGTCAGCCTGAATTGGGGAGACCGCTACTTCCGTTTCCAAAATGCGCACGCATCTTTTTGATGACGTCGGCTGTAAATGGGTCTATACCAAGGATGTTTTATATTTCACTGGATATACAATTGGAAAATGGCCGCCCATTCATTTCAATGGAAATTGCTCAGTGGCGCAGCGTGCCGACATCAAGGATGTTTTATATTTCACTGGATATACAATTGGAAAATGGCCGCCCATTCATTTCAATGGAAATTGCTCAGTGGCGCAGCGTGCCGACATGGGGGCCAAGCTTCCGGAGCCACGCGGACATGCGCTGTGTGATTTTTGCTCACACATGCGTAGTGTGGGGCTTATGAACGCGCTGGTATCCGAGGTATCCATGACAACGGCTCGGGCTCGTGGAACTCCGACCTAGGTTGCGTGTTCACGATCACTTTTCACCGGAAATGGAAGTCTGACCACTGCAGACTGCACCTTGATGTACGGAACACAAAGCATAGCCGCCGATAAAGGTTTAATTATGGTTTGAGACTCTATTCTAAAACACAAATGCAATAACAAATGTTAAAAACGACTTTGACAGGGAAGTAATACTATTGATTTCAACTCAAAAATCTCGGCCAAATAGTTGACTTGCTGTTGCGTAACTTTAATATGACATTGCTCAGGGGTGCGCTTCCCGAAGTCACAGATGCTAACTTCCATAGTTAGAACCACTGACTGAATGGACGTATAAATTTCTGCAACTACGCTATTGGGAAAAACGCCACAGGCTCGTGTTCTCTTTAGCTCAACGTCGAATAACCACATTATCGGAGTCAGATAATTCTTACTTGTCTGCGTGCGAATTCCATTATCTTTTTCCGGATTAAAGACAATAAACCGAACACACAACACAACGAACTTCACCTACCTTATGAGCTGATATGTTTTAAAGTCAGGAGCTTTAAACTTTTGTCAATTCTGGTAAGCTAATTTACTTTTAGCTTACGTAACTTATAACCATTCCGTGGAGTATAATGAGTCTACCGTGAAATGTCACGAACGTTGTACAGCGTTATTTTCCCCTTAAAGCTCCTTTTTTTCTGTCCTTCCCCAGATATCTGAGCCTCTTGGAGTGCACTGAACATTTCATCCATGAATTTCTGCATGTCAGCGAACCAGAGGCCGTGCCTTTCTATACATCCCCAAAGCGCTTTCCAATAAAGTCTTTCTCGGTTATAATTTTAATACCGTCTCTACGTTTCATTTCTAAGTGCGAGTTAACATCGATTGTACTTGTGGTAGATTTTATGATAATGGCCGGCTCTGCGAAAGTTAAGCATTAAACCCCTTTTGATTTTGAGTACTTGAGTTCATCTTCAAACGTTACGCAGAGCTGGCAAAAAAAATCAAAAACTGACAAAACACAAATAAATCTATTTGAAAACATTTTTAATATATATATGTAAATAATGCCTTGGGGGTGACAAATATGACAGGTGGTGGGGGTGAGCAGATGGATGATGACAGCTACATCCGACATGGGGTACAGAATGTGCATATACGCTACCAACTGTTGCATTCTTTTAGATCTCGTATTTATTTTCGTTCAGATGAAAATCAGCCACACCGTCGAATCTACCTGCATCACTCCGGTTGATATCAGATGCTGCTCACGAACATTAGATGTTCGGATTCATTATACTCTGACGTTTCCACCTCCCCAAAACTTCGATCTAATAAAGGCAGTACCGCAAAAAAATGTGTATGCATGTTCAGTGCTTTCATGGATATTCGGATCATGCACAAAAAATGAACATTTTAGATGTCATCTGTCAAGTTGCTGAAAAGTTTCGTCGTCGAGTATGAAAGTCAGTAATTAATTTTAGACAGAAGAATGGTTAATAAATGGTTTGCTAAGCAGTGTTCGAACTGAATTTATCTATTGCAATAAATGCACTCATATGGACATTACTTTAGATGCTACACAGCTGACAGTTGATGACTGCGGTCAAGATATCACCAGTTCGCAAATCAAAATACAGACATGTGAATTGGTGTTATTCAAAGTAATGGAAATATACAACTCATTACAATGATAACCATGAACAATGAAAAGGTGAGGTGAGTGTTAGCTGCGTATACATGCTTCTAGGATATCACAACAGCGGCCTTAGCTTACTGTACATTTTGTGGCACTACATAATGGAGTGTGGCGATCGAGTATATTACGGCCATTCATCAATTAAAATAAAATGGATAAAATATTTGCACCGTAACGCCGGCTCGCTTGATTGACTTGGCCACATAAAGAATGTTCATCACAGACGGACGGCAAGGAATGCGCGTTGTTCCACCCACTTGGTTCGGATCATGAACAAAAATAGTTCATTTTGGATCTCACAAGACAAGTTGCCGAAAAGTTTCGTCATCATGTATGAAGGTCGGTAAGTAATTTAACAACGAAGAATGGTTAGGCTGATAAATGGATCGCTAAGCAGTGTTCGAAATTAATTTATATACTGCTATAAACGCACATTACGTTGCGGTAGATGCTACTCAGCTGAACCGTTAAGCATAACGCATCATAATAGAGTGATGCGAATTGGTGCTATTCAAAGTACTGGCAATACACAATGCAATTCATGGATTTAACCATTTCATTTTAATTTGAATAAGTAAGGTGAGTGTTGCCTGCGTCATGGTTCTAGGATGTCACACCAGCGGCCTTAGCTTACTGTACATTTTCTCGCGCTGCATGAAGTGCAGCGATCGAGGTGCTAAGTAACATATTATAACGTATTACGGCCATTCAGCAATTAAAATGGCAAAAATTTACTGAGCAACAAAAGAAACGCAAGTTAGCTAACTTAGTTAGTTAATGTGCTCTTATGGTTACCCAGATTGCAAGCACCTCCGCTCCGCATCTGCCCTGGCTCCAGAGCCAAGGCAAATCCGGAGCGGAGGAGCTTGCTATCTGGGTACTCATAATTATCGCAAAACAAAGAAAAGGTTGATAAAAAGAGTATAAATGCGCCCACGCTAGTAATAAATTTGATTTAAAATAATAACGCGCAAACCTATTTTCCGGTTTGCCTTTATTTAACTTGCGTTTCTTTTGTCGCTCAATACGTATGCTCCGTGGCTGGCCAGCTCACTTCACCGATTTGGCTTCGTTTGTAATGTTAAACAGACAGACGGCAAGGGAAGCCCATTGCTCCACCCACTCACATCCGCTGCAGTGCTAAATTCGGAGGAGCGGGAACGCGCTTACATATGAGGACCCGTTGGTGTTCGCATAGCCTGAATATAAATAAAAGATTTTGTCTTTGCCGAGAAACGAGGGATTAATGATTTAAAAGAGAAAAATAAACCGTTTCGGTATCGATAATTTGTGGCTGTCAAAAAAAATTATTCACGGATTTCTCAGCGTGTCTTTTTCAATTATTCCCAATGGAGAAATTTCTTTTTGGCCCCCATGGCATCACGTGACCTGCAATATCACATTCGCCGCTAGGACCATGGAGGCGTGTGTGGTCGACCAGAGTTGTGCGTCCAGATCTCCTTATAGGTCCATGGCCGACATGGGGGCCAAGCTTCCGGAGCCACGCGGACATGCGCTGTGTGATTTTTGCTCACACATGCGTAGTGTGGGGCTTATGAACGCGCTGGTATCCGAGGTATCCATGACAACGGCTCGGGCTCGTGGAACTCCGACCTAGGGTGCGTGTTCACGATCACTTTTCACCGGAAATGGAAGTCTGACCACTGCAGACTGCACCTTGATGTACGGAACACAAAGCATAGCCGCCGATAAAGGTTTAATTATGGTTTGAGACTCTATTTTAAAACACAAATGCAATAACAAATGTTAAAAACGACTTTGACAGGGAAGTAATACTATTGATTTCAACTCAAAAATCTCGGCCAAATAGTTGACTTGCTGTTGCGTAACTTTAATATGACATTGCTCGGGGGTGCGCTTCCCGAAGTCACAGATGCTAACTTCCATAGTTAGAACCACTGACTGAATGGACGTATAAATTTCTGCAACTACGCTATTGGGAAAAACGCCACAGGCTCGTGTTCTCTTTAGCTCAACGTCGAATAACCACATTATCGGAGTCAGATAATTCTTACTTGTCTGCGTGCGAATTCCATTATCTTTTTCCGGATTAAAGACAATAAACCGAACACACAACACAACGAACTTCACCTACCTTATAAACTGATATGTTTTAAAGTCAGGAGCTTTAAACTTTTGTCAATTCTGGTAAGCTAATTTACTTTTAGCTTACGTAACTTATAACCATTCCGTGGAGTATAATGGGTCTACCGTGAAATGTCACGAACGTTGTACAGCGTTATTTTTCCCTTAAAGCTCCTTTTTTTCTGTCCTTCCCCAGATATCTGAGCCTCTTGGAGTGCACTGAACATTTCATCCATGAATTTCTGCATGTCAGCGAACCAGAGGCCGTGCCTTTCTATCCATCCCCAAAGCCCTTTCCAATAAAGTCTTTCTCGGTTATAATTTTAATACCGTCTCTACGTTTCATTTCTAAGTACGAGTTAACATCGATTGTACTTGTGGTAGATTTTATGATAATGGCCGGCTCTGCGAAAGTTAAGCATTAAACCCCTTTTGATTTTGAGTACTTGAGTTCATCTTCAAACGTTACGCAGAGCTGGCAAAAAAAAATCAAAAACTGACAAAACACAAATAAATCTATTTGAAAACATTTTTAATATATATATGTAAATAATGCCTTGGGGGTGACAAATATGACAGGTGGTGGGGGTGAGCAGATGGATGATGACAGCTACATCCGACATGGGGTACAGAATGTGCATATACGCTACCAACTGTTGCATTCTTTTAGATCTCGTATTTATTTTCGTTCAGATGAAAATCAGCCACACCGTCGAATCTACCTGCATCACTCCGGTTGATATCAGATGCTGCTCACGAACATTAGATGCTCGGATTCATTATACTCTGACGTTTCCACCTCCCCAAAACTTCGATCTAATAAAGGCTGTACCGCAAAAAATGTGTATGCATGTTCAGTGCTTTCATGGATATTCGGATCATGCACAAAAAATGAACATTTTAGATGTCATCTGTCAAGTTGCTGAAAAGTTTCGTCGTCGAGTATGAAAGTCAGTAATTAATTTTAGACAGAAGAATGGTTAATAAATGGTTTGCTAAGCAGTGTTCGAACTGAATTTATCTATTGCAATAAATGCACTCATATGGACATTACTTTAGATGCTACACAGCTGACAGTTGATGACTGCGGTCAAGATATCACCAGTTCGCAAATCAAAATACAGACATGTGAATTGGTGTTATTCAAAGTAATGGAAATATACAACTCATTATTATCATGATAACCATGAACAATGAAAAGGTGAGGTGAGTGTTAGCTGCGTATACATGCTTCTAGGATATCACAACAGCGGCCTTAGCTTACTGTACATTTTGTGGCACTACATAATGGAGTGTGGCGATCGAGTATATTACGGCCATTCATCAATTAAAATAAAATGGATAAAATATTTGCACCGTAACGCCGGCTCGCTTGATTGACTTGGCCACATAAAGAATGTTCATCACAGACGGACGGCAAGGAATGCGCGTTGTTCCACCCACTTGGTTCGGATCATGAACAAAAATAGTTCATTTTGGATCTCACAAGACAAGTTGCCGAAAAGTTTCGTCATCATGTATGAAGGTCGGTAAGTAATTTAACAACGAAGAATGGTTAGGCTGATAAATGGATCGCTAAGCAGTGTTCGAAATTAATTTATATACTGCTATAAACGCTCATTACGTTGCGGTAGATGCAACTCAGCTGACACGTTAAGCATAACGCATCAGAATAGAGTGATGCGAATTGGTGCTATTCAAAGTACTGGCAATACACAATGCAATTCATGGATTTAACCATTTCATTTTAATTTGAATAAGTAAGGTGAGTGTTGCCTGCGTCATGGTTCTAGGATGTCACACCAGCGGCCTTAGCTTACTGTACATTTTCTCGCGCTGCATGAAGTGCAGCAATCGAGGTGCTAAGTAACATATTATAACGTATTACGGCCATTCAGCAATTAAAATGGCAAAAATTTACTGAGCAACAAAAGAAACGCAAGTTAGCTAACTTAGTTAGTTAATGTGCTCTTATGGTTACCCAGATTGCAAGCACCTCCGCTCCGGATCTGCCCTGGCTCCAGAGCCAAGGCAAATCCGGAGCGGAGGAGCTTGCTATCTGGGTACTCATAATTATCGCAAAACAAAGAAAAGGTTGATAAAAAGAGTATAAATGCGCCCACGCTAGTAATAAATTTGATTTAAAATAATAACGCGCAAACTTATTTTCCGGTTTGCCTTTATTTAACTTGCGTTTCTTTTGTCGCTCAATACATATGCTCCGTGGCTGGCCAGCTCACTTCACCGATTTGGCTTCGTTTGTAATGTTAAACAGACAGACGGCTAGGAAAGCCCATTGCTCCACCCACTCACATCCGCTGCAGTGCTAAATTCGGAGGAGCGGGAACGCGCTTACATATGAGGACCCGTTGGTGTTCGCATAGCCTGAATATAAATAAAAGATTTTGTCTTTGCCGAGAAACGAGGGATTAATGATTTAAAAGAGAAAAATAAACCGTTTCGGTATCGATAATTTGTGGCTGTCAAAAAAAATTATTCACGGATTTCTCAGCGTGTCTTTTTCAATTATTCCCTATGGAGAAATTTCTTTTTGGCCCCCATGGCATCACGTGACCTGCAATATCACATTCGCCGCTAGGACCATGGAGGCGTGTGTGGTCGACCAGAGTTGTGCGTCCAGATCTCCTTATAGGTCCATGGTCTATACCCTTCTCTTTTCCGTAGTGGTTCCATACTCTCTTGAATTCTCGCCAGCTGACCAATAGTATCTTCCGGTTAAACTTTCTATTCGCACGTGAGTCACATGAGTGAAAAAGAATGCGAGGGAGGTAGTCACTATTCGCCTGCTTCCCAGTACCTGCCTTGTCCATTTACTCGAAGAGTTAAGTCCAGGACCGGGTGGTCAGTCTCTTAATTTGCAAACAAGAGCGGAAAACAACGGATTACGCCTTGGCGTGAGAGTTTAAGTTAACTATTACCCGAGTTCACGTCACTGTTGCATGCGTCCTAATTTGAATGGAGCCAAGTTCCGTGTTTAGTGCTCGGCTGCGATGAGCTGGAGTTACGAGAAAAATGCCTGCAACTTAGTCGGAATGGCTTAGCATTTTAGGATCACTGTCAAATGACCACTTATGACTTAGAATTTGTTCATTGTTCGTGCTACAGGCTGAGACGCCGCGGTCACGTTTTCACTTTGATCTGGGTTGCAGTTTGTTGTTTTGCTGGAATAAAACATCATGGACATATTGTCTGTAACCCCCCGAATCATAGCCTGCAATTGATTTCAGGAAGGTGCCGTTTATCGACAATCTCTGTCAAAAATTCCTGGCAGCGACGGGTAAGTTTCGTGGTTTAATCATTCCACACGAAGTTTTTTCGCTCCAAATTACTTTTAACCAAAATAGGATGCAGTTACGTCACGCAGCTAGGCTGTTGGAAGCGAAAGTCAAAGGTGTGTGGCGAACTAAGCAAACCTGAGACTAAATTGCCTTTATTTCTGACCTGAAACACGTAAGTCGGCTGCATTGATTAAAATATGAATTTCATCCTTTAACGTTAAACTGCTGACGTTAATTCCAAGTTGACCCTCCTGACCACAAAAAAATCGCTCTTGAGTCAAATGAACTGCCCAAGTTTACTGCAAACGGTAAGATAAGATGCGGTCAGTCAATCATAGATATTTGCGGAACCCACTCGGCCGTTGAGGTTGTAAACTACCCATCATGGGGAGTTCTTTTCTGGACTCTGCTGTGGATCTGTGCACTGCCGTTGTTGCTGTTGGTTTTGGAACGTTGTTTGGGGATGTTTTAAATGACTTTTTTGAACCTAAATGATCTAGAGGTTTCTCGATGTAAATTAAGATTGAATTTGACGATGACAGGAATTTATGCATTTTGGATAATTAATCTGTTATTTTAAAAAGTCCACGGCAGAAATTTGCTATATTTGTTTTTAATGTTACATTAGACGTAGCCTAACTGTGAAATTCCCCGCTTCCTACGCAGTTTCCGGGATTTATTGCGCTAGTTATTAGCACGGAGATCACGAGTCACTGGGTGTTTCCCTGCCCCAGTCTAAGAATTTGCATTAAAACTATTGTGTCGTGTTTGGAGACGAGTTATGTAACCTCTGCATTGTTGATATCCTCAGGAAGAACAACATTGGTCCTGACCCTGCAATTGAACAGTTTTTACGTATTGGCCTCAACTAGCCAATCAGCGACGCGATTTTCTGGCCAAAACCGGTTAGTGGATTTTCTCAAGTATGTAGCCTGATAGCGACGCCAGATATAAGCCTAAAATTGTAAAAAAAAATAATTGTGGATTTGTCAAAGTGTTCTTTGAATTTTTTAAGCTATGGCTAATGAGCGCACCGCCCTGCTTGGCCGTGGATCATTCAGTGTGCAGAGTGAATCTGAGATGTCCAGCTCTGGCCAACATGGAAATGGGCTTACCAGCCCCAGCGGTCACACCGCCACCCCCCGCAGCCTCAACACCTTTTTTGGTGTAATCGTGCCCACTGTGCTGTCCATGTTCAGCATCGTACTGTTCCTCAGAACTGGTGAGTGATGCAGGATTATCCATGGCAATCATAATGAGATCATGACATTTTATTGTAAAAAATGCTTGCATATGACCCCAAGCCCAATATGAACGTCTGAACATTGCTGTATATGATGTTAGCATTTTATATGAAGGTATGTTGTGTGAGAGGGCATACTTTGTAATCAGGGAAGTCTTTGAAATTAAGTGTGCCTCCGAGCTCACAGGTTCATTTAGTGACCATTGTACACCAATTCGCCACAATATTAAAACGACCTGCATAATTTATGTTGATCCACCTCATGTAGCTCAGACGGCTCCATCAAACTGAATTCCATCTGAATTCTCAGACTCAGGGTTTCCCAGCGGAATTTTTCCCGAGTATCACACTCCTTCCATGAACTTTTCTTCCCACTGTGCACCTGGTGCTGTCTCCTCCCCAGGTAAATGGTGAATGTGCACCTGGCTAATGTGTCTGATGTAAAAGGCGAGGGGACTGGCTGGATCAGGCGACCCCCTTCTATTGCTCCAAGGTCCAGTTTCAACGTTGACATGCCCATTGTAGGTGCTTTCAGATATGGTCCGGTTTGCCTGCAGCTACGAAGTGCTACATGCTCTAGCATGTGATGCACTGTGTATTGTGACACATTCCTCACGTTAAGTATCATTAAAATTTTTATGTAACTTGTACAGCAGTTGCCTTTCTGTTGGTTCCGACTAAACAGAATTGCCCTTATGGGCCAATGAACCTTGGGCACCCAACGGCCTGTCGCTGATTCATGGTTTATTGCTCCTTGGACCAGTGTCTGTAGCTGCTCACTACTACTGATTGTGTGCATCTCCAGGAGCCTTGTTACTTAGGTGATGCTCTGACCTTCTCATCTGGCCATAACAATTTGGTCCTTGTCAAAGTAGTTCACTTTCCATTTCTCCCAGGTCCAATACATACACTTGGAGAACCGATTGTCCACTTGCCATCTGCAGACATTTGATGTTCTTATGAGATGATTAACGTTATTTGCTTCATCTGAGAGTTGTTTCAGTGTTTTGGCTCAAGTGTGCATGTATGCCAGTTTCTGTGGTGAGATAAAGGACCAGTGGGAGATTTAGGGGAATCCATTGATATATACTGAATATAATTTTCTTACGTTCTCATTATTGTACATTCACCTGAAAATAAGAATTTTACATTTTCTTTACCTTAGAATGAGACCTTCACGCCAATCAGTCACAAGATTAAAACCACCTGCCTAATATAGCGAAGGTCTCCCTTGAGCTGCCAAAGCAGCTTCGTCAAATTTTTTTTATTTTTTTTTTTGAAGCGCTCTACAATTTTTAAGGTCAAAATGGAACCAAATCCTTTTATATCACTGTTTGGAATTATTCCTGAAGGGATGCAGCTGTCGGTTGGGGGCCATAAAGTTGTTGCCTTTACTACTCTCTTGGCCTTTGCCTGGTACTTTTGAGTTGGAAGAAGGCCGATCCGCCCTCAGTTTCCAATTGGATTACCAAGGTGATGTTTAATCTAAAGCTTGAGAAAATTAGGTATCCATTACAGGGATCTGAAAAGAAGTTTTTTTTTAAGCATGGAATCCTTTTTTGACTTTTTTTGACAAACCCTCAGCATATGTACATGAGTAAAAAATGCCGGCTTTGTTTTGAGTGTTGTGCGTATATATGCACATCTTTATTCATACGCACATACATACATGCGTACATACATTCAGCGCCCTCAATAATTATTGGCACCCCTGGTTAAGATGTGTTCTTTAGCTTCTAATAAATTCAGTTATTTTCTAAATAATATAGGACCACAATGGAAAAGAGAAAAATCCGACCTTGAATTCAAGTGCATTTATTCAGTGGGAAAAAAATACCACATTAAGAAATAATTCTTTTACATGAAATCATGTGCGCCACAATTATTAGCACCCCTGATGTTAATACTTTGTTCAACCCCCTTTTGCCAACAAAACAGCACCTAATCTTCTCCTATAATGTTTCACAAGATGGGAGAATTCAGAAAGAGGGATCTTCGACCATTCCTCTTTGCACAATCTCTAAATCATCTGACCAAAGCACACGGTCCCAGTTGAAGTCCCAGTACCGCTGAGTGAACTCCAGACGTTTGCGTTTATGATTGTGAGGGAGAAAAGTTTTTTTCCGTGCATGCCTCCCAAACAGCTTGTTGTCATGTAGATAGCACCTGATGGTTGTTTTGGAGACTTTGTGAGCCCAAGATGCTACCATTTGTTGCAATTCTTTAACCGTGAGCTTTGGAGAACTTTTTTTTTCTCTTACCATCCTCCTGGCTGTGAGTGGTGGCAGAATAACCTTGTCCTCTTCTCAGCTTGTTTACCACTGTTTCAGTTGTTTTAAACTTCTTAATGATTTCTCTGACAGTAGATATGGGCAGGTGCAGGCGAGTGGCTATTTTCTTGTAGCCATAGCCAGACTTGTGAAGGTTGACAGACATCTGCCTTACTTGAGTGGTGTGTTCCTTTGTCTTTCCCATGTTGAAGAGTGGATAAGAGAAATGGGCTCTGTGTCACGTCTTATTTATACCCCAGGGAAACGGGAAATGGTGAATTACCAATTAAAATATTCCTAGATACTCTGATCAAGTTTGTAAATTACTGTAGGAAAGACAGAAGTACTTCAATTACATTTATTTCCTCGGATTTGTTAGGGGTGCCAATCGTGGAACAGGTGATGTTATCAAAAATAATTATTTCTTAGTCAGGGTTTTTTTTCCCCTTAAAATTCATTTGAGTTGAAGGTTACATTTGTCTACAATTTTCAGTGTGAGAGTTTAATTTCAGTGTGAGAGTTGAATTTATTTTAAGGCTTTTAACTCATCTTAACTAGGGGTGCCAATAATTATGGAGGGCGCTGTACATACATACATACAAACATAAAAATAAGACATACATACATACAAACATAGAAATAAAGAAATGATCATTTCACCTAATGACACAAAGCATCATTTTTCTCTTATTGTGAGCAGCACAAAAAATCAACAATATCCTGCAAGTCTGAGTATGCCACTCTCCAATCATAGCCAAGAAACACCTTCTCGATAGTTGAGAAATTCCACAATTGCAGATACTCTATTGTCAACATCATTCTTATTTACCTCAACCAATTTTAAAAACATCTGTTTTGCTACATTCACATCAGCTGACACAGTATTACTAAGTTAATATATATGTACATGTACAAAACCCAAAACCAGTGAAGTTGGCACGTTATATAAATCGTAGATAAAAACAGAATACAATGATTTGCAAATCCTTTTCAACTTATATTCAATTGAATACACTGCAAAAACAAGATGTTTAATGTTCAAACTGAGAAACTTTTTTTTTTTTTGCAAATAATCATTAACTTAGAATTTAAAGGCAGCAACACATTGCAAAAAAGTTGGCACAGGGGCCTTTTTACCACTGTGTTACATCGCCTTTCCTTTTAACGACACTTTTAACTTGGAACTGAGGAGACCAATTTTTGAAGCTTTTCAGGTGGAACTCTTTCCCATTCTTGCTTGATGTACAGCTTAAGTTGTTCAACAGTCCAGGGTCTCCGTTGTCGTATATTACGCTTCATAATGCGCCTCACATTTTCAATGGGAGACAGGTCTGGACTACAGGCTAGCCAGTCTAGTACCCGCACTCTTTTACTACGGAGCCATGCTGTTGTAACACGAGCAGAATGTGGCTTGGCATTGTCTTGCTGAAATAAGCAGGGGCATCCATGAAAAAGTCGTTGCTTGGATGGCAACATATGTTGCTCCAAAACCTGTATGTACCTTTCAGCATTAATGGTGCCTTCACATATGTGTAAGTTGCCCATGCCTTGGGCACTAATACACCCCCATACCATCACAGATGCTGGCTTTTGAACTTTGCGCCTGTAACAGTCCGGATGGTTCTTTTCCTCTTTGGTCCAGAGGACACAACGTCCATAATTTCCAAAAACTATTTGAAATGTGGACTCGTCAGACCACAGAATACTTTTCCACTTTGCATCAGTCCATCTTAGATGAGCTTGGGTCCAGCGAAGCTGGCGGCGTTTCTGGGTGCTGTTGATAAATGGCTTTCGCTTTGCATTGTAGAGTTTTAACTTGCACTTGCAGATGTAGCTACGAACTGTAGTTACTGACAGTGGTTTTCTGAAGTGTTCCTGAGCCCATGTGGTGATGTCCTTTATACACTGATGTCGGTTTTTGATGCAGTACCGCCTGAGGGATCGAAGGTCACGGGCATTCAATGTTGGTTTTCGGCCTTGTCGCTTACGTGCAGTAATTTCTCTAGATTCTCTGAACCTTTTGACGATATTACGGACCGTAGATGATGAAATCCCTAAATTTTTTGCAATAGCTCATTGAGGAATGTTGTTTTTAAACTGTTCGACAATCAGCTCACGCATTTGTTCACTAAGTGGTGACCCTCGCCCCATCCTTGTTTCTGAATGACTGAGCATTTCAGGAAGCTGCTTTTATACCCAATCATGGCACCCACTTGTTCCCAATTAGCCGGCTCACCTGTGGGATGTTCCAAATAAGTGTTTGATGAGCATTCCTCAACTCTCTCAGTCTTTTTTGCCCCTTGTGCCAGCTTTTTTGAAACATGTTGCAGGCATCAAATTCCAAATGAGCTAATATTTGCAAAAAATTACGAAGTTTACCTGTTCGAACATTAAGTAACTTGTCTTTGCAGTGTATTCAATTGAATATAGGTTGAAAAGGATTTGCAAATCATTGTATTCTGTTTTTATTTACGATTTACACAACGTGCCAACTTCACTGGTTTTGGGTTTTGTATATGTAGTTTTATATGTATGTGTGTTTCTTCCCCATTTTTTTATTTGAATATTTATTTTTATTTTATTATTTACTTGGATATCTCAGGCCATGACATGCTGCTTCTGTGTAACCTTTAGCTATGACTTTAAAGTTTTTCTAATTTCTGAATTGTTTACTGACCAAAAAAAGAAACGCAATTACGTAATCTGGTACCAAATTTCAACAAACCCATTGAGAAAGATGCTTTTGCTTTGAGTCATCTTTGGAGGTGAGTACTTCTACCATACAAATTTTTGCGGCCACCGCCCGTATTCTGGAGCCACCATTCGTCCGGAACCAAACAATCGGCATTGCTCGGGTTCGAGTAGTACCCTTGTACGTGTCCAGACAGTCCCATTTTTGTTTTGAGTTCCTCATAGACCCCGGGGCCTATAAAAATCTGACCGAAAATGAGTAAAAATCAGACTGGTTATAATTCCACGACTAATGGTAGTTCAATGAGAACGCGCGATCGGAATGCTACATGCCGGAAGTCAGGTAGATAGAGTTTCTGATCAATTCGGCGTGCATTCTGCAACAATTAGTCGCCTCAGAACCAGGTTTAATGCCACTGGACACGCGGCCAATCGCAGATCCGGTAGGCCACGTGTTACGACTCCAGCGTCTGACTGTCGTTTCACGACCGACTGTCGGCTACACACTGAACCAACCTTCATTTTGTTGAAGGAAACCTCATAGCCATCTGTTACCATGATGAAATTCTCCCTCCTGTCGTCCTTCCGTTTGTCTGACATCACCGACTGACTTTCCAACAGGACAACGCGATGCCCACACGTGGCACATATCTGTATGGAGTTCCTCCGGGCCAAAAATGTGCAAATCCTTCCCTGGCCAGCGTTTTCTCCAGATCTTTCACCTATAGAACACTTGTGGGACATTCTTTTATAGGGCGATCCAGAGACGTCAACCACCGCCAGCTACAGTTCGTCAGCTCAGACGAGCAGTGACCGAAGAGTGGAGTAGCGTTCCATAAGCAACAATCAGACGTCTGATGTCTATGAGGTACAGGTGTACCACCGTGTGCGACGTTAACGGGGGACAAACAAGATACTGATGGTGTCATTTGTGTTTCGTAATGTTGAACTTCACCTTGTTAATAAAAGCCAAAATGGCGATATTCAAAGTTGATTTTCTGTTATCTATTGTCTGAAATTCCCTCTTTCATTTGATATCAATGAAGTGTTGATTAATAACCGCTACACTCGATAAAATCAAGAAATAGAAAATTGCGTTTCTTTTTTGTCAGTGTACCTTACATTAGTAAGCGATTCTATGATCTGTCTATACTATGATACACAAAAACTATGATTTCTACTATGACTACTCGTCAGGCTTTAAGGATTCGGCCCCCGTCAGTCATTCAGTTCCCATTTCTCCGACATCCAACACGTTGAATACGAGAACCGACTCTTTGCTTGCCATCTTAAGATCTGTCTACGGACCTTGACATGCTGGAAATGAGAGAATCGATGTTGTTCAATGCGTCTGAGTGGTTTTAATGTTTTGGCTTGTCTGTGGGCCCTGTTCCACAAAGCTTGCAATGTTACGCTGCCATGTTTCTACAGTATCCCAGAACTGACCAAACAAACACTGGCTTTAGAGATGGCCTTCAGCGTTGTTTGCAAGTTTCGCAGCCACTCTTTGTTCTCCTACGTGCTTGGAAGGGGAGGATGAGGGGAGTGGTTTGCAGTTGGCTGCAACCTGCAATCTCTCCAGGAGATGGAAGTAAATTCTTTGCACTGGTCCTTTAAGTTGTCACTCTGTTGCTTTCCTCCATGAAAATCAGGAGTGATATTAATGGTGATGGAAATTCTTGTCTTCCCTTCCCCCAGGGTTTGTTGTGGGACATGCTGGGCTACTCCAGGGGCTGGTCATGCTGTTTGTGGCCTATTTCATCATCTCTCTCACAGTGCTGTCCATCTGTGCCATCTCCACCAATGGGGCAGTGGAGGGGGGCGGAGCTTATTGTATCCTCACGGGGCATGTTCCTTTTATATTAAAAACTATTAAAAAACTGTGCTGTAAATCAATATAAATATCATACTGATATGATTTAGGTCTTTTCAATTAAAAGATTACGGTGTCTGTCATAGCTATATTGTTAGACAAGGAATTATAGGTGTCATGTTTAAGTTAAATTCCTTGACTTTGTGCGCTAGATATGATAAGTCGATCCCTCGGCCCAGAGTTTGGCGGCAGCATTGGGCTGATGTTCTACCTGGCCAAAGTGTGCGCATGTGGAGTCTATGTTCTGGGACTGGTTGAAGCCATATTGAGCATTTTTGGCAGGAACCCAGGTTAGCCTTCAAATTCCCTTTAACAATGGGTACAGCTATTTCAGTTGTTTGCTCGTGGCTGCCATTTAGGTCAGTACATTAAGTCCAGTCGTGCATTTATTTACATTGGAGGATAATGGTGAGTTGCATGTTTACAGCTCAGTATTTCTCATTTTTTAAATTATTTTTTTGGCCACGTGCATGTGTACAGTGAGAACCATAATTCATTGGACAGTGGCAGGTTTTCTTTGCCCTTTTGGCTTTGTCAATCACTGGATATGAATTCCGTTGAACACGCATTTTACAAGCTGAAGAGGAGAACAAGGGCAAGAGGTCCCTGAAATGAGCCGGAACTGAAGACGGCTGCCATACAGCCCTGGCAGCTCATCGCCAGGGATGATACCCAAGGTCTGGTGATATTGATGGGTTTCACACTACAAGCAGTCTCTTAATTCTACAGCCCCCAATTCCGAAATAGTTGGGACAAAGTGTAAATTGTGAATAAAATCAAAACGCAATGAGTTTCAAATCACACCAGCCAGTATTTTATTCACAATAGAACAGAGATAACATAACAAATGTTGAAACCCAGAAATTTTACAATTTTATCCACAAAATGAGTGCATTTCAAATTTGATGGCTGCTACAGTTCTCAAAAAAGTTGGGACAGGGGCCTGTTTACCATGGTGTAGCATCCCCTCTTCTTTTAAACACAGAATGGAGGCGCCTGGGCTTTGAGGAGACAAGTGTCTTGAGTTTAGCCATTGGAATTTGATACCACCCTTGTTTAATACAGGCTTTCAGCTGCTGGAGAGATTTGGGTCTCCTTTGACCGACTTTTCATTTAATTGCGCCAAATGTTCTCAATCGGTGAAAGATCAGGACTGCAGGCCTGTTAAGCACACAAACTCTTCTACTATGAAGCCATGCTGTTGTAATAGCTGCAGCATGTGGTTTTGCATTGTGCTGCTGAAATGTCCTTCCCTGGAATAGATGTTGTCTGGAGGGGAGCATATGTTACTCTAAAACCTTTATATACCTTTCAGCATTCATGGTGCTTTTTAAAACATGGAAATGTCCCACACCATATGTACTAATGCATCCCTATACCATCAGAGATGCTGGCTTTTGAACTGAACACTGATAACAGGAGGGGTCGTCTTTCTCCTCTTTAGCCCAGAGGACACAACGGCCTTGATTTCCAACAAAAATGTCAAATTTGGACTCGTCTGACCACAGGACACTTTGCCGCTGTCCATTTTAAATGGGCCTTGGCCCACAGAACAGGGCGGTGCTTCTGGATCATGCTCAACAATGGCTTCCTTCTTGCATGATAGAGTTTTAGGTGGCATCCATGGATGGCACGGGGGACTTTGTTTACAGACAGTGGTTTCTTGAAGTATTCCTGGGCCCATTTAGTAATGTCAATGACAGAATCATGCCGGTGAGAGATGCAGTGGCATCTGAGGGCCCAAAGATCACGGGCATTCTGTAAAGGTCTTCGGTCTTGTCCCTTACGCACAGAGATTTTTCTAGTTTCTCTGAATATTTTGATGATGTTATGCACTGTCGATGATGAGACCTTCAAAGCCTTTGCAATTTGACGTTGAGGAACATTATTTTTAAAGTATTCCACAATTTTTTTTTTTTTTTTACGCGAGCCTTCACTGGTTGGAGAGCCTCTGGCCATCTTTACTTTTGAGAGACTCAGCCTCTCTAAGACATCCCTTTTATAGCCAATCATGTTAACTGGCATCAGGTGTGTAACTTAATTACTTGCTAAATGTTCTTTCGGCTGATTCTGTTATGTTAATTGCTTTTTCAGCCCCTTTTTTTTTTTTTTTTTTTTGCCAGTGTCAGCTTGAAATAAGCTGATTTTGCGCATCAAAATGCAAAATGTCTCAGTTTCAACATTTGAAATGTTATCTATGTTCTATTGTAAATAACACATTTGCTCGTGATCTGAAGGTCATTGCATTTTGATTTTTATTCACAATTTATGCTTTGTCCAAACTATTTTAATATTATTTTTAGTTTTTTTTCATACTTTGGTTTATTTGTCAGGTGCAGTATTCAAAATGATCAGAGTAAGTATTGTGAATTAAAACTCAACAAAATATGCCTGTAAAAAAATGTGTTCACACACATGAACAAAAAAAATCCAGTTTGTGAGATGTCATTTATGGACGGCCAGGAGGGTCAGGGAGCTCACTCTGCGTAAAACATGAACAAACTGAAAAACCCAATACACTCTACAGCTTTGAGTTACTTTTTGACCAGAATTACCAACTCAAATAAATTAAAGGGGTAGATTCAGTAGTAGTAGATTGAGTAGATTCAAAACTGGTTACTGGACAGAACACAGAGTGGTTGTCAGTGGTATCTCATCTGAGCTAGGTATGGTGGGGAGTGGCGTCCCCCAGGGATCGGTGTTGGGACCCCTGCTGTTCCTCATCGACATTAATGAGCAGATTGGTTAAATTTTCAGATGATACTAGATTGGGGGGTTTGGCAAATAGTTTAGGGTCCACTAAAGTGATTCAGGATGATTTGGATAGAATCCAGAATTGGGCAGAAATGTGGCAAATGAAATTTAATGTAGCAAAATGTAAAGTCGTTGTATATGTAGGTAATGAAAACATTAGACTGGATTACTTCATGGGAGGTTTAAAACTGGAATGTGCTGCACACGAGATTGACCAAACCCTCACAGGCTCTAGCCATTGTGCCGTAGCAGTTAAAATAGCCAATCGGATACTGGGATACATTGGCAAAAGTATTGAGTACAAATCTAAGGAGGTGATGCTTCTTTTGTACAACACATTTGTCAGACCACATCTGGAGTATTGTGTACAGTTCTGAGGACCATACTTTAAGAAAGATATAAAGGCTCTAGAGAAAGTTCAGAGAAGAGCCACTACTCTAATTCCGGGTATAAAAGATGAAAGCTACGAGAAGAGGCTGAAGATCCTTAATCTCTTTAGTCTTAGGAAAAGGAGACTCAAGGGTGATTTGATTGTTAAGACCTCAAAGTGAATTATGTAGGATTCCTTTGACCAAGTGTTGTGATTAGAACTCGTGGTCACAAATGGAAGTTGACCAAAGGTAAATTTAGCACTGATATTCGGAAATATTTCATCACCCAAAGAGTAATTTCAATGTGGAATAGCTTGCCTGACCATATTTTTGAGGCAGAGACCTTGGGGGTTTTCAAGAGCAGGCTTGACTTAAGGCTAGATGCCTCTGAGTCTTTGAGTATCTGAAGGAATATATTCACAATAGCATACGGAAACTGGCGTGCGTAGTGGGGCTGAATGACCTGTTCTTGCCATTCGTGTTATGATATGTTAAGATGCAAACTAGTTCACAAAAAGATGGAAATGCAGCTTTACAATGGAAATTGCCGACGCGAGTATATAGCCTATTGTAATGTCGTGTGAATAGTTATAATCATAATTTGAAAAAAACGTAAATTAATGTATTTTAAATATATATTATTTTTAGACTAAAAACATAAGAGGCAAAACTGATGATCTGCTTCGGCCAATGGACGCAGCGCCCGTTTTACTTCTGACCTTAATGGGAGTCGGCCTCTTGACCGCAAGTTGATTCATTATTAGACTAATGTTGGTAACAGGCTGTGTGATTTCGTGATCTCAGCATTTTGGCTGAAATGTGCAGTGTTTGCTGCTCCTTGTGTTCAGGGCTTGTCTGTGGCAGAGTTTTGTGAAACTTCATTTTCAGAGGTTTACGTTTGCAGGCTTATGAACTTTATCTATTTCTGTACAACGTATATCAGAGTGACATAGACTAGTAATAGTC
Source organism: Gymnothorax reevesii (assembly GCA_029721435.1). Classification (NCBI taxonomy): domain Eukaryota; kingdom Metazoa; phylum Chordata; class Actinopteri; order Anguilliformes; family Muraenidae; genus Gymnothorax; species Gymnothorax reevesii. The sequence continues at coordinate 126,348,436 of CM056578.1, forward strand.
ACGGAATGGGCATAGTTAATGCGGCCGTGTACGCGCGTTTGTGTCAGAGATGCCAAGTTTCACACATTCGGCGTAGGTCTTACGCATTTTTTAAGGCTTATTCATTGTAGTCCGTAATTATTCATTGAATGCTTAATGAGATTCTCATGCGGAATTAAAATTCTTGTACATCGAAGTTTCCGTTTCACTTGCGTAAAGATGCTCCTCATCACAAGTAACATGGAAAGTGATTATGACTCCGGACTTCCCGGGCTTCTCTTTACTCAGGGATTGGAAACAATGCGTGTGTTTCATGATCGTTCAAATTGTTTGAATGACAGAAGACCATTTGACACATTTTTACCCCTCAGCCCTCAAGGCTGACGGGGTATTGCAATCCTTTGTGCGGTTGGGCGGGCGGGCGGTCGGGTGTCTCCAAAAACTTCGACATCGAGCTGAGGGGTATTCCGTGCATTGCACGCCTATTTTTATGTAATTCCATTACTTTTAATCCCTCAGTAAAGACAAGCCTGAGAATTCCAGAGTCATCATCGATTTCCGTGTCACCAGTGGGGAAATCTACTGTAATGCACATGAAACTGATGAACTTACCTCGTAAGTACCTCGACTAAACAAGAAGTGACATGAAGTGCCCTATGGTGCCGCCAGCTCACGTAAAATTGCTCGAATGAAATAAATCTATTTCATATCAATCCAAAAGGCTTATAAATACATTGACGAAAACGAAGGAAATTTTATGTATAATTTCAGCACGTTTTACTTAGTTTTGTAAACACACAATACAGTTTCAGTTATCGTTTTTTTTTTCTTTTAACAATAGTTTTCATTTATTTCAGTTCACGAAAATACTTTTTCAATTTTAGTTTTCGTCATTTCATTCGTTTCCATTAACGATAATAACCTTGATGGTCAGTTCTCAAGAGTTCCTATATGGATATACACGCTCATATATAAGGTGACAGTCTCTCCTTTTATTGTCATTCTATCCTTTCAAACTCTACAAGAGTACAGGACGAAAACAAGTGTTGCCAGGGGTGAATGTGCCGAAAAGTTTTACCGCTAGAGCGTAAACAAATAAACACAGAAACAAACTGAACCTAAAACAATACCACTTCCCTCACCCCTCGGGTGGGGAAGGGTAATACAATGTCACTGTCCAATGGTGCTCACTGTACTCATTTTCTGATAATGCCACATCATTGGGTATTGGACATTTGTTGAAAGTGTGTTTCCTCCCTTAAATGTTATTAATTTTACATAAGGAAAATTATGTTTATTCATGGCAGCATTGACTCATTGACTTCTATTTTGCCAGAAACTTTTAAATTGTCCCTTGTGCTTTTATGGGCCTGCCGCAGGCTCCTCGGTCTCGGAGGGGATCCATGTCCTGCCGCAGGGGTACTGGTACACGGTGCTGTATGCGGCCGTGGTGCTGCAGCTCTGCCTGCTGGTGTGCCTGGTGGGGGCGCACGTCTACTCCCGCGCCTCCTTCCTCATCCTACTGGTGGTGACTGTAGCCCTGTTGTCGGTGCTGGTCAGCCCCCTGATCGTGCAGCCCGAGGTCTTCTCCATCAGCCACCAGTGCACCGCTAACACCACCTGCGTCCACTATGCAAACTACACGGGCTTCAGTTCCAGCACTCTGAGGAACAACCTTGGCCGTGAGTCATGGGTTGAAGCCATTGACTGTATATAAAGATTGATGCAGCACCCGGGTCTGAAACTGAGGCCAATGCGGAAATATTTAAAACTTGCATTCTTATTTAGTGGCCAGCAGATGGCGACGTCGGTGGTTGCAGAAAGAAGTTCAATCCTATCGAAGTCTGTGAGAAAATGACTACTTTCCCACCTGATTTATTATTTCAATAAAGATTTCCACATTATGGTATATATCACAAGTTTCAAGGCTCCTTCGATATATCATGATCTTCATTTTTGTAAATTATGGCCCCAAATAGGCTAGAATCAAGGATAAAGCCAGAATATGCTTTAGGGGCGTGGCTTTCCTCTGGTCCTCGTCAGATCCACCCGTAGATCCACCCATTGCTCCTTCCTGAATATTCAATTCACACTCTCATCCAATAGGAATCACATCTGGTTTCAAAATGACAAAATGGCACAATTCAAATAGCCAAAATCAAGGCTTCTTAATGGAATGCTGAAACCAATGGGTGACGTCACGGTCGCTTCATCCATCTTTTCATACAGTCTGTGGTTGAAGCTTGTGTTGGGGGAACCACGGGCGTGTGCTGATGGTTTATGGCTTGAGCCCCTAGAGGATGTATTGGGATTGACTCGCATTATTGACTCCCAGTGGTTGCAAGGAAAATGTTGGCTCATCGTAAGTATTGCATGGGTGTGGCGACGAAAATGATGACATTATGATTAAAACAGGAGACTCTTGTATCATCATGGATCTGTAAAGCCAAATGCTTGTAAAAAATGCCAAGGTGTAAATTATGCCTGACCTGCCGCGCACGTGTGTTTGCCTCTGACCCATGTCTCCATCTGCAGCGAGATACTCTCTGGATTACAGCACCGGCAGGGTCATGTCCTTTGCCACTGTGTTTGCAGTCATGTTTACTAGTTGCACAGGGATCATGGCTGGGGCGAACATGTCAGGTAACAAAACAGTTTTAAGTCTTGTAGTCCTTGTGATGTCTTTAATAGTGCTGGGTGTAAATGACCACGTACATCCATCTCGGTACTGTGTCGGGGCGTAACGATGTGAAATTTTCAGTGCAGTACAATACGGTATCACAATTAATATCAAGATATTATGATGGGATATATCAAATTGGCGAGAGTAGTTGGGCTGAACGGCCTGTTATCACCAATCATGTTATGTTACAAAACCCAAAACCAGTGAAGTTGGCACGTTATGTAAATCGTAGATTGAATACACTGCAAAGACAAGATGTTTAATGTTCAAACTGAGAAACTTTTTTTTTTTTTTTTGCAAATAATCATTAACTTAGAATTTAAAGGCAGTAACACATTGCAAAAAAGTTTGCACAGGGGCCTTTTTACCACTGTTACATTGCCTTTCCTTTTAAAGACACTCTGTAAACGTTTGGGAACTGAGGAGACCAATTTTTGAAGCTTTTCAGGTGGAACTATTTCCCATTCTTGCTTGATGTACAGCTTAAGTTGTTCAACAGTCCGGGGTCTCTGTTGTCGTATTTTACACTTCATAATGCGCCACACATTTTCAATGGGAGACGGCTCTTGACTACAGGCAGGCCAGTCTAGTACCCGCACTCTTTACCACGGAGCCATGCTGTTGTAACACGTGCAGAATGTGGCTTGGCATTGTCTTGCCGCAATAAGCAGGGGCGTCCGTGAAAAAGACGTTTCTTGGATGGCAACATATGTTGCTCCAAAACCTGCATGTACCTTTCAGCATTAATGGTGCCTTCACATATGTGTAAGTTGCCCATGCCTTGGACACTAATACACCCCCATACCATCACAGATGCTGGCTTTTGAACTTTGCGCCTATAACAGTCCGGATGGCTCTTTTCCTCTTTGGTCCGGAGGACACGACGTCCACAGTTTCCAAAAACAATTTGAAATGTGGACTCGTCAGACCACAGAACACTTTTCCACTTTGCATCAGTCCATCTTAGATGAGCTTGGGCCCAGCGAAGCCGGAGGCGTTTCTGGGTGCTGTTGATCAATGGCTTTCGCTTTGCATTGTGGAGTTTTAACTTGCACTTGCATATGTAGCGACGAACTGTAGTTAATGACAGTGGTTTTCTGAAGTGTTCCTGAGCCCATGTGATGTCCTTTACACACTGATGTCAGTTTTTGATGCAGTACTGCCTGAGGAATCGAAGGTCATGGGCATTCAATGTTGGTTTTCGGCCTTGTCGCTTACGTGCTGTGATTTCTCTAGATTCTCTAAACCTTTTTACGATATTACGAACCGTACATGATGAAATCCCTAAATTTTTTGCAATAGCTCGTTGAGGAATGTTGTTTTTAAACGGTTTGACAATCAGCTCACGTATTTGCTCACTAAGTGGTGACCCTCGCCCCATCCTTGTTTGTGAATGACTGAGCATTTCAGGGAAGCTGCTTTTAGCTGCTTTTTAATCATGGCACCCACCTGTTCCCAATTAGCCCGTTCAACTGTGGGATGTTCCAAATAAGTGTTTGATGAGCATTCCTCAACTCTCTGTCTTTTTTGCCACTTGTGCCAGCTTTTTTGAAACATGTTGCAGGCATCAAATTCCAAATGAGCTAATATTTGCAAAAACTACAAAGTTTACCTGTTCAAACATTAAGTAACTTGTCTTTGCAGTGTATTCAATTGAATATAGGTTGAAAAAGATTTGCAAATCATTGTATTCTGTTTTTATTTACGATTTTGGGTTTTGTAAAATAAATTTCTTTCCTCTTTAACAAAGTGTACTATGGCTGAAATAAAGCACACAAACAGGCATTTGCTTTGAAGTAAATATAAAATACCCATTGGAAAGACTTCAAATCTCTGCCTGCATGGCTGTATCTCAGCTGTACTTTGGCCTAGATATGCCAAAATGTAATCAATTGTTCCTCTTGTGCTACTCTAAGATCCTGTAAAGTTTGGTTAGAAATCTATGCGGCCGTTTGAGATTTCCTGCGAACAGAAAAGCAGATAAACGCCGGCAAAAACATACACCTCCTTGGCAGAGGTGAACAATCCCAATAGTATGTGAGAGAAAAAAAAGATTTATAAAAAATTCTTTCCAGAAGTAAGAAACTGCCCTCTACTGCTCTGTATGAAGTATAACATTATTAAAAATTCACACCAAAACTAAGACTCATCCCTCTACTGCTTTTTATAGAGCACTAGCTGCTACCCGCTACTCGGAGTGAAATTGCCTTTTTTTTTTGCGTGCATGACCGTTTTTCAAAAATTGTCAAGTCCTCCCTGGTGTCCAAGTGGATATTCACACCAAATTTGGTGATAATCGGTTGAGAAATGTATGAGAAAAACGTGTACAAACACACCGACAGACATCGACCTCAAATATATTATAGATTACACCTGTATTGACCTGAAGTTAAAACACTGTTCAGCGTCAGGCTGTGAGGATATGCAGGCTCCCTGCAAAACTGTGTCACGTTATTACAAAAAATACGTACAAATTGATATCCGTGGCCTTTTTATTTCGCGGTATACTGTTTTGCCGTGTATCGTTACAGCCCTAGTACTGATTTGGACGTATGGGTAGACGCAGTGGCTTGGTCTGGGCTAATGCTTTCTACACAGTTTGGAGAATTATGTTTTGGCCCAGTGGATTTGTTTTCCCTGCTAATTGCTGTTGTGCCCGTATTTTGACTGCAGGGGAGCTGAAGAATCCCAGTGTAGCGATTCCAAAGGGCACCATCAGCGCAGTGTTTTACACCTTCTGTGTGTACTTGATTCTCTTCATCCTGGTCAGCTCCACCTGTGACAGGTATGAGGGTGCTGTAGCTTTGATGTTGGAGGGGAGAAATGGGAACAGTTTGGGTTTGAATGTGAGAGCTTTTATTCGTGGAAGGTGACTGCTGATGTACCTCACACGTTATTTTTGACATGAGGCAACAACATGATGAGCAACTTGGAAGTTGTTCGGAGCCACTATAATTACATGAGGCACAACAAGCCGAAACGCTTCCTCTCAGTGCACTGACTCTTCCCATGATCTGAAGTATAATCCTGACCATCTTACCTCTGATGCCTAATGGGCCGCGTCACCTAAAGCGAGTCCCAGTCATTTTTGGTTGTCATTCACTTCCTCTTTGCTGAGTAAACTGATGGAACTTGTTGGGTGGACTGGAGTCCTGCTCTTCACCCCCAAATGCATGTTGTGTGGAAGTCAAACAGGTTTCTAGATTTTGGTTTTAATGGGAAACAGGAACTGGAAAGATGTTTTCAGGAAGGCAACTGTGTCTACAGGTATTTTTGCACCAAGGGTGAAACCAAAAAAACAAAAACAGAATATTTATTGATGGTGAAATATGAAAGTTTGGAATCAGTGTGGCTAGAGTGATGGAGATAAATGGGTTAAAATTTTTTACAGTTGCAGATCTTTTTCGCTTTCTCCTTTTGTCCTTGGTGTAAAAAGCCCTTAAGAGTGGTGTGGGTGTAGCCTGTGTTTCTTGTGCAGTCAGGTCTGCCTGCGTAGAGCTGACTGTGTGAAAAATGTTCTCTGAAATGTCTCAGAAGTCTGCTGACCCTGGACTATGGCTTCCTCCAGCGCATAAACGTCTGGCCGCCGTTTGTCATCATCGGGGTGTACTGTGCCTCCCTCTCCGCTGCGATGTGCTCTCTGATCGGAGCGTCCCGAATTTTGCACGCCCTCGCACTGGACCAGCTCTTTGGTGAGAGGGAACGGGAGATGGAAGTGTGTGTGTGTGTGTGTGTGTGTGTGTTCTTGTACTTGCTACAAAGTGAGAACCGAAAAAACATTTTTCCTGCAGAGTGGGGACATTTTTGGGAAGTGAGCATATTTTGGCCGGTCCTCACAACTACAAAGGCATATTGTGACTTATTAGTTAAGGTTTGGGGTAAGATTAGAATTAGGGATGGGTTAAGGTTAGGGTAAGGGTTTGGGGTAAGGTTAAGATTAGGGAAAGGCTGTAGAGACACAAAAAAATGAAAGGAAGTCAATGTAATGTCCTCACAAAGATATAAGTACAAGAATGCGTGTGTGTGTGTGTGCGTTGGGGCATTGTCAGTGTAATATTTCTCAGGCTGCAATCATGTTTGTGGTATATGATGCATATAGCTTTGAATGTTGCTTTGCTGTGTGAGGGTCATGATGCCTGTGCTGAAGTCATCAGTGCAACATTCCTCATGCTGCCTTTATATTGAAGTTTGGTCTGCGAGGCGTGTAAAACTGAAGCCGCGTGATCGTGGTGCTGTTTGACCTCATCACATGATGCGCTCCTGTTGCAGGGTTACCTTTGGCACCAGCGGCCGTTATTTCCAAGTCGGGAAACCCGTGGGTGGCAGTTCTGTACACCTGGGCTCTGGTTCAGGTGAGAAAGAGGGGTATCTGTGTCCAGCTCTCATGCAGCCTGATCTGGGAACTGCTACAGCAGCACCATGTCCCTGTTCTGGTTACAAGCGCATTGAGTGCGTCACTGGCTCTGAGGTTTTCCCATTACTGTTCATTAAAAATACTGCCCCTGGTGTTATACTCTGGTGCATTAGCTGACGTGATTTGATTGTCGTGCCCGTCTCCTGCAGGTCATTGTGATATATTTGAATTTTCACTGGGGACTGGTGGCGCTGCAGTGCATCTGAAACTCTGGCTCTTTGTTGCGTCTGGCTGTGCACCTGTGTTATATGTTGTGTTTATTTTGCTTATTTGACAGCTGGGACTGTGGGCAGCCTCTTGGCTGTCCTAGAATTATCTTTCAAGATAAATTTCACCTGTAGTCCCTGAGCAGGTAACAGGAAGTGATGGTACATCATACAGTGTCAATATTAACACTGTCAGAAATATTGCAATTATGAGTATGAATAAATAAACAAATAAATAAAAATGAAAACTAATGAATGCAGTAATCGCTATAGAGCAGTGTGATGGATGATTGATCACATTGTTCATTTGATTCAATCATGATTCACATTTATTAACTCTTAACTATTAATACGACTCATTTTCTGATACGATTAAGGTAATGAAATGTCTCTCAGTGGTCCAGAATCAGTGTGTCACCCCGCATTACATGTAATTTGTGTTTAATTACGGTTTTCTCTGTCCTCATTTTGCATGTTTGAATTTTTCTTTTCTTATTTCCAGCCCAGTCATGGCGTTGATTAGTGCGACTGAAGATTGTTTCTCCGCATTTTCCCTGTACTGCAGGGTGTGGTTTTCGCTGGGCAGCTGAACTTCATCGCTGGCCTGGTCACCGTCTTCTACCTGCTGGCCTACGCTGCCGTGGACCTGGCCTGCCTGGCTCTGGAATGGGCATCAGCTCCAAATTTCAGGTATATAAGCGTGCAGCACCTCCTCGTGGGTGGGTTTGTTATGTGTTCGGAATTTTCAGCTTTGTAGCTTTTTCAAATCCAAAAATATGATCATTTGAAAATGAAAAAAATCCGTGATGCAGCGCGCGACGGCGGAAGAGCCATATTTTCGGACGGCCGTAATTTCAAAACGGTATGGACTTTTGGCCTGAAATTTTCTGTGTGTTCGTTATTTGCATATATGAACATTTTCATGGAGTTTCAGCAAAATCTAAGAGGGGCACCTGGGGACTTTCCTGAAAATTAGGTGATTTGGCATGGAATGACCCCCCTCTCCCTTAAAGACCAATGAAGAAAATTCACTGTTTGCACACGTTATAGGGACCCTATAGGTGTGCACCTTCACTTAATTTTCAATTTTCTTTCTTTTTTTTAAAAAAAATTTTATCAATTTTTTTGGGTGTCTGAAAATTAGTCAAGCGATGCCCTTGCAGTGGTCTAATGGGGGGAGGGGGGGGGGTGATTGTTCATGAACCAGTGTGATGCACTCATCAAGCAGAAGCAATATATTCATCTTGGCAGATCTTGACAGGGTTCCCGCGGTCATGAAATTCCTGTATAAGTTATGGAATTAACTAACGGTTTTGGAAAGGTTTGGAAAAATACTATAAGCATTAGGCAAAACAGTGTATATTCACTAAATCCCCAAAAGATGTCTAGAGTTTACCGCAAAACTACAAGCTATAATTTAAAATTGAACGCGACACCGTTGAAACGAGCATGACGTTTCGTGATACTTTTGTTTCCCTTTTGACGCACATGCTGGACCCTCTATGCACGTGGTTACTTGGTACGCTGTTCCCTGGAATTTAAAGGGCACCGTTTTTCTAGTAACGTCAGTTCCCACTGCCTCGCTTCAAATTAGTGTAAAAATAGCATCAATGTCAATCAGAATAATGAATGAAATAACGTGAATATAATTTCAATATAAACACACAACTTTAATTGTCTCCCGCCGCGCGAATACGCGAAGCAGCAAGACATAGTATTCACGTCCGTACGTACGTCCCGATTCCTTGTCAGCGAGATATCTCAAGAACGAATTGACGGATTTCCTTCAAATTTCATGTCAACATGTATTAGGGTGGTGCCCCGGCGCCAGTCAATTTTAGTGACCTTTGCGTCACTGTCAAGGTTACACCGAGACACTGTTCATTTTGACACGATTTGCCATTTCCTGGCAGGGGGACTAAGACACGTTAGTGGCAAATACTTGTTAAATTTATGGTCGACTTCCACCTATGGCCCAGTTGGTTTCTCTCCAAGTCATTTTCCTGATTATATACAGTTCAAAAAAATTTAATTTTCATCCTGGTTTTTTTTTTTTTTTTTTTTTTTGATTTACCCAAGTTCGCTTGCAAAACTCAATGATTTTTTTTCTGGTCGATGAACACGTCACGTAAATTGATTAGAAAAACAATCCCGATTGTGGTAGAACGGAGTGTACAAAAAGTATTTTCACTATTCGCTTTGAAATTCTCCGGCAAGTTCTCTCATTCCAAATAACATGTTATGTATTTTTACAGCGTGTCTGTTTCGACATTCTTGTGATGCATGTTCGTGTAAACGCCGATATTTATTTTTCTGAGAAAATGGGACCAAAAGTGAAGGAAAGGACCCCAATTCTGGCTTAAAACGCGTCATTAATTTTTTTACTAATCACGCAAAATTTTAAAATGGTAATTCTGTAGGAGCATGCACAACATTTTAAACAATATTGTAATGCGAATAGAAGCCACTAGATGGCAGTATTGACCTTTCTTATGTTAAGCGCAGACTAGAGCTAGTCTTGGGCATGTCTGGGACAAGTCCCAGAGAATTAAAAAAAGAGGTCTAAATGTGGGAGGAGTCTGCAAAAGAGTATATAAGGGGGAAAATTGAGACAGTAAAGTAGTAGGAGAAATTGCAAGGAGAAGGATACATTTGACCAGACCTGTCACACTTTTCAAGGCCTGTGTAGCTTTTTGTGGATTTTTGCCTGTGTTGGAGCTTTTTCCTCACTGGGAACATCATCAAGCATCCCAACCAAAGGGACTGTAAATATTTTTTTTATTGTATATATTAATCTTGGTCAGTAGAGTAGATAGTAGTTTAGTTAAAAGTGTTCGGTTTTATTAAATATGTTTAAGTTTTAAAATTGTGTCTGTCATCCCTTGCTGTCATATATATAATAACAAATTTGGGCCGTAACAAATTGGGGGCTCAAGTTTGGGATAGACCATTGTGTGAGTCATTTATTGAAAATCTAACATTTCAAATTGTAAAATTGTTTTTTTTTTTTTTTTCCTAGAAATATATTGACAGATAGACAGCAATGGATGATTTCTTGGCATCACCAACCGTAGAGGTTTTGAAGTCTTTTAAAAAGACTGAACTGCTAGAAATATGCAGACATTTAGAGCTGACAGAGGTAAAGCCAGCCATGCGATAAGCAAGACTGGCTAGAGAGATTGTTGAATATTACGTTGATGAAAATGTGTTTGCCCCAGGAGATCTGGAACTGTTTCCATTGGAAAATCCAAATGTAGAAATTGAACTTAAATTAAAAATGCTAGAGATTGAGACGAAAAAGAAAAACAAAGGCAGTTTGATTTAGGAAAATTAGCAAGAGAGAGAGATTTTGATTTACAGAAATTCGATAGGGAAGAAAGGCTCCAAATGGAGCTGCTAAAAATAAAAATAGCTACTGAAAATAAATTTCGGGCTAGCCAGGAGGTAAAACTGGTGCCTCCATTCGTAGAAAAGGATGTTGACAACTATTTCCAGTGTTTTGAAAAGGTAGCAAAGAGTTGCCAGTGGCCAAAGGAACACTGGCCTCTGATGTTACAAACTGTCCTCAAGGGTGAAGCTCAACAAGCCTATTCAGCTTTGTCTGCAGATGATTCCTCTGATTATGTGGTTGTCAAAAAGGTGATTTTGAGAGCTTATGAGTTGGTTCCAGAGGCTTACCGACAGAAATTCAGAGGTCTGAAGAAATCTGACAATCAGTTTTATGTGCAATTTGCTAACGAGAAGCAGGTTTGCTTTGAGTGCTGGTGTACTTCTATGGAGGTCAAAGATGATTTCAACTCACTAAAAGAGATGGTGTTAGTTGAAGAATTCAAGAACTGTGTCAAAGATGATATTAAGACCTACCTTAATGAGAAGCAAGCACTGAATTTGCAATCAGTTGCCAAATTTGCAGATGAATATGTTCTCACACATAAGTCCAAATTTCAGTCTAGCAGTAACAATAGATGGTCCCAATTTCAGAAGAAAGGTAACGGTGATACCCAAGATTCCTCACCCAAACACAAATCTGGTGATGGTGCTCAGAAATCCAATCCCAGGTCTGATGAAAGTGTAAAAGCTGACAGTGACAAAAGGGGTCTAGTTTGCAGTTATTGCAAGAAATCTGGTCATGTTACAACTAACTGTTGGTTCCTTAAAGCTAAGAAAGAAAAAGAAAAGGATACCAAACCAAATGCCATTGTGAAAACAAGGTTAGAAACCCCTGTAGTAGATGACCGATCTGCTAAATCTGCTCCTTGTGGGCCTAAAAAGCCTGATACTGCTGACTTTGTGAGGGAGGAATTTCTTCCATTTGTGTCAAAGGGATTTGTGGCTCTGAATGAGCATTCTACTCCTGTCCCCATATATATCCTAAGGGATACCAGAGCTTCTCAGTCACTTTTGTTGATGGACTCTTTGGAGTTAGTTGATGAGACCGGTTCAGGGGATTTCATACTTGTACAAGGTATTGAAGGGAGGACTGTATCTGTACCCCTGCGCTCTATATTCTTAAAGTCAGATTTAATTCAATTCAATTCAATTCAATTTTATTTTGTATAGCGCTTTTTACAGATACACTGTCACAAAGACGCTTTACAGTCAGAGATGGGTTACTGAAGGGCAGTGCCCAACCTATTCCCAGTACCTATTCCCTATTCCCACTACAGCGAGGCAAAAAAACTTCCAGAAGGGAGAAAAAATCCTCAAACAGTGGTGAGAAAAAACTCCCCAGTGGGAAGAAATCTCAGGAGGAACCCGGCGAAAGTGGGGAAGCCCATCCTCCGCGGGCTAGCTAGTTGATAACAAGATAATGACAAGAGTTCCATTGAAATCCATCTAATCAGTGCTAAAATAATTTGTATATTTAAAACTGTCCAACATATGTCTTGGCTAATGTAAAACAATTAGCAATGGAGGTCATCATGAGGCAGGAAGACCCTCTTGGTCCTGTAGCTGAAACAATTTAGTTACAATTTAGTTACAACAATTTAGATTTAGTTACAGGACAGGCAAAGGTGGGACTTGTGTCAAGTCTACCTATAAAGGGTGTTTCTCTGTTGCAAGGCAATGACCTGGCTGGGGGCAATGTAGTTCCCCCTGTTCATCTTACTTCACAGCCGAGCACTGAAGATGGCGATGAAGACCCATCTCTGTATCCTTCCTGTGCAGTGACTCGTGCTACGGCTAAGAAGGCTAAAGAAGAAGATGATGTGGTGCCGTCCAGCACATTGAATAGTCAGGACTCAGGTGGTTCGCCTCATGACTCTGTTCAGCCTACTATGGTTTCTCCGTTTGAGGACTTATCAGATACTTATACCAGTTCTTTGTTCAGCCAGCCAGATGGGTTTGGTGATTCTGATGTGTCTGGAGACTTGTCTCTGTCCAGAAAGCAGTTGATTGAGGAGCAAACTAATGATCCTGAAATTTGTGTACTTAAGAGGAGAGCCCTTCCTGATAAAGAAATAGACGCAGTTTCAGTTGGGTATTATCTCAAGGATGGAATGTTGATGCGGAAGTGGCGCTCTCCTGATATCCCTGCCAATGCAGATTGGGCAGTGGTTAGGCAAATTGTTGTTTCGAAGGTCTACAGGAATGAGATCTTAACAATGGCTCATAGTTTACCTTTAGGAGGTCATCTTGGTGTTAACAAGACTGTTGATAAGATCATGAAACACTTCTTCTGGCCTGGGCTTCGGAAAGACGTTTCCAACTTTTGGAAAACACCAGTTAGACCCACCTGTAGCTCCATTGCAGCCTATCCCAGCATTTGGGGAGCCCTCCTCTAAGGTAATTGTTGATTGTGTTGGTCCTTTACCCAAGACTAGATCTGGAAATCAGTACTTGTTGACAATCATGTGTGCATCTACCAGATTCCCCGAAGCCATACCTCTACACAACATCAAGGCAACTGCAATCTCGAAGGCTTTGATAAAGTTCTTCATGTTGTTTGGCCTTCCCAGGGAAATTCAGTCAGACTAAGGTAGCAATTTCACTTCCGGATTGTTTCAGCAGGTTGTGCATGAACTAGGTGCGAAGCAGATTCTTTCTAGTGCCTATCATCCAGAAAGTCAGGGTGCCTTAGAGCGGTTTCATTCCACTCTCAAGACAATGATGAGGACTTATTGTTATGACCATGAGAAAGACTGGGATGAAGGTGTTCATTTGCTGCTGTTTGCAGCTAGAGAAGCAGTGCAGGAGTCTACTGAATTCAATCCGTTTGAGCTAGTGTTTGGCCATGAAGTGAGAGGACCTTTGCTATTATTGAGTGAACAATGGCAAGAGAAATAGCCGCATATCAGTCTGTTAGACTATGTCAGCAAGTTCAAGGAAAGATTGTGTGCAGCTTGTGACCTAGCCAAGGAGAACTTGAAATCAAGTCAGGGAAAAATGAAAACTTGGTATGATCATAAGGCTAGAAGCCATGAGTTTAAACCAGGAGACAAGGTCCTTGTGTTGTTTCCCTTGCAGTCCAATCCATTGCAGGCTAGATTTCATGGTCTGTATGAAATTCTAACAAAACTCAATGATCTCAATTACATTGTGAAGACTCCAGATAGGAGAAAACCAAAACAATTGTGTCATATTAACATGCTGAAGCCTTATCATGACAGAAATGCTAGGGTTGCAGCTGTCACTTCAGATTCTCCTATGGTCGAAACGTGTGAAGATGAGGGGGAGTTTCAAGATGATGAACCTAGAATTAAAGCTGAAGTTCTTTCAAGTAAATTGTCAAATTCTAAAGTGTTGCAATATCTTGATGTAAAACTCCAGCACTTAGAACCCTCACAGAAAGATCAGTTTGAGAGGTTGATCAAGAAATATAAAGATCTATTTCCTGATGTTCCAAAGAGTTTTTATAGCTTCTCATGATGTAGATGTTCATGATGACAAACTAATAAAACCGCATCCGTACCGGATGAATCCTGAAAAGAGAGAGATTGCTGAGAAAGAGGTTGAGTACATGTTACAACATGATATTATCAGACCCTCCAATTCAGATTGGAGTTCACCCTGTGTGCTAGTTCCAAAACCTGATGGAAGTGCTAGATTCTGTACAGATTACCACAAAGTCAATGCTGTAACTAGAACTGATGTGTTTACAATACCAAGGATTGATGATTGCATTGATAGAGTAGGGCAAGCAAAGTTTCTGACAAAGATTGATTCATTGACGGGTTATTGGTGTGTGCCTTTAACTGAGAGGGCCAAGAGCATCTCAGCTTTTGCCACACCATCTGGGTTGTACCAGTATGAAGTCCTACCATTTGGCATGAAAAATGGCCCAGCCACGTTCCAAAAGATGATACAGTCTACAATCGCCGGATTGCCACACACGGGTGCGTACATCGACGACCTGATTACATGGAGTGACTCCTGGGAAGAACATCTAAAAGATGTAGAGACGTTGTTCCAGCACCTGACCCAGGCTAACCTGACTGTTAACCTGAGCAAGAGTGACTTTGGTTGTGCTACTGTCACCTATCTTGGCTACGTCATAGGCCAGGGTAAGGTGGCACCCATAAATGCTCAAGTCCAAGCCATCATGGACTTTCCAGTTCCTGACAACAAAAAAGCTTTGCGCCGCTTCCTTGGAATGATCGGGTGCTACCGCAAGTTCTGCAAGAACTTTACTGAGATTGCTCTTAGTCTCACCAACTAACTGAAGAAAGGCGTCAAGTTCACTTGGGATGATGCCTGCCAGAGAGCCTTCGATCGCCTGAAGTCTCTGCTGTGTCACTTCCCCGTGCTCAAATCTCCTGACTTCAACAAACAGTTCGGGATAGGGTTAGGGTTAACGCGGTCAACGCTAGCGACCAAGCTTGTGGATCTGTGCTCCTACAGAGAAGTGACTCTGATGACATTGAGCGTCCTGTGGCATACTTTTCCAGGAAGTTCTATCGCCACCAAAAGAACTATTCCACAATAGAGAAGGAGCTGTTGGCTCTGGTTCTATCTTGACAACACTTTGAGGTTTATGTTTGTACAGGGCAAAAGCCAATGATTGTGTACACTGACCACAATCCGTTAATGTTTTTGAGTAAGATGAAAAACAAGAATCAGAGATTGTTAAATTGGAGTTTGATTTTACAGGAGTTTGACTTGGAAATTAACCCCTTTGTGCAGAGGCCAAATCTGGCTTTTTAGGTGTTACCTGATTTAAGGCTTTATAATTCAAGATTGCAGCTTCACAGACAGAAAAGCTCAATTGGCTCAATTGAGTCTAGACCAGTGGTTCTCAAATTCGGTCCTGGCGCCCCCCTGTGTATGCTGGTTTTTGTTCCAACCACAATTGCAATTCTAGGATTTTAACAAGCTGTTGATTTGTTTTAATTAGGTGGATTTATGCAAATATCCACATTGAGATATATTGTAAATATTGGCAGAGGGAAACAATTTAACCAAACATTTAATCAACATAAATTATCAAAAGGTTCCTCATTGGTGAAACTCTTGACACATGGTTGTAAAACCCGACAATTTACTTACTTGTTGTGTTTTCTGTTGATTTAATTTGGTTCAGGCAGGTTATTTGGGAACAACTCAAAACACCTGTGTTCAGAAACCTAATTTGGAGCTTACTGATTTTCTCAAAGTCTAATTGGATCTGTTTAAAAATGTTTTCACCTGAAAATCCAAGCAATATTGAAAATTAAGCACAATATGTTCAAGGGTTTTTATTCTTCATAGCAGAGTGGATATGTCCATCCAAATGCGACTTAAGATGGTAAATAACTACTCAAACATGGAATGCTGCCAATTAAGACAAAGTAACAGCTTTTTAAAATCCTAGAATTGCAGTTGTGGCTGGAACAAAAACCAGCATACACAGGGGGGCGCCAGGACTGAATTTGAGAACCACTGGTCTAGACACTTGAAGCATTTAGACTTCCATCGTATTTCAGTTTATTTCTATGATTTTGGTGGAGAAAAGGGGCTGCAAACATAAAAAATCTTCATGAGAATTCACCATTGAAATAGCAAAAAAAATATACTGACAAATGAAAAACTGCTCGGGCTTAAATCTATACATTTCTGGGATCATAAACTTCTTGACCACAAGTACAATTCATCTTGAAAATTACATTCAAGATTTCCCGCTTGCTATGAGCCAAATTGGACAGGTGTCTCCCCAAAGTCAGATCCATCAAAATGGTTCACTGTGAAATCATACATTAATCATATATTTAACACAAATGAACTTTTGGGGCATGAAATTCAGCATGAACTAATGATTTTCTGGTTGAGTTTAGCATAAATTATCAATATCTGTGCAGTTGAACATCATTGGCCACCAGTAACCACTCCAAACACAAAACATGCCTTTTCTCCATAATAAAGTTAACAATATTGTCCATTTTTCTTCAAAGTCTCCCAAGCATTAAATAAAGTGCTGATTAAACAGCTATAACATTCGCGCTGCAATGAAAAGCTAACCGCTGTCACATCCGAGCTCATAACCTTACACCTTTATAAGGGTAAAAACTCAGTAATATCTGAATTCTGAAATACACCTTCTTTTAACAGAACAGAAATTTCACTTTCACGAAAAATCAAATGACATAAGCCCAATATATTCATCAGAATGGTGTAATGAACGTACCGAGGGATCTACCGACGTGCGTGAGCTGTATGCATTTGGAGAAACGAAAACCTCTGCATTCGATGTCTTTAAATGCGGTATAAATTCTACAGCAAAAAGCCATATTAGAGCAAAATGCAAACAGAGTAGAAGTATAACCTGTTTTCTTCATTGATGCCCTCCTCCAGAGACAGATGTATCAGGTAGAAGGAACCTCCAGTGCTGTTTCATTCTGAATAATTTCCATTGACCGCGTCCATACAACATTTATCTCGTAAATGAAACTGAACACTTCAGGCCAGGTTCGAGTGTCTTTGTTTCTTTGATATCGCATCATTTTCTGCTGCGCAACCGTGGCCAACAACAACCGTGAACACAACCGACCTTACTTTTACGCTTAGCTTTGTATCCTATTCTTATTGTCCGATCAATGTATTTCAGTTATTGAGGAAAGTTTAAACACTCAGGAATTGGATAAGAAACTAGTCTATCAATACATTGTTACCGGGGAAGCTTCATGAGGGCGTGAACTATAACTATAGAGTTACGCAGATGAATCTGAGTATATAATTGAGTGACTGGCTATCGACACCAGTACTTGGGTGGATAGAAGGGAGCGCTGAATTTGTCAACGGAGGAATAAACGCGTTAATCCATGGGAGGGAACTACGCATATTGTGTGTGTGATGACTGTAATTGACAGTAGAATGTGAGAGAATTAATACAATGTCGGATTTTTTGCTTCACATAATGTATTTTTTTAACCACTAATTGGAATACTGTTGGCTTACTGTAGCTAAAATGGTTGCTACAGAGTACTAAGTTTTTTTCTGTCTCAAGAGAATTTTTTTAAAACTACTGGATTGATACTATGGGCAAGGATATTGACCAGTTTGCACATCAGGCTTAGCTGAGGAGTTTAATTCATGCTACTCCTGAAAAACAGGGATTGGAGGGAACTTCTCCATACTCTAAATCGCGTTTCAGCTCTGCCTGCTTGTGAATATTCAATAGCTGATCCGGGGGTGCCATCTCGTGGTCGAGTACTGTAACTAAGTGCTTAAATTTGCATATCTATAAACGCGAGCGTCTATATCTGCAGAAAGGGGTTAAGCATGTGATGGGTACTGACAATGTAATTGCTGATTGCTTATCCCGTGTTAGAGTATGTGTATATATCACGTTTATTCACATATTATGTTATATGTATATATATTCACTCACAAGTGTCTACTTAACCATTTTTGAATTGAAAAGAAAAATTTTGCCTTTGAGTAAATTTTTCCCTTTTGGAATGGAGGTGTAATGCGAATAGAAACCACTAGATGGCAGCATTGACCTTATGTTAAGCCCAGACTGGAGCTAGGTTTGTGCATGTCTGAGACAAGTCCCAGAGAATTAAAAAAAAGAGGTCTAAATGTGGGAGGGGTCTGCAAAATAGTATATAAGGAGGAAAATTGAGACTTGAGTAAAGTAGTAGGAGAAATTGCAAGGAGAAGGATACATTTGACCAGACCTGTCACTCTTTTCAAGGTCTGTGTAGCTTTTTGTGGATTTTTGCCTGTGTTGGAGCATTTTCTTCACCGGAACATCACCAAGCAACCCCATCTCATGGGACTGTAAATATTTTTTTTGTTGTATATATTAATCTTGGTCAGTAGAGTAGATAGTAGTTTAGTTACATGTGTTTGGTTTTATTAAATGTGTTTAAGTTTTAAAATTGTGTCTGTCATACCTTGCTGTCATATATGTAATAACAAATTGGGGCCATAATATACACTTTGGTTCATGACTGTGGCATTTGATACCTTTGAGAAAACTTGCACAAAGTGACTCTGATGATCTTGGGGGGGGACCTCATAAACTCCACCAATTTGCGTTTTTTTTTTTTCCAAATTTCTCTTTCATATAATGTACTATTATACAACATACGTCATTGACAGTCGCTTAATTTGAGAGGACTTGGCCCACACAACTGAATAATAGGCCGATGTTATTCGCACTTATACATGTGGCCAATGCTGAATTTTTTTCTTGGCCACACTTATAAATTTGCCAGTTGATGACCATTCCAGTTTTTAGAAAAAGTACCACTTAAAATAAGTTTGGCCAAGAAAATAAAAAATTAGCTTTTGACACACTTAAAATAGGCAAAGTGTGGGCAATGGAGCAATGTGCATCTTAGCCACACTTAATTTGCGTTAGACGCACATATTCGATCAATTTTTGTGCTTGGACGTACTTAAATAAGAGCGATTAGTCACTTCGATGATAATTTCAACTTAAGTGGCGACTGTGGGGTCTAAAGGTGGACATCGACCTTAACTTTCTCTTTACATGCACACTGAAGTCTTCAATATCACCATGTTCACCAGAAAAGTACGTTATGCTGTGGGCCAAAGCCTGGATCCTTTATTGTCACTTTGTATAAACTTTCTGAGGGCAGTTCAAGTATTTTTCCATCAGAACAAGTATGATGTGCAGATATTATGAAATGAAAGTATTCTCAAAAGTAGGCCTATGGGCACATTAATGACAACAATTAGTTTGCAGCTTTGTAAGAAACATTTTTTTCTGTACTGCAATAAGCACCAGACCTCCTACAGACGAATGCACTGACAATTTTGCATATCGCTCCTACAAAAATCTCACGAAAGACAGCTATTCTATGAAACTTTCCCTTGGTTTGCTTTCCTATGAAACCTTTCCTCGCGTAGTCTTAAATGGTTACATGTCATGTCAGTGTCATTTAAACTTGGCTAACTCGACGACGTCCCCCAGATTCTGCGAGCAGCGCACGCAAGCAAGGATAATGGACCCTTAATTCGGGTTTCTCAACGGGGGCAGTGAGGGCTGAAAGGAGTGTTTCAATAATCACCACAAATTTGCTTGTGCAGTGTTCATTGTTTGAATTTAACTTTTTTAAATCATGTTTTTAAACGTTTCAAATGCAAATAACTTAAGAGCCAATCTACATGGTTTGCGAACTCCGCCACGGAGCTACCGTCATGATCTCCATAGTAACACCCATAAAAAAAATCCACCTCAGCGCGGCCCTTTCCGAAACTACTTCGTCCTCCTACTACAACCTTTCACTGGTTTGCGATCTCTATGCAAATTAAGGGGAGGTTAGTAGGGATCAGGCGAAGTAACTAGAGCAGGGAAGCCCCAGAGCGGCTTTTGACGGCTCTCATCTTGAACCGGCATATTGTAGATTTAGGAACATCAGTGGTATTTTAATCATTCATTTTTGGACATTCTTAAGCATCATTCGGCACACAACAGAAAAAATACTTCAATTTACGCTCATATGAAAGGCATTAACACCGTCTTTAAAGTAATTTGGAACAATCAACGAACATTAAAGTGCGTCTAACATTTTTATCATACCGTTTGACTTTCAATAGCATTTCTGGACTGCGTTATAATGCGGATAACACAAATAAGCCCGCGATTGTACAAACAATTGAACGTTCTTAACATTATATTCACAAAAATCTTTTTTCAATCTAACAGCAGCCTACATTTGGCTCATAATTGCATTGTCAGTGTTGTGCTCTGGTATGCTCTGAATTTGATAATTACTATGCAACAATGAGCAAAATGTGGGCTACTGTTCAATTGGGAAAAAAAGATTTTTGTGGATTGAATGTGAAGAACGTTCAATTGTTTGTATAAGCGCATGAATATTTGTGTTGTCTGCACTAACGCGGTCCAGAAATGTTATTGATTGTCAAACGGTGAGATAAACATGTTAGATGCACTTTAGTGTTCGTTGATTGTCGCAAATGACTTCAAAGACGGTGTTATTGCCTTTCATATTAACGCAAATGAAAGTATTTTTCTGTATTGCGTGCCGAATGACGCTAAAGATTGTCCAAAAATGAGTGATTAAAATGCCAATGACGTTACTGAATCTGTGGCAGAGGTGTGAAATCCAGGGGTCAGAAAGTAAAAATCCTGCCAGGCTTTTCTCCCTCCTACAGAATGAGCTGATCACTTATATTGGCTCTGTCACCTGTCAAGTAAATCCATGTGGTTGGCATAAAGTTCTGGGGATGATTTTTACTTTCTGAAAGTGGACTTTATGCGGTACGTGCAAATGTTCAATTTTTGGCGCTGATGAATGTTTCTTGGTGAAATTGGTCGCCATTTCACACAAATGCAAGCGTATTTTCTGGTACTGAACACCAAAAGGTGTAGTACTAATATTACAATTATATACTATTAGAAAATATATAGGCCTTCTATTATTACAAATACTATTATTACTATTAATTATTACAGCCAATTTTAATATGTTAGTTTTTCTTTATTTCTTATCCAGCACGTCTCCTGTGCTTATAATAAATCTGCCAGATCATCTGAGGATCATGTTGAGGTCAGGGGCGCGTTTGCTCAAAAAAAAATTGAGAACCACTGCTCTAAATAATAATTTGTAATTGTTTAACATCAGTCTCAGAATATATTAAATGCCATCTGTTTGTTACCTCTTCAATGTTTTTGCCTTCTTGAGCATTTAAATGAGGCACTTGGGTATTTGTTTGTTTTTTTGTTAAATATAATTGAGAAAACACAAGGAATGGTGCCATAGGCCCTTATGCCATTGTGTGATGCCCCAGGATAGGTGGTAGACGGACAACTTCCCTTCCATTCTCCGGCTACATTTGTGCTACACTGCGTAGGGCTTAGCGCACTGTAGAAGCTCATTATGGCGCTCTGTGTTCGCTATTGTAGGCCTTACCCATTTTAAACTAAGTCATGGAAATGAGGTTAAATATTACTGAAAAATTTTGGAAAATCACACTGTTTAAATAAGTGCGGGAACCCTGTCTAGAGAAAGAGTTTTACAGTACAGTGGTGGGGCGTATGTGTCTCTCAGATACTATTTTTTCTGGTTTTGGTCTCTGTTCAGTGAAAGTGCAGGTGATAATCTGGATGTGAAAACTTGACTCTGATGTGCAGCCTTCCTTCTCGCAGAGCCTAGTTTGTTCCATTTATGTCATCATCTGTCAATCTTGTTTCTGTAATACCTGTCACTGTTATCATTGTCTATTTCCCTTCAAAAGCAGCTCTTTAATTTATAGCTCTTGCCTGGAACAGGATATTCTGTCGGTTTAACTAATCCACTGCTCATCCTCTCACTGTTTTAAATCTGTGTTGCTAATGGCTGCCCTGTCTGCTGCATTACCCCCCACCTCCTCTCCAGGCCAACATTCCAGTTCTTCTCCTGGCACACCTGCCTGCTGGGCATCCTCAGCTGTCTGGTGATGATGTTCGTCATTAACCCCTTCTACTCCTCCGCCAGCATCGTGGTGCTTCTCCTTCTGCTGCTCATCCTGCACTACCGGTCTCCCACCAGCAGCTGGGGCTACATCAGCCAAGCACTCATCTTCCATCAGGTGCTGTGCAAACTGTTCCAATGCAGACACCCCTCCTATCTGTGCAGAGGTCAGTTTTTCAGACTGTGGGAGGTGTAAACTCAGGTGGTGACAAAGTCAGTCCTGTCCTCTCCTGCATGTTTTTGGCCGCTGATTTTGCACCAAAGTTCTTCCTCAGGGTTGATGAATTGCGCTTATTAGCAAATCGAGTTGGTTGGAACAAAGACTGGGGAGGACTGGGGATGTTCGGAACCAGGACTGTCCACCTCTGCAGGAGTCTGGTGAAATTCAGTGGACCAACTCACCGTGATGACTAAGACTTTCCCTATGTTGTTGGAGAACATTTGGGAACATGAAAGTGTCGTTTTTGGATGTCTCCATGTTCTCAAATTTGGGGCCAGAGTCTTTGCAGTTCTGTCAGAGCTGTGCAGTGACAACCTGCTGATACCTCCGTAAGATATTTCTCTAATGTTCAGATGGTGTGCTGACAGGTTCTTCGAGATAAAAAATGAGTTACTGGGTTGGGCCGGACTTATTTTTATTACTTGTTTCTTGGACTTCTGTCCTCAAGATTTGATAGAGGAGGGAGGGAAATTAAAAAAAAAAGAAATCTTTATTTTTCAGCACTTTCGGGTTTCTCGAAGTATATTCAGCCTGGATTAGCAACAGTCGAAGAAATGAAAATAAATCTTTATTGTCGAGTTGAGGGGCATCAAGGATTATGCTTATGAGGTTAATCAAACTTCTCTGACATACAGTTCCTTCCACATCAGATCAGTGTGCAGAGGATAAATAAAATAAAAATATATATTTTTTCAATACTAGGGCAATCAATAATCGGGGGAAAAAAAAAGTTGTTGTTGTTAGTATGTCAGAGTTACTATTGATTTCGATGTAGAATGGGTCTTAATGCTCTGTGCTGAAGCCAACAGTAGAGGCTCTAGTGAGAGACGAGCAGAAAATAAGCCTCAACCAAAGCTGGATTGTGGCCGCTAGGGCCAAACACTGGGCCTGTTGGAGGTGGAAATACCTGAGGGTCTGACACTCCGCTTCTGTGAGGGCCATGTATGTGACGGTCTTATCTGTACGGCAGTGATCTGTGCTCATGTTGACGCTTCCCTGACCGATCGATTCTGTTCCATTCAGGTGCGGAAATACCTGCTGATGCTGGACGTGCGGAAGGAGCATGTGAAGTTCTGGAGGCCGCAGGTGTTGCTGATGGTGGCCAACCCTCGCTCCTCCTGCCAGCTCATCACCTTTATCAACCAGTTGAAGAAGGGAGGCCTTTACGTGCTGGGTCACGTACAGCTGGGGGATTTGGGTGAGAGAGGCTGGGTCATGTTCTGGAGATCATACTTATACTCGAAAACATGGGCCCTGCTTCCTCCGCTTGTCTCCTATATAAAACCATGAGGGAAGAAAACAAGTGGAGGAAAGGATGTAACGTTTGCCCTAGAATGTGGATAGATTCAGTAACATCATAGGGAGCCTTTCCAGATTGCAAAGACTAAACACAATGCAGGATTGTTACAGCACTGGGCGAACAACTAGATGAAACATTACATAAAAAAAAGACAGGCAGGAATAACATTTTGCTGTGACAATTCAGGGTTCAGCACCAAAAGAGAAACTTAGAAAATGTGGAAAGACCAAAAGGAGGACAAGCAAGACTATGTATCATTGTTGGACAGTGTTGCATAATTGGTTTTCAGCTTACCGGCCCTATGGGCCTATAAGCTATTGTCCTGGTGTGGCATCCATCGTCCGTCGTTCGGAACATTTTTTTCTGTTTTTCTTGGCCTGATGAATTTGCCATTACATACTACTAGACCATATTGCCCGAGGTTTTTTTTTCGGATTTTTGATAGAATCATTTTTGTCCGTTTTATGGGCCCTAGAAATTTTGGCTCCAGTGTTAAAGATTGGACTGAGAAATTTTTTAACCTCTTAACTGTCACCTGCATTTTCTCACATTTGGCCCAGATTGATATACCACATTTCAAATGCTCAAATGAAGAATTCAAAATTTGTTTGAAAATTCCGTAGGGCCCTAATAGAATACTAAAGTGATGACGTCACGCTTGTGTCGGAAGTAAAGTTTCCCTTTTATTTTACCCATAGATGTTTTTTTTTCAGTTCACTTTTGAAGCACTTTCTGTTGTTTTCCAGCCTTCATCGATTTCGAAATTTTACATCATATTTCTGAGAAACAAAACATGTTGTTTTTCTTGACCAGAGTCAGCTATAATTGAAATCATTTAAATTTTTCGCCACCACACTAATCCTATTTGTAGTCTAAAAACTACACGTCCAATGATCGTCCTGATGCCGGGGCAGAATATGTTTAAACTGCATTACAAATTACGTGCACCTTGCCAATTGCCATAGCTATTTGTTTGCGTAGCTTGGTGAGACTGAATTTGTCAGCCACTATACGCTGTACTTAGTCGTATTTACTTACTAGATATCAAGTTTTACAACTGGCACCAATTTACTTTAATATCCAAGCATCTTTGGCCATTGTTTGTTTGGTTAAAAACTCGCTAGCTAGCTAGTGAACTAATTAATCAGCTTTGTCAACGCGTAATGACCAAGCTACGTAGCTCGTTCAGGTCTGCTTGCTCATCTAACGCCAGTTAAGTGCCAAAATAATCGCAAAACACTGTTTTTAGCGATTAATATTCACCATGTGAGGCAAGCCAAGCAAGCAAACTGTCTTTTAGCAGGCTAACTTAGCCAGCGAGCTAGTTTACCGACTTCGGTGGCTGACTAACGTCATATTAGATAGCAATATGTAAATACTAACTCGCAAAATGTTCCGGCTCAATGCTGGCTTAGTAGCCAGATAATAGCTATTTACCATTTTTATTGACTTAATTAGCTCACTACCTAGGCTAGCAGACTAGCGATTTCGCTAGCTGAGCCATTTATAGTCGGTGAATTTTAATGCTAGCTAGCTTGCTAAATGACAGTAAGTGACATTAATTTAGCCATTTACTGTTTCTATTGATATAGCAAAGTGCACAAGATGTAATAAGCTCACTAGTTGGCTAAATGCTAGCTAGCTAAATGGTGAAATAACTCATCGTGATCCATTAATTTCTAGGCATGGTTCTAGCTAATGGAGGACCCCTATGTGGCAACGGATGCACGGACATAGACAACAGTGTTATGGCCCCCAATTTATTAGATTTACAACGCAACAGCAACAGCAAGGGATGACAGACACAGTTTTAACAACTAAAACGCATTTAATTTTTAAAACAAAGACAATAACGACTAATCTATTGACCAAGATTGATAAAAAAAACAGAAATATTTACAGTCCCTGGTGATGTGCTGGGAGAGGAAAAAATGCTGTTACAAAGGCAAAAATCCACAAAAGAAACGTCACAGGTCTTGAACAGAATGGCAGGTCTGGTCATCTTCTTGCAATTTCTCCTACTACTTTACTGTCTCAATTCTTTTCCTTATATACTCTTTTGCAGACCCCACCCACATTTAGACCTCTTTTTTTTTTTTTTTTCTGAGACTTGCCCCAGACATGTCCAGGACATGTCTAAACATGACTCCAGTCTGCTTAACAAAAAAAGGTAAATACTGCCATCTAGTGGCCTATATTCACATTACACCTCCGTTCCAAAAGGGAAAAATTTTGACTCATAAAGGCAAAATTTTTCTTTTCAATACAAAATGGTTAAGTGAACACTTGTCTATATATACATATCATACAATATTCAAACACATGATATATATATATATACACATTCAAACACGGGATAAGCAATCAGCAATTACATTGTCTGCACCCTTCACATGCTTAATTTCCTAGTCAAACTCCTGTAAAATCTAACTCCAATTCAACAATCTCCGATTCTTGTTTTTCATCTTACTCAAAAACATTAACGGATTGTGGTCAGTGTACACAATCATTGGCTTTTGTCCTGTACAAACATAAACCTCAAAGTGTTGTAAAGAAAGGACCAAAGCCAACAGTTCCTTCTCTATTGTGGAATAGTTCCTTTGGTGGCGATTGAACTTCCTGGAGAAGTATGCCACGGGATGCTCAATGTCATCAGAGTCACTTCTCTGTAGGAGCACAGATCCACAAGCTTGGTCGCTAGCATCGACCGCGATGGAGAACGGTTTGTTGAAGTCAGGAGATTTGAGCACGGGGAAGTGACACAGCAGAGACTTCAGGCGATCGAAGGCTCTCTGGCATGCATCATCCCAGGTGAACTTTACGCCTTTCTTCAGTTGGTTAGTTAGACTGAGAGCAATCTCAGCAAAGTTCTTGCAGAACTTGCGGTAGTACCCGATCATTCCAAGGAAGCGGCGCAAAGCTTTTTTGTTGTCAGGAACTGGAAAGTCCATGATGGCTTGGACTTTAGCATTTATGGGTGCCACCTTACCCTGGCCTATGACGTAGCCAAGATAGGTGACAGTAGCACAACCAAAGTCACTCTTGTTCAGGTTAACAGTCAGGTTAGCCTGGGTCAGGCGCTGGAACAACGTCTCTACATCTTTTAGATGTTCTTCCCAGGAGTCACTCCATGTGATCAGGTCATCGATGTATGCACCCGTGTGTGGCAATCCGGCGATTGTAGACTGTATCATCCTTTGGAACGTGGCTGGGGCATTTTTCATGCCAAAGGGTAGGACTTCATACTGGTACAATCCAGATGGTGTGGCAAAAGCAGAGATGCTCTTGGCCCTCTCAGTTAAAGGCACACACCAATAACCCTTCAATAAATCAATCTTGGTCAGAAACTTTGCTTGCCTTACACTATCAATACAATCATCAATCCTAGGTATTGGAAACACATCAGTTCTAGTTACAGCATTGACTTTGCGATAATCTGTACAGAGTCGAGTACTTCCATCAGGTTTTGGAACTAGCACACAGGGTGAACTCCAATCGGAGTTGGAGGGTCTGATAATATCATGTTTTAACATGTACTCAACCTCTTTCTCAGCGATCTTTCTCTCTTCAGGATTCATCCGGTATGGATGCTGTTTTATTGGTTTGGCATCACCAACATCTACATCATGAGAGGCTATAGTAACTCTCTTTGGAACATCAGGAAACAAATCCTCATATTTCTTGATCAACCTTTCAAACTGATCTCTCTGTGAGGGTTCAAAGTGCTGGAGTTTTACAACAAGATTTTGCAACACTTCAGTGTTTGACAATTTACATGAAAGAACTTCAGCTTTAATTCTTGGTTCATCATCTTGAAACTCCCCCTCATCTTCACAAATCTTGGCCATTGGAGAATCTGAAGTGACAGCTGCAACCCTAGCATTTCTGTCATGATAAGGCTTCAGCATGTTAATATGACACAATTGTTTTGGTTTTCTCCTATCTGGAGTCTTCACAATGTAATTGAGATCATTGAGTTTTGTCAGAATTTCATAAGGACCATGAAATCTAGCCTGCAATGGATTGGACTGCAAGGGAAACAACACAAGGACCTTTTCTTTGGTTTAAACTCACGGCTTCTAGCCTTATGATCATACCAAGTTTTCATTTTTCCCTGACTTGATTTCAAGTTCTCCTTGGCAAGGTCACAAGCTGCACGCAATCTTTCCTTGAACTTGCTAACATAGTCTAACAGACTGATATGCGGCTCTTTCTCTTGCCATTGTTCACTCAATAATAGCAAAGGTCCTCTCACTTCATGACCAAACACTAGCTCAAATGGACTGAATCCAGTAGACTCCTGCACTGCTTCTCTAGCTGCAAACAACAGCAAATGAACCCCTTCATCCCAGTCTTTCTCATGGTCATAACTATAAGTCCTCATCATTGTCTTGAGAGTGGAATGAAACCGCTCTAAGGCACCCTGGCTTTCTGGATGATAGGCACTAGAAAGAATCTGCTTTGCACCTAGTTCATACACAACCTGCTGAAACAATCCTGAAGTGAAATTGCTACCCTGGTCTGACTGAATTTCCCTGGGAAGGCCAAACAACGTGAAGAACTTTATCAAAGCCTTCGAGATTGCAGTTGCCTTGATGTTACGTAGAGGTATGGCTTCGGGGAATCTGGTAGATGCACACATGATTGTCAACAAGTACTGATTTCCAGATCTAGTCTTGGGTAATGGACCAACGCAATCAACAATGACCCTAGAGAATGGCTCCCCAAATGCTGGGATAGGCTGCAATGGAGCTACAGGTGGGTCTAACTGGTGTTTTCCAACTACCTGACAAGTGTGACAGGTTTTGCAAAAGTTGGAAACGTCTTTCCGAAGCCCAGGCCAAAAGAAGTGTTTCATGATCTTATCAACAGTCTTGTTAACACCAAGATGACCTCCTAAAGGTAAACTATGAGCCATTGTTAAGATCTCATTCCTATAGACCTTCGGCACAACAATTTGCCTGACCACTGCCCAATCTGCATTGGCAGGGATATCAGGAGGGCGCTACTTCCGCATCAACACACCATCCTTGAGATAATACCCAACTGGAACTGCGTCTATTTCTTTATCAGGAAGGGCTCTCCTCTTTAGTACACAAATTTCAGGATCATTAGTTTGCTCCTCAATCAACCGCTTTCTGGACAGAGACAAGTCTCCAGACACATCAGAATCACCAGACCCATCCAGCTGGCTGAATAGAGAACTGATAAAAGTATCTGATAAGTCCTCAAACGGAGAAACAATAGTAGGCCAATCAGTCATGAGGCGAACCACCTGAGTCCTGACTATTCAATGTACTGGACGGCACCACATCATCTTCTTCTTTAGCCTTCTTGGCCATAGCACGAGTCACTGCGCAAGAAGGATACAGAGATGGGTCCTCATCCCCATCTTCAGTGCTCGGCTGTGAAGTAAGATGTACAGGGGGAACTACTTTGCCCCCAGCCAGGTCATTGCCTTGCAACAGAGAAACACCCTTTATAGGTAGACTTGACATAAGTCCCACCTTTACCTGTCCTGTAACTAAATCTGACTTCAAGAATATAGAGCGCAGGGGTACAGATACAGTCCTCCCTTCAATACCTTGTACAAGTATGAAATCCCCTGAAGCGGTCTCATTACGTAACTCCAAGGAGTCCATCAACAAAAGTGACTGAGAAGCTCCGGTATCCCTTAGGATATATATGGGGACAGGAGTAGTATGCTCATTCAGAGCCACAAATCCCTCTGACACAAATGGAAGAAATTCCTCCCTCACGAAGTCAGCTGTATCAGGCTTTTTAGCCCCACAAGAAGCAGGCAATTTAGCAGATTGGTTATCTACTACAGGGGTTTCTAACCTTGTTTTCACAAAGGCATTTGGTTTGGTATCCTTTTCTTTTTCTTTCTTAGCTTTAAGGAACCAACAGTTAGTTGTAACATGACCAGATTTCTTGCAATAACTGCAAACTAGACCACTTTTGTCACTGTCAGCTTTCACACTTTGATCAGACCTGTTACTGGATTTCTGAGCACCATCACCAGATTTGTCTTTGTCTTTGGGTGAGGAATCTTGGGTATCACCATAACCCTTTTTCTGAAATTGGGACCATCTATTATTACTGCTAGACTGAAATTTGGACTTGTGTGAGAACATATTCATCTGCAAATTTGGCAGCTGATTGCAAATTCAGTGCTTGCTTCTCATTAAGGTAGGTCTTAACATCATCTTTAACACAGTTCTTGAATTCTTCAACTAACACCATCTCTTTTAGTGAGTTGAAATCATCCTTGACCTCCATAGAAGTACACCAGCGCTCAAAGCAAACCTGCTTTTCATTAGCAAATTCAACATAAGTCTGATTTTCAGATTTCTTCAGACCTCTGAATTTCTGTCGGTAAGCCTCTGGAACCAACTCATAAGCTCTCAAAATAACCTTTTTGACAACCTCATAATCAGAGGAATCATCTGCAGACAAAGCCGAATAGGCTTGTTGAGCTTTACCCTTGAGGACAGTTTGCAACATCAGAGGCCAGTGTTCCTTTGGCCACTGGCAACTCTTTGCTACCTTTTCAAAACACTGGAAATAGTTGTCAACATCCTTTTCCAAAAATGGAGGCACCGGTTTTACCTCCTGACTGGCACAAAATTTATTTTTAGTTTCAATTTTAATTTTTAGTTGCTCCATTTGGAGTCTTTCTTCTCTATCGAATTTCTCTAATTCAAAATCTCTCTGTCTTGCAAATTTTTCTAACTCAAATTCTCTTTGTTTTTCTTTTTCCTCCCTTTCTATTTTCTCTTCTCTTGCTAATTTTTCTAACTCAAACTGCCTTTGTTTTTCTTTTTCTTCCCTCTCAAATTCTCTTTGCTTTTCTTTTTCCTCCCTTTCTTTTTCTCTTTCCTCCCTTTCAATCTCTAGCATTTTTAATTTAAGTTCCATTTCTATATTTGGATTTTCCACTGGAAACTGTTCCAGATCTCCGGGTGCAAACACATTTTCATCAATGTAATATTCAACTATCTCTCGAGCCAGTCTTGCTTTTCGCATGGCTGGTTTCACCTCTGTCAGCTCTAAATGTCTGCAAATTTCTAACAGTTCTGTCTTTTTAAAAGACTTCAAAACCCCTACGGTTGGTGATGCCAAGAAATCATCCATTGCTGTTGTCAATATATATGTATTCATTTAAAAAAAATCAATTTTACAATTTGAAATGTTAGAATTTCAATAAATTACTCACACAATGGTCTATCCCGGACCTTGAGCCCCCAATTTGTTATGGCCCCCAATTTGTTATTAGATTTACAACGCAACAGCAACAGCAAGGGATGACAGACACAGTTTTAACAACTAAAACACATTTAATTTTTAAAACAAAGACAATAATGACTAATCTATTGACCAAGATTGATAAAAAAAACAGAAATATTTACAGTCCCTGGTGATGTGCTGGGTGAGGAAAAAATGCTGTTACAAAGGCAAAAATCCACATAAGAAACGTCACAGGTCTTGAACAGAATGGCAGGTCTGGTCATCTTCTTGCAATTTCTCCTACTACTTTACTGTCTCAATTCTTTTCCTTATATACTCTTTTGCAGACCCCACCCACATTTAGACCTCTTTTTTTTTTTTATTTTGTGAGACTTGCCCCAGACATGTCCAGGATATGTCTAAACATGACTCCAGTCTGCTTAACAAAAAAAAGTAAATACTGCCATCTAGTGGCCTATATTCACATTACAACAGTAATTTCGGGCACTCATCGGCTACCGTCATTGTACGTTGTGAATGTTTGCTGAAACTGAGGTACTCCATTGGCTGGGAACAAATCACGGGGTCCTTGCCCGCATATGCAGTGCATATGTAGTTCAAAAAGTGGGCTACAAACTGGACTACAAGTGCAAAAGCATGTCATTTTTGGCAATAAACAACAAATTTGATGGTATCATTTGTATCTGTGTACACCATAGGCCAATCTCCGAGCAAGGCGGCTCATAAAATTAATATGAGTTCGAGCAATGCCAGAAAGTGTCCAAACCCCATTATAAATTCCCATAGGGATTTTACTTCCGACACCAGAAGTGTAGTAGCTGACACGTCATCACTGGTTACTCTATTAGAGCCCAGTGACAGTTAACTGGTTAAAATTATTCCCCCAAGACTGCGTGATAAATTTTTTTCCGAAATCAGGCAATCGGATTACCTTGGTCCTGTCAATGTACTGTGTGTGAGCACCATTTTGATTGAATCAACAGAAGTGGGTCTAGCGGGAGTGCTGTACTTTATGAATATGCAAGATTACCTGTGGAAGGTAAATGGTTACAGAATAGAGATTTAGTTTGTATTGTCAACATATAGGAAGTCATATAAGACTTATAATTTGGGTGTGTTAGAGTTTACCTCAGATGACCGTGAAAGGACAATCTTAAGGGCAAGCAAAATGTTACAATTTTCAAAGGCCTCTAGGCTTGAAAATATTGAAGATTGGGAACATATGAGTACTGATCACCATAGGAAGTCATATACGAGCTTTCATTTGGTGGCCTTGAACTTGACCTTCAGTCATGTTCGAAGGTCAAACTTAACGTAGTGAAATTTCAATGACCTCTATCACCAAAACTATTATAGATTGAGTTAAGGTTTGTATTGTGGGCAAATTGGAAGTCAAGTATGAAGTTTCATTTGGTGACATTGAACTTGACCTTCAGTAACCTTCAACAGCCAAACTTAGCGGCGAAATTTCAATGACTTTTATCAGCAAAATTGTTACATGTTGGGCATAGGCTTGTATTGGAGACGTATAAGAAGTCCTATACGAACTGTCATGTGGTGACCTTCATATTGACCTTTGAAGTTCAAACTTGACCTAGTGAAAATTCAATGACTTCTGTCCTTAAAAAGGTCACAGATGGAGCCTAAGTTTGTACCACAGACTTGAAGGAAGTCACACATGAACATTGAACTTGACTGTTGGTGACCTTTTGAAGGTCAAGCTTGACATAATACAATTACAATGACTTGTATTGCCATAACAGTCCGAGATGGAGCTTAGGTTATTAGAGACATATAGGAAGTCATGTATGAAGTCATGTATGATTTGGTGACCTTCGTATTGACCTTCAAAGGTCAGATGTGACCTAGTGAAAATTCAATGACTTGTATCACTAAAATGGTCACAGATGGAGCCTAAGTTTGTGTTACTGACATCTAGGAAGTCACATATGAACTTTGATTTGGTGGCATTCAACTTGACTTTCAGGGACCTTTGAGGGTCAGACTTGGCAGTGAAATTACCCTGACTTTTATCACCAAAATGGTCACAGATGGAGTAAGGTTTGTATAGAGACATTCAGAAAGTCCTATATGAAGTCTGTTTGCTGACCTTAACTTCACCCTCTGTGACCTTTAAAGTTCACAATTGACATATTCAATTTTCAATCATGGGAGCTTAAACTGGGTATTACAGGGGCTCTTATAAATGTATGTGAACTTTTATTAAGTGACCTTGACCTTCAATAATTTGAGGGTCAAACTTCACTTGAAATTTACATAACTTGCATCATCGCAATAAGATTGGTTGCCGGTAAGCTACAGGATCCTTGGTTCTTTTTTTGAGATGATTGTAGCATTTTTATGTTGTGATGCACTGAATTGATGTTTTGGCCAATGTCGTGTCGCAGTTGTAAAGAAGAACCCTTTTGCATTTCTGAAGAGTAGGGTTCTTAACCCTTGCAAGCCCCTTTGGTTGGATTCCCTAATGAAATTAGCTCTGTTTATCCTGCCACTTCATTACCCCACCTTTCCCACAACTGCCTGGCGAACAATGTCCAGCATTCCTCGCCCGAGTCACAGCTGCAATGAATTTAGGTCTGATGATTCGGCTGGTTAAATAAGGACAGATAAATCACGGACGTGGCTTGAGAAATTTGCCCTGTGAGATGGAACAGTCTGCGGAAATGAGGAGCTGCGAGGGAGTTTGGTTCTCTGCTGTGGCACCGTCTGAGCTGCGGTTCCTTCGTTTACCCTTTGACACCCAGCTTTTACAAAACCAAACATGACAGCTCTGCCCAAGTTGATCAGGACCAGATATCTGATATGCTCAAAGTTTATTTTTATGGTATTTTTTAAAACTAAATTTTGAGTTAACTGTAGGATTTCACAGTATGAAATGGTAAAATGTTACTTTTACTTTTCAGCACAAGTTCGATGCATTTACTTAAGTCTAGCAGATTTTTCAAACCGAGAGCAAATATTTAGACATACATGATCAGTTTGAATTTGAATCTTCGCTGAAGACCTAGATTAGAAGAATCCAGTGAGTTACTGCTTAGTTGGAATGAAAGCCTGCACCCTCATCGACCCTTCCTGGATAAGATTGAGGATCTCAAGGCGATTGAAAATTTAATTAGCATAAGGGATATCCATTGCCCACTGTACTTTCTTCTTTGTATGACGCAAAAATGATAATGGCTTGTGCAATGTGATCTGTTTAGACATGTCAGTGCTTTTTTTCTCCCATTTGTGGTTAATTTGTATTTGAATAGCAGTATGAAAACCCCTGGGGGAACTGGGCACTGCTTGGTTTGTGAAGAATGAAGAATAACCAGGCTTTTTGTTCTCTCCTCATAGACCTGCTGCCCTCTGACCCTGTTCAGCCCCAGTATAACTTCTGGCTGAGTCTGGTGGACAAGCTGGGGGTGAAAGCCTTTGTGGACCTGACTCTCTCTCTCTCCGTCAGACAGGGAACTCAGCACCTGCTGCGGATCACAGGACTGGGTGAGAATATACCTCACCTGCCGTAGTACCCTACTATACCCTGAGAGCCATAATTCATTGGACAGAAAGACATTTTTGTGTTATTTTCATTCTGTTGGCTTGGTTGATATCTGAATACAACTGAATATACATTTTACGTGCTGAAGAGGGTTAGGCTTATACCAGCCTCCATTTTATTAAGACCAATCAGAGCTCATGGTCACGGTGGCTGTGTCTGAATAGGCTGACGTGCCTGCTATTGCTAATGCAGTATGTTAACGTGAGTGCATGCGACCTTGAGACACAGTAGCTGTAAAGTAAACTGGATTTGGACGCAGCCTGTAACTGTTCAAAAACAAACGCTACATGGCTGTTGAATAATGTGCATCAATGTCCTGTAAACACTTGATCATTTGCCCAAGAAGCTTTTATTATGTTTCTCCCCTGGACAGATGTTTTTGGCTTTGTTCCTGTCAGTGTCAGCATCTACACTGGGGTTCCCAAAGTGTTTCTGGACCACAACTCCGAAACCACTTAATAATTCTTTACCAAATTTTGTAGGTCCAATGGTCAGCTGCTAAACTGGTGCCTTTCGGTACCTTTGGGTGTCTGTTGGGAGACTTTGTACAATTATTGGCCTCAGTTGAGGTGAATCCAATAATTTATCCACCTTGGATGAGTAATATTAAATGAGGCTGCGCCTCGGAGAAATCATTGGATTCACCTATAACCAGAGTCGTTAGTTGGGTTTCCATCCGCCTGTTTTAATTTGCATTTTCAATTTGCGCATTAAAACCTGAAAGGAAATACTGAAAATTCTAAAACAATTACCAGACTAAATATCGCAAAAAAAGTTCACGCTTGGGAGGTGGAAAAGTTGGTGTATCGATAAAAGGAAATTGCGAATAAGTGCTCTGGAAACAGATGCAGCGAATATGCGGTGACGCTTGTAAACTCTCCATCTCTGCCAGGCTTATCGAGGGCTTCGAACCAGAAGTGGCTATGGTAGGAATTTGGACACCGCCTCATCTGGTTCTCGATACAGAACACTAGATTGCTGATAGGGTTTGCTGAAGTGAAGCATCCGTTTCAGGAGCGTATACACCCGGAAGTAAAATTTGCAAAGACTCCCATTCATTTTTGCCTACTTTAAAATTACATTTTCATAAACACTTGCGTGCAGTCGGTATTATTTTGGTATCGCTGTGCACAGCAAGATTTTGTCTCTCTCAATATGTGCTTTTTGGAGGATGGAAAGCGGCACACTTAGTAAAGGGAAGATTGAAATGTGACTCCAGAGCTAGAGCTGGTACCTGAAACCTATTAGTCAGATGATTAGCCAAAAAGCAATGTCAATTAGTCAAATAACTTTACCCCGAGTCACTTTTTCTATCTGATGTCCAGTTATGAGGGTCTCTAATACCAATCGATTTCTTGTAGGTTTTGTTGCACCATTGTTGTATTATTTTGATCATGCTTTTACTTACAACCATGTGCTGTTAAATGTCCTATCTGACTGTCCTTTCCGACTTAGGCCCGGGCCACACTGGCAGCAGCTGCGATGCGTATTCCGCAAGCGGAGCACTGCAACCGCTTGTCGCATGCAGCTGGGTCACACTGCCTGCGTTTCTGCAGGGGCAGGTCTGCCGCAGGCTCCTCCTTCAAACTCTGTTTCTGCACGACTTTGCCCAAGAAATCACTATAAAATAATATTTTGTCTTGCATCGTTATAGCCTACTACACGTGATTTTTATTTTGTATTGACAGTGGGGGAAGCATACTTGAGCTTAACATACAAACAATCTAATTACACGATCATATTACAATACACAGCAAACCCTTTTGAATTGGTCTTGCTCTTTCTGAAGGTAATTTTGGAGTAGGGGAAGGGTGTCGGAATGTGGAATGTGCTTTCAAAAGCGATCTAATTTGCATTAGCCGAGGCTGAAATCATTCGTAAAGGCTAGGCGCCGGATGACTGTAAAAGGAACAGTTCAGACAATTCAGAAACTGGCTGATGTGCTGTACGTCCGTCTGGCCAGTATATCCAAAGGATGTTTTATAGGTCCATGCTGTATCCAGCTCAGTTTATTTTCTCTCTTTACAAGTGGAAACGGTCACCTGAACGTGCAGACACAAGTGGGGAGTCGTATGTATGTTCAGCAATCGCGTGGGTGTCATGGCCAGAGTGAGAGATACGGAAAAGTACTGCTCTGATACTCTTTAATCATCAACATAAGAATCTATGTTCATTGGCTTGGCACCGCAATTAATAGTATATTCCCGCAAAATCTACCCAGATAGCAAGCACCTCCTCTCCGGATCTGCCCTGGCTCCAGCTGATCCGGCTCAGAGCCGGGGCAGATCCGGAGCGGAGGAGCTTGCTATCTGGGTAGACATCTAAATCCAAAATAAAACTAGCAATGTCGTATTGAAGTTTTTTAAAAATAAGTTAAGAATGACTAAATACTTCTCCATATATCCCCTTTAATGACAGCAGCCTACGATGAAAGTCGCGAATTTCCCGCTACGTTTCAATATTTCACGAAGCATTGCTGAATTGAGCGGAAGGGATTATGTCCATATAAACGGGCTTTTAATATGATAAACGACACCGGAAGTGTTGTTACATTTTTTAATGTATTTTCGGTGATATGACTGTTTTTGACAGTCGTTTTCAGCTCTGGTTTGCCTTCTGCATTCGTCGTGCGGAAAAATTTGGCAAGAGTCCAAATCTATATTTTCTGCAAGGTAGCAGTACGGCTTTTGTATGTGTGAGTCGCGCCGCTGTCATTGAATAACATGGGAAACGAAACGAAAATACGCATGCAATGTGTGGAATACACATCGCAACTGCAGGCAGTGTGGCCCGGGCCTTAGGCTAGGTTTACATGATGACTATGTGAACAGAAAACGCAAAAGTGGCGTCGCGTCCTCACTTTTTATTTCGTGTTCAGACGAGCGTTCTCGGGAGGAAATCTGTGTGCATACGGTGACGCAAAAAGTGTGTAGAAATCGATTGGGTATGCATGCCAGACGGCTAGGTGGTGCTGTGATACACTAACAAAAACGCCGCCATGCCTACGCGCATGCATAGAATCTTCCTTCTTCTCGTCAAAAAATATGGCTACCGGTAACAAGAAGAATTTCGTCTGGTCAGACGAACAGGTGGAGCTATTGCTCCAGAATACTTTAAACTATAAGAGTTGACAATAGATCCTCCTCTGTTCGCCAATAGCATGTGTACCGATTCCTGTACATTTATTATGGCTGCCAGAGTAGCCTGAAGGTCTGAAGCATGGATGTAATCCGACATGTTTGTTTACTGCGTGACGTAAACGCCTACGCGACGTGAGTAGAATAGCAGATCTGAGCCAGTTTTGCGTCTTGGCCAGTTTAGACGGAAACGCTACGCCGGAGCCTATTCAAGTTTTCCACTTTCGAGGGTGGTTTGAGATTTTTGCGTCTTCCAGCCCCAAAAATGCCGTCACCATATAAACAAAAGGCACTTCCGTTAAAATATTTTGTCTTCTTTACTCGCAAGCGTCGTGTAAACTGGGCCTTAGCCTCGCCCTCTTTGTTTCCTATGCTAGTAGCATGCTTTTTTCACGAGTATTCCGTCCTAATAAGGGTACAGTAGGCGACATGTGGTTCGTTTCACACTTCTTCATGACCCCACTTTTGAAAGGTCTTTGTCAAATTTATCGTCAAATGTGACTTACAGATCGTCAAACTGCAGGAGAGATCATCAATTTCGAATTGACGAACGGGTTGCGTGAGCAGAAAAGTAAAGTTGACGTGACCGAGGCTTTTAATGACTGTCTGATAATTGCTCAGAGATTTTCGCCGTTATAATAAAACGTTTGTATACGTTATCAAATTACTCTCTGGTTTCCTCACTTCATTGAACCCCGGTTGAGCATATTTGCCGTCAACCAAATTTTTTTAATTGAATCATGTGGCCAAGCCAACGTTGTTAAAAACAAGCGTCGGTTAACTCTGGCTACTCTTTTACTAAGCTTCATCTTTGCTCCTGTCCTTTGCACAGCACGGATCAAGGGGATAGAGAAAAGTTTTTCTTTTTTCTCCCGATTTCTAACAGCCAAGCCTTTCTCCCCTCCTTGTCATTTGGAGCTCTGTATAAACAGACACAGGGACTTTCCCACTGTTTTAAATATTATGCAAGTAAGAAGTATTACCATTGAATGTCAATTACAAGTAGCTAGCTTTTTAGCCACCTTGTTAATATTAGTAACTGCTAAATCAATGCAGTCCCCGTGACGGTAAGGGTACCGAGGTAGCTCGCTGGTGACTGTTATCAATCGCTTGCGTTTGCTTTAGACAACGGTCTATTCAAGTCAATGGGACGGCTGATTAGCTAGCGAGCACGCAAACACAATTTTTTCTATCAAAGTGACACATTTGCATGAATCGTTTTGTTACAGCCCTTCAAATGAATATTGCTGCAAAAGGCAGCTGCACATATCTCGGCATTTTAATGCTTATTGAATTTTTTTTCAATTGGCCTCATAGGAAAACATTCATTTTTATGAAGAAGTTGGGTGTATCAATATAGTGGCCGGGTGCTTCACTTTGCTGATGATGTCATATTTACATTATCCAATCTAGAGTTAAGTTAATTAAAGGCAGACTGGAAAATAAGTTTGCATGTAATTTATTTAGAAAAGCAAATTTATTACTAGCGCGTGCACATTTACACTCGTTTCATCAAACTTTTCTTTATTTTGTGGTCACTTTGACTGAGTAACCGTAAGAGTACATTGACTAAGTAACTTGCGTTTCTTTTGTTCAGTATATCTCTAGCTTTCAACACGATGATGAACGCGCACAGTGTATCAATACTCTTGTAAGAGCACATAATTGTGACATTTCTTCTGTTGAAGTTGTTTGTTTTTGTGGTTTGAAAGACGCGCCTCTAACTACGTCATCATGTTGCGCCCTCTTCTTCGGCAGTGATATACTGTCATAGGCTGGAGAATTGGCGCCACCTGTTGCATATCTTGATGAACCAACTCCAAATATTTGCATAACAGTAGTGGATGGAACGTGCATAAATTCGTATTTTGCTTTGCCGAATTTCCGAAAATTTGGTTAAAATTTGTGATATATTTGGATGGAAACCCAGCTGTTGACTGTTTCATTATATGACCCCTACTTGAAAATATAAAATAAGAGAAGGGTAACAGCATGATGCTCCTCACAGGGACAAAGCAAAACAAAATACACACACTGTCAGGAGCTCCTGCAGGGAAGCCTCATCTGTTTTTAGCTTGGGGTCATTGGATAGTTCTATTGACCTCTCATGCACTTTCGTGTGTTGGATATTACGGTTTAACAGTGACTGATTTTAGCTCACCTCAACCAATCAGGAGAGGGCGAATCCTTGCGTCCTATAATTCTTTTTATGTGTAAAAACACATTATGTGAAAAAGGGGTATTGAAAGTCTTCTTTACCTTATTGCTACAATTAAAAGTGATTTCTCGCTCTATAATCAGGCCTACCAAAGAAAACGTAGCCTCAGCACACAAAAACTTTGAAATAGCAACTGAAAAATAATACCCCGCTACCGAAACTGCAAAAACCGCAACATAAACTGTTGACTCGTTGCATAAGACTATGAAACTGCAACATCTTCTATCGCATCCGTCTTTGCCATTTACTGCGCTTGCGCGTACTGGCCCAGGCTGCTTTTAGAGATAGCGGAATCAGGCGTGTCTCCTTCGGTTGGTAAGTAAAACTTCCAAATATGACGTTATTGTTAATGCAGATGTTTAACAATGAATTGTAAGACGTAGCTGTTACATCCACATTCTCGTAAATTCGCTTATTTTAGCATGTCACCCTGCTGAAAATGAACGATGCACTGTCGATTTCGCTATAGCCTTAGAGTTGCCAACTTGACGACTTTCTCAAGACGTATACATACGTCTTGAGTGGACAAACAATCCCTATTTGGAAAGTCGCCAGATTAAGCGAGAAAGTCGTCAAGTTGGCAACTCTAAGGCTATAGCGAAATCGACAGTGCATCGTTCATTTTCGGCAGGGTGACATGCTAAAATAAGCGAATTTACGAGAATAAGGATGTAACAGCTACGTCTTACAATAACGTCATATTTGGAAGTTTTACTTACCATCCGAAGGAGACACGTCTGATTCCGCTATCTCTGAAAGCAGCCTGGGCCGGTACGCGCAAGCGCAGTAAATGGCAAAGACGGATGCGAATGAAGATGTTGCAGTTTATAGTCTTATGCTACGAGTCAACAGCTTATGTTGCGGTTTTTGCAGTTTCGGTAGCGGGGTATTATTTTTCTGTTGCTATTTCTGCGATTAATGTAGGCATTTCAAAGTTTTTGTGTGCTGAGGCTACGTTTTCTTTGGTAGGCCTGATAATGTATCAGTGAATTACCTTTTGAAGCACTGTTTTTAGTTTATTGCGTATCATAGCACTTTGAATTCATGCTTCCGGTTCTTTTTGCTCCCTTACATGTCCACTTTCCTCTGACTCACTCTTCTCATCCTCCGGTCAAATCTGCAGGAGGTATGAAGCCCAATACCCTGGTTTTGGGTTTCTACGACACTTCCGTCCCTGACGATTACTTCTTACAGGACCCCGTGTTCTGTCCGGGGTCCAGGGGACAGGCCGGTAGCAAGGGAAGCGATGAATTTGGGGTGGACCTGGCCTCCCTGCTGGCCCACTTCCCCCCTGTTCGGGGCTCGGAGTGCCCACGCTCCCTTTTTGCGAAGGAGTATGTGGGCATCATCTCTGATGCCATTAAAATGGGCAAGAACGTCTGCCTGGGTCGGTACTTCTGCCAGCTGGAGGGGGAGTGGGCTGCGCCAAAAAGCGACGGGTCTGGGGCGACTGTGGACGTGTGGCCGCTCAACCTGCTTCATCCAGAGAGGGGCGGGCGCGTGGATATCTGCAGTCTCTTCCTGCTACAGATGGCCTGCATTCTCAACATGGCCCCCAGGTGGCGCCGGGCAAAGCTCCACATCTTCCTGTGCGTTGAGGCCGGCTTGGGGGACCAGAGCTGGATGGCGAAGGAGGAGACCCTGCGGGACCTTCTCAGGAAGCTGCGAATCCGGGCCTCCATAAAGATGGTGCCCTGGGACGCCGTGGTGAAGCTGCGCAGAGAGGCGAAGGAACAGTCATACTGCACGCCGGGGGCTGGAGATTTCAGAGAGACGCCAGCGGACGACGAAGCTGGTTTCTTGTTGGGAGTGAACCGGCTGCTGGTGGAGCACAGTGCCCAAGCTGCTGTCCGTTTCCTGTATTTGCCCCGCCCCCCCGGCGACTCCAGCCAATCCCAGTCGTATCTGGCTCAATTGGAGGCTGTCACTCGTAACCTTGGCCCCACTCTTCTGATTCATGGTCTGACCAAAGTCACGTGCACAGAGCTCTGAACATGCTCGTGTGAAGAGGAGCAGGAGAAATATTACCTAGCTGCTAAGCGCATACCGTGTTGGTACATTCCCCATCTGCTGTATACTGTACACTGTTATTGTTGCGCTCAGGGTACCTCTTTACAGTGGAGCTAAGGGAGCTTTAATGAAGCCGCCTTTATGACTTGCCAATTGCTGCCCAGTGAATTTTAGGAATGTTTGAGTCGAAAATGAGGGAATTATTATCCTTGTGCCTTTTTCAATATGCAAGTGAATGGTATAATCGTTTCTGTGTTTAATGGTGAAT
Source organism: Gymnothorax reevesii (assembly GCA_029721435.1). Classification (NCBI taxonomy): domain Eukaryota; kingdom Metazoa; phylum Chordata; class Actinopteri; order Anguilliformes; family Muraenidae; genus Gymnothorax; species Gymnothorax reevesii. The sequence goes on from CM056578.1 coordinate 126,390,548, forward strand.
GATCTTGTAAAGGAATGGTTCTGCAAATCAACAAATCTTTTAGTGCATCAGGTTATTGGCTACAGCTAAAAAATCAGTTATGGCAATAATGACACACTGTCAAGTCTTAACCATCTAACATAAATCCACTGCCATGAGTGCTTGCCAATCTCTCAGAAGTTACACATTTTCTTTGTGTTTTATTTTGCTTAATATAATTGCCGTGTTATAGTTTCATGATTGTAACTCTAATAATGAGCAGCATGATGACTACACTGAAGTTCTTTTTTTGGGAAATGTAGTCTTTGTTCTGATTATAAATCCGTAGATTCAGCTGTAAAGGTACATTTTTTCAGACATTTTAAAGAACTTTCACCAGATGATAATGAGTCATTACAACTTATGACATTGAGACATAATGCCCAGGTAAAATCAACATATCCTGTGCATGCATCAACACAGACGTGTTATTGGAGATATTATCTACAGATCACAAAGAACTACTTTCAGCATGATGCTACTATAAAAGAAATTCCAGATAAATTTATTACCTTCGCCAGCGACTTCGCTGACGAAGGTAATGTTTTGATCCCCGTGTATTTATTTGTTTGTGTGTCTGTCTGTCTGTGTATCGAATAACTCAAAAAGTACCGAACGGAATTTCATAAAATTTGGTGGGTTGATTTGGCATGACCTGAGGATCAATCGATTAGATTTTGGGAGTGATCGGGTAAAAGGTCAAAACCGACTTTCGGCCATATCTCGGTCAATTTTTATCCGATCGGCATGAAACCAACGCCAAAATGTGCAGAATTATATCTCCGATCCTGTGCCGAGGAATTCAGTGGCGTCGGCGAAGGTATGCGCTCTACCGAGTGCCCGTTCTAGTTTATGTGAATGTTTTGTCAACTGTTTGCTAAGATACTGAGGCCATTTCTTTAAAATGATTAGTATTTAATAAGTTCAGATAGGAGCAGGGTTTAAACTCAGGTACAGTGTTGTTATTGGATGTATTTGTATATTTGCTTTTCTCCCAGTTTATTTCTGAGATGCTGTTACTTCCTTTTTGTAAGACCAGTGCTATTTCTGCAACAGTACTGTTACACTGGGCTTTCATTCTGATTCTTTTGTTACTCAGTAATACTGCTGCAGCAGAGCTAGAAACCAGCTCACTGTCTGTGGTGTATCAGCAGGAAGTATTACCGGGTAAATCACAATCAAGGTCCCTCAGGGAGGTCACATTTAATGAAATTTTGAATACATTCAATCCTAATGTTAATTAGTCTGAAGAAACTAGATGATATCAGGAAACAAAATCTGAAATTTCATGGTACAAGTCGTAAAGGGGGTACGGACACTACGAAAATGACCATTCCGCCTTTCAAGTCTCTGTTGTTTCATGTTAGAAGGCATATACTGCATCGAAATTTGAATGAAATGGGCAAGAATACTCGATTGTGTAATATAGCAGCCACTTTTCTGTTCCAGATCACCAGATTTTAAAATTACCGCGTGTATGCCGCAAAGTGTTCTATTTTTTTTACAAAGTACTATTATGTCAATGTATTTGTGGACAAAATGAGTCAGCAGAATCTGTAGTCATATGCTTTGTATGAAACACATAATAGGACCAAACAAATTGAACATCTGCTATCTAAGATTACCGAAGTTTTCAAGTTGCTGTGTCAAGTCAAATCAAAGTGAGTTCAAGGGGTACGTACTCTACACATTTGGTCGTTTACCTTTGAACTATAGAGCATGAAGTAACAACAAAATAGTTTTCCAACAAACATTCTATTGAATATTACTTTCTGCAACTTTACCACAGCAGATATCAAGGTCATGAAATACATTCATAAACTAGTAACGTAGGTCCTTAACGTAATCGAAAACATGAAATTTGATGCTTTTAGACTTCATCTGAACATGAAGTTTAAAATAGATTAACATGTGTAAACAGTGGTAAAGGTTGTCAACTAAATAGAAAGCAACTGCCAGTGTCCTGCTCATTTGGGGGTGCGTACTCTACAACTAAATGTTGATTTCTGTAGTGTACGAACCCCTGGGAATATTGCCAAAAGACTTAGACACGAAGCCAGGCAAAAATATAATCTAAAATTACAATTCATGACATATTGCATATAGTTTATATCTAATGCATGTCCAGGTACATACAATATTGGGATGTGGTTAAATTACATCAAAATTTTAGCAAAAATGTGCAGCTCGCAAAATATATGCTTTAATATTCTGGTGTCGTGGTGCACTTTCAATGCTCAAGCCTACTGTGATTTCTTCAACCCTGAAATGGAAGTTTTCCAGCTTGATTTGTCAAAATAACTCTCCAAAAACATGGGGGGTACGTACACTACGGCAACGGTACAAGTGAAATTTCTATAATTGTATGAATGTTTAGCTATGGGTTTTTTATACTCACAAATACACACATCCAGACATCTTATCAGGTAAAATTATTTTGGGATATGATTAATATTTGTGGATTGAGGGGTGGGGTACGTACTAGGGGTGGCGCGGTTCTTTGTTTTTTTTTTATTTTAAGTACTCTATATTTGGGCATATACTATTTACCTTAAGTTACCATCGTTTTTAAGCATTTAAGAGAGGTTAAAATTATAGTTAGAATGAAATAGTCATGCTCAAACTAAGTTTGAGTTGACATAAGCATATTTTATGAAAAATCTCTGATGAAAAGCCAGGTAGTATTTTGAAACAGCAAGAAGTAAGACATGGATGATTTCACCAGCTTTATTTTATTTACTACAGTATTAGGAGCGTTTGCTGCCATGTTGTGGCATATTTGAAGTATTCCCACGATTGTACGGCATTCGTGCTTTACAATGCTTGCATACTGTGACTATTATGTCAATTGATTGTTTGCCGGCGTCATCGTATGTAATGGGAAAACCAAAATGTTCCCACACACCTGATTTGAATGACGCGGGGGCATCCTCCACTGTGACTTGCCATATTTGCACTTGTCGTCCACACTCCGCTGTCGCTTCAATTCTTCCGCGTTAGACAACCACGTGGTTTCATACGGGCATTCGCCTTTTTTTTGCGAACCGAAGTCTACACGCGTATTGCACCGCAACAGGCGTATCGTTCGGTTCGGTTTTTTTCCCAGGACCGTGCCAAGCCTAGTACGTACAGTACAGATTTTCACAAAATTTTGCAACTTTTGCACGGCACACAGCTTCGAAAGGCAAGATAGACATCAAAGCACATTTAAGGCTTATGATTCTTAGAAACAATATATGCCAGGGAATATCAATGCTCAAAATAATAAGGATGAACTGGAGATTTTCGTAACAAGATGGCAATTTCAGTTGCACCACGAAAAAAGTAGCCTTTTCAGCGCTGTCTCTTCTCTGCACCTGAAAATGACTGAGAAATATCATTAGTGACATTCACAAAATAATAGCAAGTTTCAGTTCAGATCTAATTGACCAGTCGTAACATGAATAATTAGTGAAATGACAGGTGGTAAATTTGCCGCCACTTCATTCAGGTTCGACATATTTAGATTGAGATCTTAAAAATAAAAAAAAAAATTAATGTTGTGCGTTTTTCATGCTCAAATGAATGCATGAGGAAACATCAGCTAATATTATATGATAATGTAACTCCTGATTTTATTGATATTAGCCCTGATTGTGATCTACCCGTATGGCTTGATACTGTTTATGCTTTTTAACATTGCTGTCTTGTTGAAGATGATCATACTCTCTCAATATAAAGTAAACTCCTTGTTAAAATTATTGTGGCTGGACTGAATCACTTCTGACATTTGAGGGTTTTTTTTTTTTTTTGGGTGCGAACTTCGCACTACTGTAAGCACGAGCTGTAATGTTAGGGTTTACTCTTTAATGCTTAACTGTTTTTTTTATTTAATTAATAGAAACACTTTAATAATGTTGACGAGTAAAGTAATTCCAATTCACTATTGGTTTTTGGGAAAAATCATGTATTCATTGTTTCTTCAATTTACGGAAGCGTGTTGTTGCCATTCTTGGGGAAAGAAACGGGTCGGTATCACTCTGAGGTCAACCTGCAGCAGCCATGGCAACTGGTTGCACAGTGTTTATCGCCATGGCTCTCGTATCCATGTATGGAGTTGTGCTTTATTTTCGATGATCTTAAACCCAAACTTATGGCCATTATAAAAGAACAGAAAGCAATTTCTCAGTATATTTTGATCGATAAATATTAGGTATTTTGTGCCATGCGTTAAGTGTACGAGTGAATGTGTACCATTATCAAGGAAGTGCGTGATGACCCCAGTGACGTTGCACTTTTTTGGCAAATTGCAAAATGTTTTTTGTGTTAATACAACATATTTACACGTTTTAACAAGATATCTTCATGTTATTACAACATAAAGATATCTTCATGTTATTACAACATAAAAACACTTTTCTTTCTATAACATGAGGCTTTTCTCATTACGTGATGGAATGAAACGCTTCACAGTGTTTGAATTAGGATATAGTGTGCCAGGGATTAATTGAGGAATATGGCTCTTACATAATTTGAACTTCGACTTCATGCTTGGGTTGGAACATGGCCTATTATTGAGCACAGTGGATGATATGCGACTATTATGCACTCAGAGGGATTTTAAATTGCTTGGTGCTGTACAGAAGACAGAATGAGCTTGACCCTCTGGATGTAGCTACATTTCTCAACAGCGGTCAAGCTATCACCTGGTCGGGAAACGACAGTCACACTATCACCGTTCCAATATTTCTGAGCGCAAATACAGCAGACATTGTGGCAGTAAAGTCGCGTGATGCAGTTGCTGTCAAATAACCGGCCTGTGGAAAGCGATAACGAGCCTTGCCCAAAAAAGTAAACGTATACTTTCTTCAGTAAAAATATGAAAACAACTTAAAAAAATTTGGTTTTCAATTGATTTTTTTTTTTTCACCAAGTAGGTAGTTTGGGGGTAAAGATTTGGTGAAGTGCCGTTACTCCAGATCAGGAGTTCCCAAACTCGGTCCTGGGGCCTCCCCATGTATGCTGGTTTTCGTTCAAACCATAATTACCATCATAGGAGTTTAATATGTAATGTGTGGGGGGGGGGGGGGGGGGGGGGGTTTGGGCATGTCGTGGGCATGCGAGAGAGGGGAAGTCCCAGAGAATTGAAAAAAAGTCTAAAAGGTGGGAGGGGGCTGCAAAAGAGTATATGAGGAGAAAAATTGAGAGTGAAGTAGTAGGAGAAATTGCAAGGATGATACATTTGATCAGGTCTGTCACTTCAAGACCTGTGAGGTTTTTTGCCTGTGTTGGAGCATTTTCCTCACCCGGAACATCACCAAGCAACCCCATCTCAAGGGACTGAAATTTTTTTTTCTTGTATGTGTCAATCTTGATCAATAGTATAAATTGAAGGTTAATTGTCAGTCTTTGTTAATTAAATCTGCTTAAGTTTTAAAACTTTGTCTGTCAATCCCTTACTGTCTTATGTCATAACAAATTGGGGGCTCATCGGGATAGACCATTGAGAGAGTCATTTATTGAAAATCTAACATTAAATATTGTGAAATTGTTTTTTTTCCCCAGCTATATATTGACAGATCAACAGCAATGGATGGTTTCTTAGCATCACAAACTGTAGAGGTTTTGAAGTCTTTTAAAAAGACAGAACTGCCAGAAATATGCTGACATTTAGAGCTGACAGAGGTAAAACCAGCCATGCGAAAAGCAAGACTGGCTAGGGAGATAGTTGAATATTACATTGATGAAAATCTATTTGCACCAGTGGAAAATCCAAACGTAGAAATGGAACTTAAATTAAAAATGCTAGAGATTGAAAGGGAGGAAAAGAGGAAAAAAAGAAAGGGAGGAAAAAGAAAAACAGAATTTCAGTGAGAGAGAGATTTTGAGTTACAGAAGTTGGATAGGGAAGAAAGGCTCCAAATGGAGCAAAATAGAAGCTGGAAATTTCAGGCTAGCCAGGAGGTAAAGCTGGTGCCTCCATTCTCAGAAAAGGAGGTTGATGAGTATTTCCAGTGCTTCGAGAAGGTAGCTAAGAGTTGCCAGTAGCCAAAGAACCACTGGCCTCTGATGTAGCAAACTGTTGTCAAGGGTAAAGCTCAACAAGCCTATTTGACTTTGTCTGCAGATTATTCCTCAGATTATGAGGTTGTCAACAAGGATATTTTGAGAGCTTATGAGTTGGTTCCAGAGGCTTACCGACAGAAAATCAGACTTGTGTGGAATTTGCTAACGAGAAGGTTTGTTTGGGCGCTGGTGTATTTCTATGGAGGTCAAGGATGATTTCAACTCATTAAAAGAGATGCTGTTAGTTGAAGAATTCAAGAACTGTGTTAAGGATGATATTAAGACCTACCTTAATGAGAAGCAAGCACTGAATTTGCAGACGAATATGTTCCACACAAGTCCAAATTTCAGTCTAGCAGTAACAATAGATGGTTCCAATTTCAGAAGAAAGGTGACGGTGATACCCAAGATTCCTCACCCAAACACTAGGAAAAATCTGGTGATGGTGCACAGAAATCCAGTCACAGGTCTGATAAAAGTGTGAAAGCTGACAGTGACAAAAGTGGTCTAAGTTTGCAATTATTGCAAGAAATCTGATCCTGTTACAACTAACTATTGGTTCCTTAAAGCTAAGAAAAAAAGAAAAGGATACCAAACCCAATGCCTTTGTGAAGACAAGGTTAGAAACCCCTGTAGTAGATGACCGATCTGCTAAATTGCCTGCTCCTTGTGGGGCTAAAAAGCCTGATACTGCTGACTTTGTGAGGGAGGAATTTCTTCTATTTGTGTCAGAGGGATTTGTGGCTCTGAGCATTCTCCTCCTGTACCCATATGTATCCTAAGGGATACCGGAGCTTCTTAGTCACTTTTGCTGATGGACTCCTTGGAGTTACGTGATGAGACCGCTTCTGGGGATTTCATACTTGTACAAGGTATTGAAGGGAGGACTGTATCTGTACCCCTGTGCTCTGTATTCTTGAAGTCATACTTAGTTGCAGGACGGGTAAAGGTGGGACTTATGTCAAGTCTACCTATCAAGGGTGTTTCTCTGTTGCTAGGCAACGACCTGGCTGGAACTAGGGTTAGGTACAGAAATGATTTATGTGGTGAAACCCTGCGATTTAGGGTTTCGATTCATAAAATCCTATCTAGTTCAGGAAGTTGAGAAGATAGAACTTTGAAATTTTGTGCCTTTATGCACATTTATCTTAGACATCTTTTGCAATGCACACAATCTCTATCTCATTCCAAAAAGGTTGAGACAGATTAGGTATTGAGAAAATATCAAGTTTGCCCTAAGTCCAACTGATCTTACTGAGCTATAAACACAATTTTAGGTAGAAATAGAAATTTTGGGTGTGCTGTTAATTTTGTGTCAATTAAAAACAGAGCGCAAAGCGCACTGGGCCTGCGGGCCTAGCCCGTGGGGGGAAATTTTTTAAAAACAGGGCCTAAATGGTGCATTCTGCAGACAAGATATTAAATTTCATCACAAGACATTGGCTTAGTTTATACTTCATTACATTAATATACTGTCAAATTTTCTATTGTTGTCAATGCACTCTAAACCTTTTCTAGCTTTGACGAAAAAAAGATGGATTTAGCCTAAATTAGCAACTGATAAGGTGAGACAAATTATTAAATAAAGGAATAAGTCCCAAGAAGCAGTGGATTACAGTGATTTTATCAAGGCGGAGGGGCGTTCTAAGGCACGACACGCGGCCAGTGGTTTAGTGCCCATCCGCCATTATAAAATCACTGTAACCCACTGCTTCAAGGGGCTTATTCCTTTTATGAAACGGTTACCCTACATATACTTACTTACTTAAGCCCTTCGCTCATGATCCGACTCTTCGCCAGCGCACTCTGTTCTGGGCTGTCCTTGCTGCTCCTGTCCAGTTGGTGCCTTGTTGCTTCAGCTCAGCCTCAGTGTCTCTCCTCCAGCTGTTGCGAGGCCGGCCTTTCTTCCTCTTCCCCTGCGGGTTCCAGGTCAGGGCTTGGCGTGTGATGCTGGATGCTGGCTTCCGGAGGGTGTGTTACCCTACATGTAACTAGCCCATTAAATAAACACACGAGAAAAAAAAAATTGACAATTTATTGGTAATAATGCAACAATAAAATTGAGAACTTCTTCCACCAAGCAAGAAAGAGTGGACAGGATGGTTGGTCAGTAACACAGATGGTAAGATTGCCATTTCATCTAGCGCAATTGTCATGTCACATCTGGCTATTTGGGGTCGCTAATGCAGATATACTATGAAAGCAGGCTATTTTGAATGTCTCATTCGCTCTCCCGATGACCCCGTTAAATAATTATGTTCGTTTCGGTTTTGGAGTTTCCTTGTTCTCAACTTGCGCTGATTGGCCAAATCATTGCAACCAGCAGCGAGAGTAGGGAACGATTGACTTTTGTTTTCCTCACTTGCTGATGTCCAGGAAAATATGTTGAATTGTGCATGAGTTTGCCAGCCAGCCTATCAACTAGCTAGGGTTCACTATAGACAATGTGGTTACCCAACACATAGCCAGTGCTTGAATTGGAATAAAAAAGGTGCCAGTGCTCTGAATCAGCAGCTCCGAAAAACCAAAACTGAACCAAGAACCTTGCTGTAGAACCGCATTACACTTTTCCCCAACCCAGCAGACACCACTGCATATGGTAACTAGTATTACTATCTAGTTCGGGAAGATAGGACTTGGAAATTTTGGGCCTTTATGCAGATTTCTCTTAGACATCTTTTGCAATGCACACCAAGTCTCTATCTCGTTCAGAAAAGGTTGAGATCAGATTAGGTATTGAGAAAATCTCAAATTTTCCCCGAGTCAAACTGATCTTACTGAGCTGCAAATTTCCAGAGGCTATATGTTACAGGTATTGAATGAATCGCTGAGTCTATTCAGGTGCAACACATTCATTTATTGTTGGGGGGGAAATTTCTGTAAAAACATTTAAGGCAGCGTGGTCAGCAATGCATGTCATCACATTTTCCTTGCAGCACTAATTCTATGGTTTTACCCTTGAACTTCTATATCTCTCTGTTAGGATTTGTATTTATGCACATTTTCAATGGGCTTTGCTTACTTTAACTCTCTAGGCCAGAGGTGGGCAGTGAGGGCCGTATCTGTCCCTGGTTTTCACACCAACGTCTGGTCTTTAATTAGTTGATTGTCTCAATTAGCCAAACCATTTATGAAATCTGACGTTTCATGCGCATTTCTTTAAATTATCATGAAACTACAAAGACTAGTCTTGTCTCCCTTCATAAAACATTTTCCTTTGATCGAATAATTGCGAAAATCTATATTTGTACCTGCAATCAATTAACTCAATTAGTCAGGGTAATTGATAAGAATAAAAACCTGCATACACACCGGCCCTCCAGGACCGTGATTGCCCACCCCTGCTCTAGGCACACTTATGCTCAAAGTTTCATTTTTAAATTATTCAAATGAAGCCATTTGTTCTGGACATACAGATATATCCCAATTTCGGCATTTACAGTTCCAAAACTGCACCTTCCAATTTCCTACACAACTTCATAACATGGTACATTAACACAACATCCAATTAGCATCACTTGCACAATTTAATAACCCAATAGTTCACACTACAAACTGCTTATTAATTGTACTATTCCAACACATTTCATTTCCCATTACCCGTGATTTACTGTATCACATCACCAATTTAATTTGTCCTGTAACCTATTAACAAAATAACCTCATTTGCAATGTAACCAAACCAATCAGCTACCATTTTTAATCGCTGGCTGGTAAATACACAGAAGCTAGCTTTCCGGCTCTCAAGATCTGTACAAGTTCAACGACAGGTCCAACTTAACAGGTTTAATGTCTGTATTGCCGCAGTAGGCAATGACACCAAAACGTCAAAACTGCCAAACGTTCAACTTCAAACTAAAATAGCGATTCTACCGTGTCGTGTCTAGCCCTGTTCTGCCTCCTTTCCAGCAGCATTACCGCTGTACCATGCGACGGCGGTAAAACATTAAAAGATTCCCGTCTTTTTAAACGCACCGAAATCATGCGATGACACGGTAGAGTCTGCCGAACCGAGTACGTAATTCAGACTTTTCCCGCAGTACCTAGAATCAAACGTTAATTAGAGTCGACCATCAGTATTCAGTACGTACACTGCGCTCTGTTGGCTTGGTGCGGTTGCTATCACTCACCCATTACCGTGTTAGCCACTGATACGTTTCACTTACGCTTAAAACAGTACAACGATAATATTCTCTGAAACGCGGTAGGACGACAATATCAGAGCACCATCTCTCGAATTTGGTTCAATGTACTTAATGCTCTAAAGACATAGTTTTACTTTTATCTCTGTAATTACTCTTACCTGTAAAAACATTTAAGAAGGCGTGGTCAGCAACGCATGTCGCCACATTTTCCTTGCAGCTCTAATTCTATGGTTTTACCCTTGAACTACGGTGTGCCGCGAAAACGATGAATGCTGCAAGCTACCTCAGGGCGTCACCTGCTGCCCGGATACTGTTCAAATATAGGTCAACAAGACTTAAATCCTGCCTCTGGCACAGATAAAAATAAAACTTTTCACCATGACTTTTATGGATTTTCAAATAAATGGATTTCTATTTTGCTCAAAGTTCTACCCCGCTACCATTCCCTGCGGAGAACCATAAGGGCTACATATATCACAGTGAATTTTCATCATAGAGACACAAGACCAAGACCAAAATTCATTTTAGAACTTGCATACCTGTCAACCCCAAATGACTAAAATGTGTATTAAGCCCAGAGGCGTTACCAGGATACCAAGCTTGGGTGGGCATATGTCCTCTTTGGGGGGGCAAAAAAAAGGAGCCTCTAAATCGCTGTAAAATAAATAAGGCATCCATATATATATATATATATATAGTGGCGGCTGGAGAACTGGCGATAGGGGAGGGACATTAACATGTGTGGTCAGTTTTCATTAATTATGCACACTAGGGTTATGCCAATTGTGAACCGCGATTTTTTTAAGGCGTAGCATCACTACCGGCTGCCATGGGGCGAACATCCGAGCTTTCTCTTTTCCTTCATTAAACCCATCGCAATGCGAAACATCAAAGGGCATGTGAAATGCTTCCGGAAAAAAACTTGACTGACATCAGTACTTTTCGGCTACATGCTGCATGGAGCCAAGTAAAGGACTACAGAATCGCCTCCTATTAACCAATTAGGCAACTCTCAGAAAAAACCAACCTATTCCCATTTACTTTGTTTGATTGGCAATCAAATTGTGGATTCGTTTACTCTTTAAGTTGAATGAGTAGAGCTGTTGAGACAGCATGTTTGATTGATGCATTGCGAAATTTAAATGGCCATAGAACAGCATATTTTCATGAACGCGATTATCATTGAAGCGATTTCGTGCAACTGATCATTTATATCTCACATTCACGTTTCATCCGCTTTTGGGGAAGACAAAGATTTTTTCTAATTATTCAAATTGCCATTCTTTCAATCTAACACCGTAGCCCAGTTAGGTTTGTCTGCTTGTCACCATCACATCTTATTCGTTATAAGCCACTGAAATTGTTTGATTGTTATTGAGGCCAAGTACACGGGAGCGGATTTAGGGAAGGGCGGCGGAGCACCATGGAATTTGCGAAATCTAAACTCGGTCTTCTTCCTGACAGCATTTCGAATCGTTTTAAGTCTCTTCAGGTGTGTATGTTTAAAGAAATAACACGCGACTGCCTACAAGCCTCATGACTGTAAATGGTCTCATCACACTGAAAAAAAAAATCCTCGTTCAACATCGCCACATCCCAACTCAGCATTTCATCTCTCGTTGTGGTATATTTAGGAGATCTAGAATGATAAAAATAAAGAGATTTGTTATAAAAGCGCCCTGGAATTTAAGCGTCTAGGAAAATACACAAAGTGGAAAACCTTCAGAAAATCGAATGAAACACAAATGTGAGATAAATGATCAGTCGCACGAAATGGCGAGGCAATGACATCTTGCTCATGCAAATCTGCTGTTCTACGGCCATTTAAATTTCGAAATGCATCAAACATGTTGTCTTTATTAACAGCTATACTCATTCAACTTAGCGAGTAAACGAATCCATCATTTGATTGCCAATCAAGCAAAGTAAACGGGAACACGTTTACTTTTCTTAGAGTTGCCTTCTGAAGTCCTTTTGGCTACTTGGCACCGTGCAGCATGTCGCCGAAAAATAATTACGCCAGTCAAGTTTTCTTCCCGAAGTGCTTAAGATACAGAATTATAGTTGCAACAACCCCAGTGAGTGACTAGCAACTCCAGACTAGCTGCTGGCGAGCTGCCTGGGCTCACTCGGTAGCCAACTCGGGTTATAACCACACAAGTCAAAACAGATGACAAACTAAAGACGGCAGTCTGTGAGAATGGGAGGGTCATAATAATTCCAAAGTGCCCGTTGGTTTCACAGCAAAATAGAGTGGCGAAAGAATCCACCAATCACACATAGTGATAGATAAATGAAGCAAACGTAAAGCTCACTCTAAATGGCTGTCTATTTCCGGCTGTGAATCGGTTAAATATCGCGTGTTTGCGGTCAAATTGAAGTAAATCAGTTTTTTATCTTGAGCTTTCATTGGGGGGGGCAGAGCTTTTCTCAGGGTGGGCACTGCCCACCCCATGCCCCCCCTTGGTAACGCCCCTGATTAAGCCACACCAAAATTCTTATTTTTTCCCCAAAAATCTGATGTTTTTTCATGTTGGGATATTTATTTTACATATGCTTAAACAGCAAAGATCTAATCTTAAGTCATCCATAAACAGGTCCATAGCACATTAACAATCATTAAGTCCACACAGTCACTTGTGTTCATTTGTAACTAGCAGTAGCTGTTCTTGCTAGCTGCAAGTGGGACTCGGTGGGCTCCATCTTGCAGCAATAGTCTGTGTTTAGTTTGCATTGGAGCAAAGAGGTTAATGTCTGTGTACAGGCTCTTTCTGCAATCAGTGTGGATTTTCCTTATTTGAGAGAATACTCTCTCACAATCTGTATTGCTGTGGGGTAAGCTGAAAACCACTTCTGACAACAAGATGCGACGAATAACCCAGTCAGCATTCATTCTGCAAATAGCCAACAACGCGCACAATCTTCCGCGACCACGTAGGAGACAGGAGTTTACTGGCAATTCTGAATATTCAATAGCTGATCCTGGTGTGCCATCTAGTGCTAAAATATTGTAACTGCGTGCATAAATTTGCAGCTCCACATCCACTGGCAGATATGTACATTTATTAACCTGCAGGGTAACAAACGGTGAGTGTTGAGGAATTGGGGATGGGGTTGAGGGTTTTAGCCAAAGGGTCGAGGGTTTTGACCTAAGGGTCGAGGGTTTTGAGGTGAGGGTTGAGGTATTGGGGATGGGGTTGAGGGTTTTCACCAAAGGGTTGAGGGTTTTGGGGATGGGGTTGAGGAACTGGGGTTAGGGTTTTAGGGTCAGGGTCAGGGTCAGGGGTCAGGGGTCAGGGGTCAGGGTCTAGGGTTTAGGGTTTAGGGTTTAGGGTCAGGGTTAGGGTTTAGGGGTTAGGGTTGGGGTTAGGGTTAGGGTTAGGGTTAGGGTTAGGGGTTAGGGTTTAGGGTTAGGGGTTAGGGTTTAGGGGTTAGGGTTAGGGTTAGGGTTAGGTTTAGGGTTAGGTTTAGGAGAGTAATCTTCCTTTCCCAAGTTTCCCCTTATGAGGGCACCTTGGGAAAGAAAAGTTTGCACAGTCCATTCAGTGTACTGGAGCCTTTATATTGGAAGAATTTGGTCCCTTTTGTGGTGAAGTATTAGGTGCGTTTGTTGAGTCCTCTTGGGAACAAAGTGTTTAGCTTTGTGATCCAATGTTTTTCTGTCCTACGTCTGTCCTCCGGTGTCCAGTTGCTGTTCGTCTGAAGCCCGGATATTTCTAGTGCCTCAAGTCCATGGTGAAGGAAGTGAGCAACTAGATGTGTGTCTGTGTCTTTATGATTTCTAATGTTATATATGTGTTGAGCTAATCTAGTCCTGATCTTGTTACCCGTCTCTCCTATATATTTAACGTCACAATTGTTGCACCTAATGACATATATGCAGTTCTTTGTATCGAGTGTGAGTGTTTGTTTGATTAGGTATGTTATGTTTGTTGTGTTGTTCTTGATTGTTGTGGCTTGTTTGTAAAATACTGGGTCTTGTGCATGTACCGTGTTGATTTCTGGTAATTTGCTGTTAACCAGATGGTCCTTGAGGTTCTTTCCTTTTTTATATGCTGAGATGATTTTGTGGTCCTCGAGTATGTCCGTGTTTCGTAGGGATCTGTTTAAATTTATCTTAATTTTAATGTTTGCTGCTTGGCTGAATGCTGAGTAGGTGGTGATGAGTGGGATTATTTTTCTCGGATCCTGTGGTCTCGTGGTTAGGAAGTTTTTCCGGATCCGTCTGAGGAATGATCTACTGTAACCCCTGGGTTTCAGTGCTTTGAAGAGGCTTTGGGTAGCCTCTTCAAAATCTGTTGCCTGTGTGCAGATTCTGTGGTACCTGAGCAATTGTGATTTGATCAGGCCTTTGAAAGTATGTTTTGGATGGAGACTGTTTTTGTGTAAAAGTGCGTGTGTGTCTGTGTCCTTAAAGAAGACCTTTGTGTCTAATGTGTGTGTCTGAGTAAATGAGGGTCCTTTATATGTGGTGGTGTCCAAGAAATCTATGTGTTCTTTATGTGTGGTGTATTTAACTGTGATTGTTCTGTGGTGTGTGTTCAGGATATGAATGAAGTTTTTGAAGTCCTCTAGGCTATGTGTCCATGTTCCCCATATGTCATCTAAGTATCTAAAGTAATTGGTGGGTAGTTTGGGGCATTTTTCAAAGACAGTCTCCTCCCAATGTGCCATGTAGATGTTGGCATAGGCTGGTGCAAATTTTTTTCCCATAGCTGTGCCACTGATTTGTAGAAAGAATTCCTTGTTGAATTCAAAATCATTTTTGGTGAGGCTGATTTCCAAGAGTTGCAGGAGAGATGAGTCCGGTCGATTGTCATCCGGATATTTTTCCATCCAGGCTTTTACCGCGGATAGTCCCGCCACTGTGTTTATGTTTGTGTAGAGACTGTCTATGTCTATTGTGAATAGGATAGCTTCCTGTGTTATTTTGGTGTTTTTTACTTTGTGTATAAAATCGTATGTGTCCTTAATGTAGCTGTCGTGTTTTGTGGATAGTGGAGTGAGGAAATAGTCTATATATTCAGCAATCCTGTAGGATTCACT
Source organism: Gymnothorax reevesii (assembly GCA_029721435.1). Classification (NCBI taxonomy): domain Eukaryota; kingdom Metazoa; phylum Chordata; class Actinopteri; order Anguilliformes; family Muraenidae; genus Gymnothorax; species Gymnothorax reevesii. The sequence goes on from CM056578.1 coordinate 126,405,802, forward strand.
GTTGCAGTCTGAGACAATGGGTCTCCCTGCTGGGATCTCATATGGTAGGGTCCAGGACTGTGGCGGTTTGTGTATTTTGGGGAGGAGGTAGAAAATCCTAGGTCTAGGATTGCCCTCTCCCCTGAGGTAAAAGCTTTGTTTTTTAGTGATCCGCTTGCTCTCTAAGAGTGTTTGTATTATGTTGTGTATTTCCTGGGCTGTGTCTGGATATATGGGTCTTGGTAATTTTCTGTAGTGTGCTGTGTTATTTAGCTGTCTATTAGCCTCATGTATGTATTGTGCTCTGTCCATGATCACTATGGCACTCCCCTTATCTGCTGGCTTTAAGATGATTTGTTTGTTTTTTGCCAGCTGGTGTAGGGCTTGCCTCTCCCCTCTGCTGAGGTTGTTTTTGTCTTTGTAATTTTGTGGGTTCAGTGCCTTGATCAGGGTATTGTTGTGTTTGATAATTTGTGTAATTTCCTCTGGAATTTGGTCAGTCCTTGGTTCCCAGGTGGACTTTGGGATGAATGGTGTGCATTGTGTGTCTTCCGCTCCCTCAAAGAAGGCCGCCAATTTTAGTTTCCTGTGGAATTCCTGGGCTTCTCCCTTGAGGGTTTCTTTTTGTTTTTTGTGTGTGTTTGTGGTGGGTATAAATGATAAGCCTTTGTCCAAAAGGCTTAACTGGTCCTGTGTTGGTTTGTAGTTTCTGGCCAGAATTATTATGTTCTTATTCCCCTCCCTGTTTGTGTTTGGGTTTGTGGGGATCTTTAGTTTAAATGGTGGAGCCAGTGGTCCAACATCTTGCTGGCTGTTCTGTCTGTCCAGTGGATGTTGTCCTGTGTTGTACGGAAGTCCCCCTCTGGAAGCTTTGGAATGTGTGGCATGTTCCGGCGGATGTGCTCGTTAATTTCCTCCAGGTTGGACTTCTGGCGGGGATCCAGGCTAGTGGAATAATTGATGATTGGGATCCAGATTTCTGCAGCAGGGAAGGTGGTTTTTGCAGCTCTCAGCATGGTTTGTAGTTGCTTGATTGCTGTCTTCTTTGGGTGCTGGTCCTTATTGTTGATTCCGAAGGACAAGACGACTCGCTGGATCTTGGAGTCTGTAGCCGTCTTTTCCAGGAGTCCCGCGGCATGGTAAAATGTTGCCCCGGGGTAGCTGTCAATCTGGAGGTCTCCTCTGGAGTGGGATGGGATCCTGGAGAGGTTGGAGTCCCCCAAGATCACATTGCTGCCCGTGATGTTGATCCTCCATTCTTGGATCTTCCTGTTGGATCGCGGATGCCTTGTGGGGTGGAAGGTTCCATTTTCCTCTCTGGCCCCATGGGTGTGGGGTGGGGTTAGGGTTAGGGTTAGGGTTAGGGTTAGGGTTAGGGTTAGGGTTAGGGGGGTTAGGGTTAGGGTTAGGGTTAGGGTTAGGGTTAGGCTCTCAATATACTCACGTACTCCCCAACAAGCTCCCGCAGGAGCATTGCCGGTTTGAAGTGAAGTACGCGGGAATGCACTGGCCGACGCACGTTAGTACGAGTTACCACGCAGTTGTCCGGTCCTAGAGAAGGGGGGTAGATAGAGCAAGAGGGAGAGGAGCTAAGAGTCTCGGAAAAGTCGATAACTCTTAGTGACACCGAAAGTGGCGTTCAATAGCCCTTGGCTCCCTCTAGGGGAGCCAGGGTGTGTTGCTAGCTATATTAAGAAATGGGGCTAATAAGGTTTTAGGATGAATTTCAGGACACATCGTCAGTAGTGTACCTTAGGGTCATAGGGTGTTTCGGCCATTACCACTAGACACCCTCACCCAAGGACGGCCCCACCGAGGTGATCAATCTCGGGGTGTGTCCCGTAGCCAAATGAAGTTTTAAGGTTTTAAGGTTTATTTCTTTTTAAATGGCTAGAAAGTAAGTTCTAATAAGGTTCTTTTAAAGTGACGCATGGAGGTCTATCGGTAAGTTTAAGGTAATTTGAGGTGAGTAACTATTAGAGTTTTTCAAAGGGTTTTTCAACCGTTGATACTTTTTACGCCGTACGAGAGAGAGAGGGGAGAGAGTCTCTTAAATGGTTTTTTAATATTTGGGGGTGAAAGTTCCGTTAATGGGGTTTAAGTATTTGTTAGTTTTTTCTAAGCGCGAGGTAAAGTATTTTTAGTTAGGCCTCATAATGTTCGCGGGCGTCTCATATCCAATCTTGACGCTCGCGTACATATGAGCAGATTGAATGCCAAGGGTGCGCTGAGCAGATGTCTCATGATGTTCGCAAGAGCCTCATATCCAATCTTGGCAATTGCTCACATATGAGAGAGTTCGCTTTTTTCTTTGAAGTTGGATTATGAATGGAGGTTTCTCATAATGTCCGCAAAGGCCTCATATCCAATCTTGGCGATTGCGTACATATGAGAGTTAACTCTATCCTTTTTGGGTAGAGTTGTTTTAGATATGGATTTTTCTCATGATGTTCGCAAGGACCTCATATCCAATCTTGGACCTTGCGGGCATATGAGAGTTTGCTCAGCTTATAGTTGAATATAATGAGTATTTTTAGGGGAAATGGAGATGTATAGATCCATTAGTGTTGTTTTTAATCCTTGGTTTTGGATTTTTTGATGAGAATTGTGCAAAGTTGTTGCTTTGGTTTAGTCTGAATTAGCGGAAAGGTTTTTGTTGAGGGTTTGAATTAGCGGGGGCGATGTGTATTTATTCCCGGGAGTCCAAAGGAGACCCGTGAGAAATTTGGTGAGGATAGCTGTTTTTAGGCGGTTGGTAAGATAAAAATTGTGTTGAGCGGGTTTAGTTAGCGGAAAGGTTTTTGAAGTTGAAAACAATTAGCGGAGGGGACTGAATTGGAGTCTAGTAGTTTGTAAATGTTGGGGGAAGTTTAATTGGTCCATTTTGGGATAATCGTTAAAGAGGAATTTGGTGATTTTGGGAGGGGGGTCGAATCAAAGTATCGTAAGCTATCCAAGGTTCTGGAATAAATTTGGGTTAGGGTTAGGGTTAGGGTTAGGGTTAGGGTTAGGGTTAGGGGTTAGGGTTAGGGTTAGGGTTAGGGTTAGGGTTAGGGTTAGGTTTAGGAGAGTAATCTTCCTTTCCCAAGTTTCCCCTTATGAGGGCACCTTGGGAAAGAAAAGTTTGCACAGTCCATTCAGTGTACTGGAGCCTTTATATTGGAAGAATTTGGTCCCTTTTGTGGTGAAGTATTAGGTGCGTTTGTTGAGTCCTCTTGGGAACAAAGTGTTTAGCTTTGTGATCCAATGTTTTTCTGTCCTACGTCTGTCCTCCGGTGTCCAGTTGCTGTTCGTCTGAAGCCCGGATATTTCTAGTGCCTCAAGTCCATGGTGAAGGAAGTGAGCAACTAGATGTGTGTCTGTGTCTTTATGATTTCTAATGTTATATATGTGTTGAGCTAATCTAGTCCTGATCTTGTTACCCGTCTCTCCTATATATTTAACGTCACAATTGTTGCACCTAATGACATATATGCAGTTCTTTGTATCGAGTGTGAGTGTTTGTTTGATTAGGTATGTTATGTTTGTTGTGTTGTTCTTGATTGTTGTGGCTTGTTTGTAAAATACTGGGTCTTGTGCATGTACCGTGTTGATTTCTGGTAATTTGCTGTTAACCAGATGGTCCTTGAGGTTCTTTCCTTTTTTATATGCTGAGATGATTTTGTGGTCCTCGAGTATGTCCGTGTTTCGTAGGGATCTGTTTAAATTTATCTTAATTTTAATGTTTGCTGCTTGGCTGAATGCTGAGTAGGTGGTGATGAGTGGGATTATTTTTCTCGGATCCTGTGGTCTCGTGGTTAGGAAGTTTTTCCGGATCCGTCTGAGGAATGATCTACTGTAACCCCTGGGTTTCAGTGCTTTGAAGAGGCTTTGGGTAGCCTCTTCAAAATCTGTTGCCTGTGTGCAGATTCTGTGGTACCTGAGCAATTGTGATTTGATCAGGCCTTTGAAAGTATGTTTTGGATGGAGACTGTTTTTGTGTAAAAGTGCGTGTGTGTCTGTGTCCTTAAAGAAGACCTTTGTGTCTAATGTGTGTGTCTGAGTAAATGAGGGTCCTTTATATGTGGTGGTGTCCAAGAAATCTATGTGTTCTTTATGTGTGGTGTATTTAACTGTGATTGTTCTGTGGTGTGTGTTCAGGATATGAATGAAGTTTTTGAAGTCCTCTAGGCTATGTGTCCATGTTCCCCATATGTCATCTAAGTATCTAAAGTAATTGGTGGGTAGTTTGGGGCATTTTTCAAAGACAGTCTCCTCCCAATGTGCCATGTAGATGTTGGCATAGGCTGGTGCAAATTTTTTTCCCATAGCTGTGCCACTGATTTGTAGAAAGAATTCCTTGTTGAATTCAAAATCATTTTTGGTGAGGCTGATTTCCAAGAGTTGCAGGAGAGATGAGTCCGGTCGATTGTCATCCGGATATTTTTCCATCCAGGCTTTTACCGCGGATAGTCCCGCCACTGTGTTTATGTTTGTGTAGAGACTGTCTATGTCTATTGTGAATAGGATAGCTTCCTGTGCTATTTTGGTGTTTTTTACTTTGTGTATAAAATCGTATGTGTCCTTAATGTAGCTGTCGTGTTTTGTGGATAGTGGAGTGAGGAAATAGTCTATATATTCAGCAATCCTGTAGGATTCACTGTTGCAGTCTGAGACAATGGGTCTCCCTGCTGGGATCTCATATGGTAGGGTCCAGGACTGTGGCGGTTTGTGTATTTTGGGGAGGAGGTAGAAAATCCTAGGTCTAGGATTGCCCTCTCCCCTGAGGTAAAAGCTTTGTTTTTTAGTGATCCGCTTGCTCTCTAAGAGTGTTTGTATTATGTTGTGTATTTCCTGGGCTGTGTCTGGATATATGGGTCTTGGTAATTTTCTGTAGTGTGCTGTGTTATTTAGCTGTCTATTAGCCTCATGTATGTATTGTGCTCTGTCCATGATCACTATGGCACTCCCCTTATCTGCTGGCTTTAAGATGATTTGTTTGTTTTTTGCCAGCTGGTGTAGGGCTTGCCTCTCCCCTCTGCTGAGGTTGTTTTTGTCTTTGTAATTTTGTGGGTTCAGTGCCTTGATCAGGGTATTGTTGTGTTTGATAATTTGTGTAATTTCCTCTGGAATTTGGTCAGTCCTTGGTTCCCAGGTGGACTTTGGGATGAATGGTGTGCATTGTGTGTCTTCCGCTCCCTCAAAGAAGGCCGCCAGTTTTAGTTTCCTGTGGAATTCCTGGGCTTCTCCCTTGAGGGTTTCTTTTTGTTTTTTGTGTGTGTTTGTGGTGGGTATAAATGATAAGCCTTTGTCCAAAAGGCTTAACTGGTCCTGTGTTGGTTTGTAGTTTCTGGCCAGAATTATTATGTTCTTATTCCCCTCCCTGTTTGTGTTTGGGTTTGTGGGGATCTTTAGTTTAAATGGTGGAGCCAGTGGTCCAACATCTTGCTGGCTGTTCTGTCTGTCCAGTGGATGTTGTCCTGTGTTGTACGGAAGTCCCCCTCTGGAAGCTTTGGAATGTGTGGCATGTTCCGGCGGATGTGCTCGTTAATTTCCTCCAGGTTGGACTTCTGGCGGGGATCCAGGCTAGTGGAATAATTGATGATTGGGATCCAGATTTCTGCAGCAGGGAAGGTGGTTTTTGCAGCTCTCAGCATGGTTTGTAGTTGCTTGATTGCTGTCTTCTTTGGGTGCTGGTCCTTATTGTTGATTCCGAAGGACAAGACGACTCGCTGGATCTTGGAGTCTGTAGCCGTCTTTTCCAGGAGTCCCGCGGCATGGTAAAATGTTGCCCCGGGGTAGCTGTCAATCTGGAGGTCTCCTCTGGAGTGGGATGGGATCCTGGAGAGGTTGGAGTCCCCCAAGATCACATTGCTGCCCGTGATGTTGATCCTCCATTCTTGGATCTTCCTGTTGGATCGCGGATGCCTTGTGGGGTGGAAGGTTCCATTTTCCTCTCTGGCCCCATGGGTGTGGGGTGGGGGAACAGGTGTAAGTGGGTGAGTCGGGTTAGGTATAGGTGTGTAGTTAGGGTTAGCGGTGGAGTTAGGGTTAGGGGTGGGAGTGGGGTTAGGTGTGGGGTTTGTGTTGGGGTTAGGGTTAGGGTTAGGTGTGGGGTTGGGGTTGGGGTTAGGGTTAGGTGCGGGGCTGGGGTTAGGATTAGGGTTAGGGGCGGGGTTGGGGTTAGGATTAGGGTTAGGGGCGGGGTTGGGGTTAGGGTTAGGTGTGGGGTTGGGGTTAGGATTAGGGTTAGGTGCGGGGTTGGGGTTCGGGTTAGGGTTAAGTGCGGGGTTGGGGTTAGGATTAGGGTTAGGGGCGGGGTTGGGGTTAGGGTTAGGTGTGCGGTTGGGGTTAGGATTAGGGTTAGGCGCGGGGTTGGGGATAGGGTTAGGGCTAGGTGCGGGGTTGGAGTTAGGGTTAGTGTTAGGTGTGGGTGCTGAGATGGGGCCAGAGACGTCCTGGTGCCGTCTGTGTCTGGTTTTCTGGGGTCTCTGTGGGCGTGGCTCTGGTTCCCAGTCTCTGTGGCCTCTTGGGGTTTCCTCGTCTCTTCTTCCACCCAGTTTGCGTGCTGCTCCCTGTGGTAGATGGGTCCCCCCGGTGTGCCTGGTTGTTGTTCCACTCCTGCTGGAGTGGGCCTGTCCCAGTGTTGGCCACTCTTCCTGGGATTGGGTTCGGTCCCGCGGCGTCGCGGGGGCAGTCCCCCACGCTGTTCGCGGGGGTGGTGGAGAATCCGCCAGGGCCGCGAACCTGTTGTTTGTTGTAATTCGGGTTGTGGGTGTTCTGGCTCCGAGGATGGGGGTTACTGTCTCCTTTGCAATGTTTAGGGTAGCCGGGTGCAGTCGTCTGCCAAACTTCTTTCTGGCCCATCTGCTCGCCACCTGGAATGCCTCCTGCCAGTTAGTTAGTCGTATCCTCTCCAGTTTCCCGGTAAGGATTTTCAGGCTGTCCAGGTAGTGTTCCTCCAGAATCTGCATGCTTGTGTGGAGCCAGTTGAGGGCATTTCCTGCGAGTCTCCTCATCGTCTCCTGCGTTGGAGCGGCGGGTCTCACTAGGGTGGCTAGCTCCTGCATTTTCTTATGTAAGCTTGCTGGTGGTGTTGTTCTGGCTCCTGATACTGCGGTGTTCTGTAGGTGGTGTGTTGTCTGGATGATCCTGAAGAGGATCCTGGTCGCTTCCGGGAAAGCCGCCATGATTTTTGGTGTGTGTTGTGTGTTGGAAAAAATGTAGTCTAGTGTTTTTTTTATGTATTTTTAGTGCAAACGGCGGTGTAGGGTTCGACTGATCGATAGCGTGCTGTCAACTCAAGGTTGACGCTTCTCAATGCAGTCTATACTTACCAAGACTGTTATCCTGTGGCTTTGTTGGCACCGTTAGGTTTCCACCACAGGATAGTACAGTCTGTGCAGGGTTGTCGCAGAACTCCTCCTGGGGTCCTCTTGCTAATGAGATCTGGAAAGTTTTGCTCTTTTAGGAATCAGCAGCGGGTGGATTGCTTCAGATAGTCGAAGGGATCCTGTCTCTGCTGCCCTCCAAAGCGCGCGTGGGTCGACACAACGTTTCGCCTTGTCTCAGGCTTCTTCAGGTGTGAGTAAGTGAGTAATTTTTCTGGGTTTTATTAAGCCCCGAAGAGGACCTGTTTGAGACCACTTCTAGAGCTGATTTGATTGGTTCCCTGGCTGGTGCTGCAGTTCCCCCTGTCTTTTGTTCCCCCGACGGGCCTCCTTAATGGTCCCGGGGTGTAGGCCATTAGCCTTTTGTTTTGCCTAATGAGTGGCTCTTTGTCATTTAAAGAAATTCTCTTTGCCTTGAATAAGGCCATTGAGAGTGCTGTTAGTCAGGAATGTGGTGCTTGTATTCCTTTTTTGTGATTCTGTTCCAGCAATTGGTAATCACTTAAGGCTCTGGCTGGTTTTTTTTGTCATTTTAAAAAAATTTTTTATTTTTGTCTTGAATAATGCTATTGAGAGTGCTGTTAGTCAGGTCTGTAGTGTTTGCATTCCTTTTGGGTAATTCTGTTCCAGTAATCAGTCATCATTTAAGTCTCTGGCTGGTTTTTTGCCATAGATTAAAAAAAAAAAATAATAATAATAAAAAAAAAAAATAAAAAAATAAATTTTTTCTTTTTGCCTTGACTGAGGCTATTGAGAGTGCTGTTAGTCAGGTATATGGTGCTTGTGTTCCTTTTGTGTAATTCTATCCCAGCAATCAGTAGTCACTGAAGGCTCTGGCCGGTTAGGTTTAGGAGAGTAATCTTCCTTTCCCAAGTTTCCCCTTATGAGGGCACCTTGGGAAAGAAAAGTTTGCACAGTCCATTCAGTGTACTGGAGCCTTTATATTGGAAGAATTTGGTCCCTTTTGTGGTGAAGTATTAGGTGCGTTTGTTGAGTCCTCTTGGGAACAAAGTGTTTAGCTTTGTGATCCAATGTTTTTCTGTCCTACGTCTGTCCTCCGGTGTCCAGTTGCTGTTCGTCTGAAGCCCGGATATTTCTAGTGCCTCAAGTCCATGGTGAAGGAAGTGAGCAACTAGATGTGTGTCTGTGTCTTTATGATTTCTAATGTTATATATGTGTTGAGCTAATCTAGTCCTGATCTTGTTACCCGTCTCTCCTATATATTTAACGTCACAATTGTTGCACCTAATGACATATATGCAGTTCTTTGTATCGAGTGTGAGTGTTTGTTTGATTAGGTATGTTATGTTTGTTGTGTTGTTCTTGATTGTTGTGGCTTGTTTGTAAAATACTGGGTCTTGTGCATGTACCGTGTTGATTTCTGGTAATTTGCTGTTAACCAGATGGTCCTTGAGGTTCTTTCCTTTTTTATATGCTGAGATGATTTTGTGGTCCTCGAGTATGTCCGTGTTTCGTAGGGATCTGTTTAAATTTATCTTAATTTTAATGTTTGCTGCTTGGCTGAATGCTGAGTAGGTGGTGATGAGTGGGATTATTTTTCTCGGATCCTGTGGTCTCGTGGTTAGGAAGTTTTTCCGGATCCGTCTGAGGAATGATCTACTGTAACCCCTGGGTTTCAGTGCTTTGAAGAGGCTTTGGGTAGCCTCTTCAAAATCTGTTGCCTGTGTGCAGATTCTGTGGTACCTGAGCAATTGTGATTTGATCAGGCCTTTGAAAGTATGTTTTGGATGGAGACTGTTTTTGTGTAAAAGTGCGTGTGTGTCTGTGTCCTTAAAGAAGACCTTTGTGTCTAATGTGTGTGTCTGAGTAAATGAGGGTCCTTTATATGTGGTGGTGTCCAAGAAATCTATGTGTTCTTTATGTGTGGTGTATTTAACTGTGATTGTTCTGTGGTGTGTGTTCAGGATATGAATGAAGTTTTTGAAGTCCTCTAGGCTATGTGTCCATGTTCCCCATATGTCATCTAAGTATCTAAAGTAATTGGTGGGTAGTTTGGGGCATTTTTCAAAGACAGTCTCCTCCCAATGTGCCATGTAGATGTTGGCATAGGCTGGTGCAAATTTTTTTCCCATAGCTGTGCCACTGATTTGTAGAAAGAATTCCTTGTTGAATTCAAAATCATTTTTGGTGAGGCTGATTTCCAAGAGTTGCAGGAGAGATGAGTCCGGTCGATTGTCATCCGGATATTTTTCCATCCAGGCTTTTACCGCGGATAGTCCCGCCACTGTGTTTATGTTTGTGTAGAGACTGTCTATGTCTATTGTGAATAGGATAGCTTCCTGTGCTATTTTGGTGTTTTTTACTTTGTGTATAAAATCGTATGTGTCCTTAATGTAGCTGTCGTGTTTTGTGGATAGTGGAGTGAGGAAATAGTCTATATATTCAGCAATCCTGTAGGATTCACTGTTGCAGTCTGAGACAATGGGTCTCCCTGCTGGGATCTCATATGGTAGGGTCCAGGACTGTGGCGGTTTGTGTATTTTGGGGAGGAGGTAGAAAATCCTAGGTCTAGGATTGCCCTCTCCCCTGAGGTAAAAGCTTTGTTTTTTAGTGATCCGCTTGCTCTCTAAGAGTGTTTGTATTATGTTGTGTATTTCCTGGGCTGTGTCTGGATATATGGGTCTTGGTAATTTTCTGTAGTGTGCTGTGTTATTTAGCTGTCTATTAGCCTCATGTATGTATTGTGCTCTGTCCATGATCACTATGGCACTCCCCTTATCTGCTGGCTTTAAGATGATTTGTTTGTTTTTTGCCAGCTGGTGTAGGGCTTGCCTCTCCCCTCTGCTGAGGTTGTTTTTGTCTTTGTAATTTTGTGGGTTCAGTGCCTTGATCAGGGTATTGTTGTGTTTGATAATTTGTGTAATTTCCTCTGGAATTTGGTCAGTCCTTGGTTCCCAGGTGGACTTTGGGATGAATGGTGTGCATTGTGTGTCTTCCGCTCCCTCAAAGAAGGCCGCCAGTTTTAGTTTCCTGTGGAATTCCTGGGCTTCTCCCTTGAGGGTTTCTTTTTGTTTTTTGTGTGTGTTTGTGGTGGGTATAAATGATAAGCCTTTGTCCAAAAGGCTTAACTGGTCCTGTGTTGGTTTGTAGTTTCTGGCCAGAATTATTATGTTCTTATTCCCCTCCCTGTTTGTGTTTGGGTTTGTGGGGATCTTTAGTTTAAATGGTGGAGCCAGTGGTCCAACATCTTGCTGGCTGTTCTGTCTGTCCAGTGGATGTTGTCCTGTGTTGTACGGAAGTCCCCCTCTGGAAGCTTTGGAATGTGTGGCATGTTCCGGCGGATGTGCTCGTTAATTTCCTCCAGGTTGGACTTCTGGCGGGGATCCAGGCTAGTGGAATAATTGATGATTGGGATCCAGATTTCTGCAGCAGGGAAGGTGGTTTTTGCAGCTCTCAGCATGGTTTGTAGTTGCTTGATTGCTGTCTTCTTTGGGTGCTGGTCCTTATTGTTGATTCCGAAGGACAAGACGACTCGCTGGATCTTGGAGTCTGTAGCCGTCTTTTCCAGGAGTCCCGCGGCATGGTAAAATGTTGCCCCGGGGTAGCTGTCAATCTGGAGGTCTCCTCTGGAGTGGGATGGGATCCTGGAGAGGTTGGAGTCCCCCAAGATCACATTGCTGCCCGTGATGTTGATCCTCCATTCTTGGATCTTCCTGTTGGATCGCGGATGCCTTGTGGGGTGGAAGGTTCCATTTTCCTCTCTGGCCCCATGGGTGTGGGGTGGGGGAACAGGTGTAAGTGGGTGAGTCGGGTTAGGTATAGGTGTGTAGTTAGGGTTAGCGGTGGAGTTAGGGTTAGGGGTGGGAGTGGGGTTAGGTGTGGGGTTTGTGTTGGGGTTAGGGTTAGGGTTAGGTGTGGGGTTGGGGTTGGGGTTAGGGTTAGGTGCGGGGCTGGGGTTAGGATTAGGGTTAGGGGCGGGGTTGGGGTTAGGATTAGGGTTAGGGGCGGGGTTGGGGTTAGGGTTAGGTGTGGGGTTGGGGTTAGGATTAGGGTTAGGTGCGGGGTTGGGGTTCGGGTTAGGGTTAAGTGCGGGGTTGGGGTTAGGATTAGGGTTAGGGGCGGGGTTGGGGTTAGGGTTAGGTGTGCGGTTGGGGTTAGGATTAGGGTTAGGCGCGGGGTTGGGGATAGGGTTAGGGCTAGGTGCGGGGTTGGAGTTAGGGTTAGTGTTAGGTGTGGGTGCTGAGATGGGGCCAGAGACGTCCTGGTGCCGTCTGTGTCTGGTTTTCTGGGGTCTCTGTGGGCGTGGCTCTGGTTCCCAGTCTCTGTGGCCTCTTGGGGTTTCCTCGTCTCTTCTTCCACCCAGTTTGCGTGCTGCTCCCTGTGGTAGATGGGTCCCCCCGGTGTGCCTGGTTGTTGTTCCACTCCTGCTGGAGTGGGCCTGTCCCAGTGTTGGCCACTCTTCCTGGGATTGGGTTCGGTCCCGCGGCGTCGCGGGGGCAGTCCCCCACGCTGTTCGCGGGGGTGGTGGAGAATCCGCCAGGGCCGCGAACCTGTTGTTTGTTGTAATTCGGGTTGTGGGTGTTCTGGCTCCGAGGATGGGGGTTACTGTCTCCTTTGCAATGTTTAGGGTAGCCGGGTGCAGTCGTCTGCCAAACTTCTTTCTGGCCCATCTGCTCGCCACCTGGAATGCCTCCTGCCAGTTAGTTAGTCGTATCCTCTCCAGTTTCCCGGTAAGGATTTTCAGGCTGTCCAGGTAGTGTTCCTCCAGAATCTGCATGCTTGTGTGGAGCCAGTTGAGGGCATTTCCTGCGAGTCTCCTCATCGTCTCCTGCGTTGGAGCGGCGGGTCTCACTAGGGTGGCTAGCTCCTGCATTTTCTTATGTAAGCTTGCTGGTGGTGTTGTTCTGGCTCCTGATACTGCGGTGTTCTGTAGGTGGTGTGTTGTCTGGATGATCCTGAAGAGGATCCTGGTCGCTTCCGGGAAAGCCGCCATGATTTTTGGTGTGTGTTGTGTGTTGGAAAAAATGTAGTCTAGTGTTTTTTTTATGTATTTTTAGTGCAAACGGCGGTGTAGGGTTCGACTGATCGATAGCGTGCTGTCAACTCAAGGTTGACGCTTCTCAATGCAGTCTATACTTACCAAGACTGTTATCCTGTGGCTTTGTTGGCACCGTTAGGTTTCCACCACAGGATAGTACAGTCTGTGCAGGGTTGTCGCAGAACTCCTCCTGGGGTCCTCTTGCTAATGAGATCTGGAAAGTTTTGCTCTTTTAGGAATCAGCAGCGGGTGGATTGCTTCAGATAGTCGAAGGGATCCTGTCTCTGCTGCCCTCCAAAGCGCGCGTGGGTCGACACAACGTTTCGCCTTGTCTCAGGCTTCTTCAGGTGTGAGTAAGTGAGTAATTTTTCTGGGTTTTATTAAGCCCCGAAGAGGACCTGTTTGAGACCACTTCTAGAGCTGATTTGATTGGTTCCCTGGCTGGTGCTGCAGTTCCCCCTGTCTTTTGTTCCCCCGACGGGCCTCCTTAATGGTCCCGGGGTGTAGGCCATTAGCCTTTTGTTTTGCCTAATGAGTGGCTCTTTGTCATTTAAAGAAATTCTCTTTGCCTTGAATAAGGCCATTGAGAGTGCTGTTAGTCAGGAATGTGGTGCTTGTATTCCTTTTTTGTGATTCTGTTCCAGCAATTGGTAATCACTTAAGGCTCTGGCTGGTTTTTTTTGTCATTTTAAAAAAATTTTTTATTTTTGTCTTGAATAATGCTATTGAGAGTGCTGTTAGTCAGGTCTGTAGTGTTTGCATTCCTTTTGGGTAATTCTGTTCCAGTAATCAGTCATCATTTAAGTCTCTGGCTGGTTTTTTGCCATAGATTAAAAAAAAAAAAAAATAATAATAAAAAAAAAAAATAAAAAAATAAATTTTTTCTTTTTGCCTTGACTGAGGCTATTGAGAGTGCTGTTAGTCAGGTATATGGTGCTTGTGTTCCTTTTGTGTAATTCTATCCCAGCAATCAGTAATCACTGAAGGCTCTGGCCGGTTAGGTTTAGGAGAGTAATCTTCCTTTCCCAAGTTTCCCCTTATGAGGGCACCTTGGGAAAGAAAAGTTTGCACAGTCCATTCAGTGTACTGGAGCCTTTATATTGGAAGAATTTGGTCCCTTTTGTGGTGAAGTATTAGGTGCGTTTGTTGAGTCCTCTTGGGAACAAAGTGTTTAGCTTTGTGATCCAATGTTTTTCTGTCCTACGTCTGTCCTCCGGTGTCCAGTTGCTGTTCGTCTGAAGCCCGGATATTTCTAGTGCCTCAAGTCCATGGTGAAGGAAGTGAGCAACTAGATGTGTGTCTGTGTCTTTATGATTTCTAATGTTATATATGTGTTGAGCTAATCTAGTCCTGATCTTGTTACCCGTCTCTCCTATATATTTAACGTCACAATTGTTGCACCTAATGACATATATGCAGTTCTTTGTATCGAGTGTGAGTGTTTGTTTGATTAGGTATGTTATGTTTGTTGTGTTGTTCTTGATTGTTGTGGCTTGTTTGTAAAATACTGGGTCTTGTGCATGTACCGTGTTGATTTCTGGTAATTTGCTGTTAACCAGATGGTCCTTGAGGTTCTTTCCTTTTTTATATGCTGAGATGATTTTGTGGTCCTCGAGTATGTCCGTGTTTCGTAGGGATCTGTTTAAATTTATCTTAATTTTAATGTTTGCTGCTTGGCTGAATGCTGAGTAGGTGGTGATGAGTGGGATTATTTTTCTCGGATCCTGTGGTCTCGTGGTTAGGAAGTTTTTCCGGATCCGTCTGAGGAATGATCTACTGTAACCCCTGGGTTTCAGTGCTTTGAAGAGGCTTTGGGTAGCCTCTTCAAAATCTGTTGCCTGTGTGCAGATTCTGTGGTACCTGAGCAATTGTGATTTGATCAGGCCTTTGAAAGTATGTTTTGGATGGAGACTGTTTTTGTGTAAAAGTGCGTGTGTGTCTGTGTCCTTAAAGAAGACCTTTGTGTCTAATGTGTGTGTCTGAGTAAATGAGGGTCCTTTATATGTGGTGGTGTCCAAGAAATCTATGTGTTCTTTATGTGTGGTGTATTTAACTGTGATTGTTCTGTGGTGTGTGTTCAGGATATGAATGAAGTTTTTGAAGTCCTCTAGGCTATGTGTCCATGTTCCCCATATGTCATCTAAGTATCTAAAGTAATTGGTGGGTAGTTTGGGGCATTTTTCAAAGACAGTCTCCTCCCAATGTGCCATGTAGATGTTGGCATAGGCTGGTGCAAATTTTTTTCCCATAGCTGTGCCACTGATTTGTAGAAAGAATTCCTTGTTGAATTCAAAATCATTTTTGGTGAGGCTGATTTCCAAGAGTTGCAGGAGAGATGAGTCCGGTCGATTGTCATCCGGATATTTTTCCATCCAGGCTTTTACCGCGGATAGTCCCGCCACTGTGTTTATGTTTGTGTAGAGACTGTCTATGTCTATTGTGAATAGGATAGCTTCCTGTGCTATTTTGGTGTTTTTTACTTTGTGTATAAAATCGTATGTGTCCTTAATGTAGCTGTCGTGTTTTGTGGATAGTGGAGTGAGGAAATAGTCTATATATTCAGCAATCCTGTAGGATTCACTGTTGCAGTCTGAGACAATGGGTCTCCCTGCTGGGATCTCATATGGTAGGGTCCAGGACTGTGGCGGTTTGTGTATTTTGGGGAGGAGGTAGAAAATCCTAGGTCTAGGATTGCCCTCTCCCCTGAGGTAAAAGCTTTGTTTTTTAGTGATCCGCTTGCTCTCTAAGAGTGTTTGTATTATGTTGTGTATTTCCTGGGCTGTGTCTGGATATATGGGTCTTGGTAATTTTCTGTAGTGTGCTGTGTTATTTAGCTGTCTATTAGCCTCATGTATGTATTGTGCTCTGTCCATGATCACTATGGCACTCCCCTTATCTGCTGGCTTTAAGATGATTTGTTTGTTTTTTGCCAGCTGGTGTAGGGCTTGCCTCTCCCCTCTGCTGAGGTTGTTTTTGTCTTTGTAATTTTGTGGGTTCAGTGCCTTGATCAGGGTATTGTTGTGTTTGATAATTTGTGTAATTTCCTCTGGAATTTGGTCAGTCCTTGGTTCCCAGGTGGACTTTGGGATGAATGGTGTGCATTGTGTGTCTTCCGCTCCCTCAAAGAAGGCCGCCAGTTTTAGTTTCCTGTGGAATTCCTGGGCTTCTCCCTTGAGGGTTTCTTTTTGTTTTTTGTGTGTGTTTGTGGTGGGTATAAATGATAAGCCTTTGTCCAAAAGGCTTAACTGGTCCTGTGTTGGTTTGTAGTTTCTGGCCAGAATTATTATGTTCTTATTCCCCTCCCTGTTTGTGTTTGGGTTTGTGGGGATCTTTAGTTTAAATGGTGGAGCCAGTGGTCCAACATCTTGCTGGCTGTTCTGTCTGTCCAGTGGATGTTGTCCTGTGTTGTACGGAAGTCCCCCTCTGGAAGCTTTGGAATGTGTGGCATGTTCCGGCGGATGTGCTCGTTAATTTCCTCCAGGTTGGACTTCTGGCGGGGATCCAGGCTAGTGGAATAATTGATGATTGGGATCCAGATTTCTGCAGCAGGGAAGGTGGTTTTTGCAGCTCTCAGCATGGTTTGTAGTTGCTTGATTGCTGTCTTCTTTGGGTGCTGGTCCTTATTGTTGATTCCGAAGGACAAGACGACTCGCTGGATCTTGGAGTCTGTAGCCGTCTTTTCCAGGAGTCCCGCGGCATGGTAAAATGTTGCCCCGGGGTAGCTGTCAATCTGGAGGTCTCCTCTGGAGTGGGATGGGATCCTGGAGAGGTTGGAGTCCCCCAAGATCACATTGCTGCCCGTGATGTTGATCCTCCATTCTTGGATCTTCCTGTTGGATCGCGGATGCCTTGTGGGGTGGAAGGTTCCATTTTCCTCTCTGGCCCCATGGGTGTGGGGTGGGGGAACAGGTGTAAGTGGGTGAGTCGGGTTAGGTATAGGTGTGTAGTTAGGGTTAGCGGTGGAGTTAGGGTTAGGGGTGGGAGTGGAGTTAGGTGTGGGGTTTGTGTTGGGGTTAGGGTTAGGGTTAGGTGTGGGGTTGGGGTTGGGGTTAGGGTTAGGTGCGGGGCTGGGGTTAGGATTAGGGTTAGGGGCGGGGTTGGGGTTAGGATTAGGGTTAGGGGCGGGGTTGGGGTTAGGGTTAGGTGTGGGGTTGGGGTTAGGATTAGGGTTAGGTGCGGGGTTGGGGTTCGGGTTAGGGTTAAGTGCGGGGTTGGGGTTAGGATTAGGGTTAGGGGCGGGGTTGGGGTTAGGGTTAGGTGTGCGGTTGGGGTTAGGATTAGGGTTAGGCGCGGGGTTGGGGATAGGGTTAGGGCTAGGTGCGGGGTTGGAGTTAGGGTTAGTGTTAGGTGTGGGTGCTGAGATGGGGCCAGAGACGTCCTGGTGCCGTCTGTGTCTGGTTTTCTGGGGTCTCTGTGGGCGTGGCTCTGGTTCCCAGTCTCTGTGGCCTCTTGGGGTTTCCTCGTCTCTTCTTCCACCCAGTTTGCGTGCTGCTCCCTGTGGTAGATGGGTCCCCCCGGTGTGCCTGGTTGTTGTTCCACTCCTGCTGGAGTGGGCCTGTCCCAGTGTTGGCCACTCTTCCTGGGATTGGGTTCGGTCCCGCGGCGTCGCGGGGGCAGTCCCCCACGCTGTTCGCGGGGGTGGTGGAGAATCCGCCAGGGCCGCGAACCTGTTGTTTGTTGTAATTCGGGTTGTGGGTGTTCTGGCTCCGAGGATGGGGGTTACTGTCTCCTTTGCAATGTTTAGGGTAGCCGGGTGCAGTCGTCTGCCAAACTTCTTTCTGGCCCATCTGCTCGCCACCTGGAATGCCTCCTGCCAGTTAGTTAGTCGTATCCTCTCCAGTTTCCCGGTAAGGATTTTCAGGCTGTCCAGGTAGTGTTCCTCCAGAATCTGCATGCTTGTGTGGAGCCAGTTGAGGGCATTTCCTGCGAGTCTCCTCATCGTCTCCTGCGTTGGAGCGGCGGGTCTCACTAGGGTGGCTAGCTCCTGCATTTTCTTATGTAAGCTTGCTGGTGGTGTTGTTCTGGCTCCTGATACTGCGGTGTTCTGTAGGTGGTGTGTTGTCTGGATGATCCTGAAGAGGATCCTGGTCGCTTCCGGGAAAGCCGCCATGATTTTTGGTGTGTGTTGTGTGTTGGAAAAAATGTAGTCTAGTGTTTTTTTTATGTATTTTTAGTGCAAACGGCGGTGTAGGGTTCGACTGATCGATAGCGTGCTGTCAACTCAAGGTTGACGCTTCTCAATGCAGTCTATACTTACCAAGACTGTTATCCTGTGGCTTTGTTGGCACCGTTAGGTTTCCACCACAGGATAGTACAGTCTGTGCAGGGTTGTCGCAGAACTCCTCCTGGGGTCCTCTTGCTAATGAGATCTGGAAAGTTTTGCTCTTTTAGGAATCAGCAGCGGGTGGATTGCTTCAGATAGTCGAAGGGATCCTGTCTCTGCTGCCCTCCAAAGCGCGCGTGGGTCGACACAACGTTTCGCCTTGTCTCAGGCTTCTTCAGGTGTGAGTAAGTGAGTAATTTTTCTGGGTTTTATTAAGCCCCGAAGAGGACCTGTTTGAGACCACTTCTAGAGCTGATTTGATTGGTTCCCTGGCTGGTGCTGCAGTTCCCCCTGTCTTTTGTTCCCCCGACGGGCCTCCTTAATGGTCCCGGGGTGTAGGCCATTAGCCTTTTGTTTTGCCTAATGAGTGGCTCTTTGTCATTTAAAGAAATTCTCTTTGCCTTGAATAAGGCCATTGAGAGTGCTGTTAGTCAGGAATGTGGTGCTTGTATTCCTTTTTTGTGATTCTGTTCCAGCAATTGGTAATCACTTAAGGCTCTGGCTGGTTTTTTTTGTCATTTTAAAAAAATTTTTTATTTTTGTCTTGAATAATGCTATTGAGAGTGCTGTTAGTCAGGTCTGTAGTGTTTGCATTCCTTTTGGGTAATTCTGTTCCAGTAATCAGTCATCATTTAAGTCTCTGGCTGGTTTTTTGCCATAGATTAAAAAAAAAAAAAAAAAAAAAAAAAAAAAAAAAAAAAAAAAAAATTTTTCTTTTTGCCTTGACTGAGGCTATTGAGAGTGCTGTTAGTCAGGTATATGGTGCTTGTGTTCCTTTTGTGTAATTCTATCCCAGCAATCAGTAATCACTGAAGGCTCTGGCCGGTTAGGTTTAGGAGAGTAATCTTCCTTTCCCAAGTTTCCCCTTATGAGGGCACCTTGGGAAAGAAAAGTTTGCACAGTCCATTCAGTGTACTGGAGCCTTTATATTGGAAGAATTTGGTCCCTTTTGTGGTGAAGTATTAGGTGCGTTTGTTGAGTCCTCTTGGGAACAAAGTGTTTAGCTTTGTGATCCAATGTTTTTCTGTCCTACGTCTGTCCTCCGGTGTCCAGTTGCTGTTCGTCTGAAGCCCGGATATTTCTAGTGCCTCAAGTCCATGGTGAAGGAAGTGAGCAACTAGATGTGTGTCTGTGTCTTTATGATTTCTAATGTTATATATGTGTTGAGCTAATCTAGTCCTGATCTTGTTACCCGTCTCTCCTATATATTTAACGTCACAATTGTTGCACCTAATGACATATATGCAGTTCTTTGTATCGAGTGTGAGTGTTTGTTTGATTAGGTATGTTATGTTTGTTGTGTTGTTCTTGATTGTTGTGGCTTGTTTGTAAAATACTGGGTCTTGTGCATGTACCGTGTTGATTTCTGGTAATTTGCTGTTAACCAGATGGTCCTTGAGGTTCTTTCCTTTTTTATATGCTGAGATGATTTTGTGGTCCTCGAGTATGTCCGTGTTTCGTAGGGATCTGTTTAAATTTATCTTAATTTTAATGTTTGCTGCTTGGCTGAATGCTGAGTAGGTGGTGATGAGTGGGATTATTTTTCTCGGATCCTGTGGTCTCGTGGTTAGGAAGTTTTTCCGGATCCGTCTGAGGAATGATCTACTGTAACCCCTGGGTTTCAGTGCTTTGAAGAGGCTTTGGGTAGCCTCTTCAAAATCTGTTGCCTGTGTGCAGATTCTGTGGTACCTGAGCAATTGTGATTTGATCAGGCCTTTGAAAGTATGTTTTGGATGGAGACTGTTTTTGTGTAAAAGTGCGTGTGTGTCTGTGTCCTTAAAGAAGACCTTTGTGTCTAATGTGTGTGTCTGAGTAAATGAGGGTCCTTTATATGTGGTGGTGTCCAAGAAATCTATGTGTTCTTTATGTGTGGTGTATTTAACTGTGATTGTTCTGTGGTGTGTGTTCAGGATATGAATGAAGTTTTTGAAGTCCTCTAGGCTATGTGTCCATGTTCCCCATATGTCATCTAAGTATCTAAAGTAATTGGTGGGTAGTTTGGGGCATTTTTCAAAGACAGTCTCCTCCCAATGTGCCATGTAGATGTTGGCATAGGCTGGTGCAAATTTTTTTTCCCATAGCTGTGCCACTGATTTGTAGAAAGAATTCCTTGTTGAATTCAAAATCATTTTTGGTGAGGCTGATTTCCAAGAGTTGCAGGAGAGATGAGTCCGGTCGATTGTCATCCGGATATTTTTCCATCCAGGCTTTTACCGCGGATAGTCCCGCCACTGTGTTTATGTTTGTGTAGAGACTGTCTATGTCTATTGTGAATAGGATAGCTTCCTGTGCTATTTTGGTGTTTTTTACTTTGTGTATAAAATCGTATGTGTCCTTAATGTAGCTGTCGTGTTTTTGTGGATAGGTGGAGTGAGGAAATAGTCTATATATTCAGCAATCCTGTAGGATTCACTGTTGCAGTCTGAGACAATGGGTCTCCCTGCTGGGATCTCATATGGTAGGGTCCAGGACTGTGGCGGTTTGTGTATTTTGGGGAGGAGGTAGAAAATCCTAGGTCTAGGATTGCCCTCTCCCCTGAGGTAAAAGCTTTGTTTTTTAGTGATCCGCTTGCTCTCTAAGAGTGTTTTGTGTTATGTAGTGTATTTTCTGGGCTGTGTCTGGATCTATGGGTCTTGGTAATTTTCTGTAGTGTGCTGTGTTATTTAGCTGTCTATTAGCCTCATGTATGTATTGTGCTCTGTCCATGATCACTATGGCACTCCCCTTATCTGCTGGCTTTAAGATGATTTTGTTTGTTTTTTGCCAGCTGGTGTAGGGCTTGCCTCTCCCCTCTGCTGAGGTTGTTTTTGTCTTTGTAATTTTGTGGGTTCAGTGCCTTGATCAGGGTATTGTTGTGTTTGATAATTTGTGTAATTTCCTCTGGAATTTGGTCAGTTCCTTGGTTCCCAGGTGGACTTTGGGATGAATGGTGTGCATTGTGTGTCTTCCGCTCCCTTCAAAGAAGGCCCGCCAGTTTTAGTTTCCTGTGGAATTCCTGGGCTTCTCCCTTGAGGGTTTCTTTTTGTTTTTTTGTGTGTGTTTGTGGTGGGTATAAATGATAAGCCTTTGTCCAAAAGGCTTAACTGGTCCTGTGTTGGTTTGTAGTTTCTGGCCAGAATTATTATGTTCTTATTCCCCTCCCTGTTTGTGTTTGGGTTTGTGGGGATCTTTAGTTTAAATGGTGGAGCCAGTGGTCCAACATCTTGCTGGCTGTTCTGTCTGTCCAGTGGGATGTTGTCCTGTGTTGAACGGAAGTCCCCCTCTGGAAGCTTTGAAATCTGTGGCATGTTCCGGCGGATGTGCTCGTTAATTTCCTCCAGGATGGACTTCTGGCGGTGATCCAGTCTAGTGGAATAAGTGAGGATTGGGATCCAGATTTCTGCAGCAGGGAAGGTGGTTTTTTGCAGCTCTCAGCATGGTTTGTAGTTGCTTGATTGCTGTCTTCTTTGGGTGCTGGTCCTTATTGTTGATTCCGAAGGACAAGACGACTCGCTGGATCTTGGAGTCTGTAGCCGTCTTTTTCCAGGAGTCCCGCGGCATGGTAAAATGTTGCCACCGGGGTAGCTGTCAATCTGGAGGTCTCCTCTGGAGTGGGATGGGATCCTGGAGAGGTTGTAGTCCCCCAAGATCACATTGCTGCCCGTGATGTTGATCCTCCATTCTTGGATCTTCCTGTTGGATCGCGGATGCCTTGTGGGGTGGAAGGTTCCATTTTCCTCTCTGGCCCCATGGGTGTGGGGTGGGGGAACAGGTGTAAGTGGGTGAGTCGGGTTAGGTATAGGTGTGTAGTTAGGGTTAGCGGTGGAGTTAGGGTTAGGGGTGGGAGTGGGGTTAGGTGTGGGGTTTGTGTTGGGGTTAGGGTTAGGGTTAGGTGTGGGGTTGGGGTTGGGGTTAGGGTTAGGTGCGGGGCTGGGGTTAGGATTAGGG